>VZSR01000028.1:2573904-2717166 GCA_013398615.1 Brachypodius melanocephalos | reverse complement strand
AGCAAAAGTCACTTTCATTATGCCTACCTCTAATATCTTGCTAAGGTTTTTACTAAGATAATATGTCACAACAAAACTCACTTTTATACTTAGGCACAGTTTCTTTTTTTTTCTAAGTCTTTGCAACCATGCAAGCAATCGGATTTGCATGTATTAAGCAAATCTGTACCCAGGCGGTTGCATTTGAACAAATTTGCAAAGATATATCATTAAAACAGAACAGGTGTCTTGCTTTACATTGGCACAACATGGCTATTCAGAGGTCTGCACAACAACCAACACCTATCTAAAATACCACATTTAGGCTGCAAGCTGTTTGGATATAGCATGGAATCCTAACATCCCCTCTACAACTGCTCAGGCAACTCTTGCATGGCATTGCTGCTGGCATAGGCATATGCTTAGCTCTAAGTGACCAGCAAGTAGAAAAAAACCTACACGAGAACCATAAAATAACATGAATGTACAATCAATGAATCAACAGAAATTAGCTGAATTGAAATAGGAGATTATTATCCTTATGCTACTCTACTAAAGAGAGTTTTAACTTTGCCAGCTACCTTTGGGAAAGGGCAGAGTACATTCATTAGCTCTGGGCACAGGCCATTCATTAACACAAACAGCTCAATGCTCTGTGTGCCGTGTTCCCTTGTAATAACATCAAGCACCAGAGCAGCTGCACTCCATGCCTGCATTTCTGGATGTCACTGAATGCCAAGTTACAAACACAGCTACACCAGGAGGTGCACTTTTACCAGCCAGTGGAATAATCAGTATCTAGACTCATGGGAATTTGTTTTAATCACAACTGTTAAAATAATTCAGAATTAACAAGGGAAAAAATAAAGAGAACCAAAACAAATACTGTGCAGAGCTGCAGAATGAAGATGATCTTTCTTAGGCAAGGCCAAGCAGGCAGAAAAGCCAAATATGTTCATGCTATGCCAAGCTCACAGCAAGAGCTCATTATGAGCTTAATAATGCACACAAAGCACCAAAATAAGCCATGCAAGGGCTCCACAGCAACACACAATACTGACAGAATGGAAAATGACAAATATTCTATCCTGAACATCACTGCTTTTTGTAAATTTTAAAGGTGTTTTTAAAAACAGAGCCTTACAGTGCTAAGGCCAAAGTCTGGCACAAACCCAATTTTTTCACGTAATCCCATAATAAAAGCTAACACTCACATGAGTCAGAATGCAGGTACTTATCCACATAAACAGCCATAAAGATACAGGGTTAGAACGTGCTCATCAGCATACACACTAACAGTAACACCACCTTTCTTAACTCCCTTCTTACTCCAGCAGTTGTGGATGCATTAGCTCTTCAAGACACAAGCTAGATTTGTACAGGACCTTCAGAATTGATCTCTGCTGAGCCTGTGAAAACTGTAGACATACAGCAACAAAGATCCCTCTTTCCTTTTTTGACAGGTCAAATTCAATGTAGAACACGCTTAAAGAGAAAACAACAACAACAAAAAAGCTGTTTTAAAAATACCAAATATACTTAAGCTTCTTCCCACAAACCCCAAAGTCAGTCTTGCATTTGCATGCACTGCCAATGGTATTTGCCCTAATAACCTCACTGAATTCTCAGGCATTTTACAATGTCTGTTATTTCCCTGTCTGCACTTAATCTGTCACCTGAAGTCAATAAATTTCACCTCTATTGACTAATTTCTCCAAAGCTGCTGTATAGTTTAAAAGCAAATAGGTTTTCTCAAAGCTATTGGCCCACATATATACTCTGTGCAAAGCTTCTTCAGTCCATCAGAAACAGATTTCTTTAAAAAGCAGACTTTACCCTAAGAACAATCTGTAATCTCATAATGCCAATTTGCTCGCCTGAGAGGGGTTAGTGCTAGCAAACAAGATGAATGCAGCGTTCCAGGGCAGCCAGCTAAGTAACAGGAGCTCTTACGTAATAACACAACACAGGAACAGGCTTGCCACTGCCAGTAGGGCCAGTACTTTTAAAACTAGATGGAACCTGGAAATTCTCTACCTCCCTGAATATAATTTCTTTGGCAGTATTACTGGTTGTGGAATTTTTTTTAAAAAAAAAACGGTTATGTTGTGAAAAGCACCAAAGTTTTTCCTTTGAGGAAAAAAAAATCTTCAGAATTATGCAAGCCCACAGATTCCTCTTACTATTGGCTTTCCAGCATACTCCTTACAGGGAGGAAACAAAGGCGTGCTGACTCATACACGATGGTTGCATAAAATGCAGCAATGAAATGTCTGATATCAATCAAAACCCAGGCGTTCCTTGGAGCCTCTCTTCCTGCGGGTAGGAAAAATCTCTGCCTGTTTTCAGCGCACATAACGCTGCCTGTGAAACAAGCGGGGATTTCTAGGGGGCAAGGAGCGGCGCTTTCCGCCGCCCTCCCACCGGCACGCAGCTGCTCGGTTCCTCTGCAGGGTCGCGGCACAGAAGTAGGTCAGCCAGGCACCGCGCTGTGCACACCCGGGCTGTGCCAAGGAAAAAGCGGGAGGTGGCACCAAGGCAGGAGGTGGCACCAAAGCAGGAGGTGGCACAAGTGGCCGCCCCAGCGCCCCCGGACAGAACTGCCGGTGCCCCGGGTAGAGCACAGCAGAGCGAGGAAAGACGTGTTTTACATGAGCAGAATTTGGTGCTTGTCTGCCGGCGAAGCTTTTAAACACGCACAGCCTCACTCTGTCGACAGTTCTTTACGTAAAGGGACAGTTTTCTGTGCGATGAACTGCAGGCCAGGCCGCGGGAGGGGAGCGGGCAGAGAACGCACCGCGCCGTGCGCGGAAGGCCGAGAGCGCCGGCTGAACCCAGACAGCGCGGCCAGTCCCGCTCGGGAAACAAAGTGTCCCGCATGGCCACCCGCGTCCCGGGGAACACACCCGCTTCTATCTACGGTGGCTGACCCTGCCGCCAACTGCGGCAGCTGGGGAAGCCAGGGCAGCTCGGGTGAGGTGCCATAGGGGCACACGGGACGGCCTTGAGCGTGTTTATGAGCGAGCAGGCTCGAACCCGCGGCGGGGGCGTGGGCGCGGACGGGCGCGGTCCCGGCCCTGCCACGTGGCTGGCGGGCGGAAGAGGGCGCCGCCGCTTCCGCTCTCCGCGCGCGCTCGCTTCCGCCGCCGCCGCTTCCCGTTCCGGTTCCGCCGTGCGGCGCGCGCGTGCTTGAGCGGGGCCCGGTGCGGCGGCGCACGTGGCGCCCCCCGCCCGCCGCAGCGATGCTGGTGCTGTTCGAGACCGCCGCCGGCTACGCCATCTTCAAGGTGAGCCGGGGCTGGGGCTCGGGGCCGCCGACCTGCGGCGGAGCAGAAGGGAGGGTGAAAGGGGGAGCGCGTCGGGCCTGCGGCGGGAATTACGGGGAATCATGGCGGGGGAGAGGTGAGAGCGAGGGAGGGAGGGAGGGCTCCCGCATCCCGTGCGGCGCCTCGGGGGGGCGAGCAGGGCCGGGGGTGGGAGCAGAGGGGCCGCGTTGTGAGCCAGGCCTCGGGGAAGGGGCTGCCGGAGGGGGCTGAAGGTGCTCGGCGGGCAGAAGGGGAGCTCCTCGGTGCCTGCCAAGCATCGCCTGTGGCCCTCGCTCCCTCCCCTCTGCCGGCCCGGCTTTGGTAGGAAGCTGAGCTCTGGCGGCCGTGCCCCTTTCGGCGTGTGTGGGGGCACTCGGGTTTCCTCCCTGGCTGTGCCCTGTGCCGCTGTTCCAGCAGAGCCCCGCGGGTGCGTGAGGGGGCGCCTGGGCAGCGCGGTCCGGCTGTGCGGGGGCCGCTGCTCCGGGACTGCCCAAAGCGGGAATCGCGGGGAAGGTGACGGTCCCTGCAGGATTCCCGACCTCGCTCTCCCACAGGGAGAAGCAGACACCTTCCCAGGGCTTTGCCAGCCTTCTTACCGGGTGGCTCAGGGCTGCAGCTTCCTTGGGCTTTGAGCAAGCCTAAACTAGAGCAGCTACAGTGTTGTGCTCCTCTCTGGCTTTTCTCTTGCTCGAGCGTTGATTCCTGTACAGTTTTACTAGCTTGGTCGTAGTTTCATAATAACATCCTTTTTTTCCCCCCCCTATAACTTAGTCTTAGGGTTTAGCTTGTGTGAACGTGAGTGAAGGTGTGAAGAGAGCAAGGCTCTGGTTTCCTTTGTCTGCAGCAGAACTGCACCCTTGCTGCTCTGTGGAGCAGTGTATCTCCTTCCCTGAAACCTTTCCTCTTCATTGGGGTGAAGCCGTGCCGTTCAGGCAAGGAGGATTTCAAGACGTATGTCTTGGGAAGGAGCCGGAAATACTTCTAAAAGCAGATAGCTTTTGTTCTATGCCCCCCTCTCAACACTTATATCTGGAGAACTGATGCACAGACAGCAGTCTCCCTGAAAGTTTTGCTCACTGGATGTTATCACAGAATAGTACCTCGCGTCTTCAAAGTTACTAAAAACAATAAAAAAAATCTTTTGAGCATGCTGAAACCTTTGATGCAGTGTGCCAAGCCCTTTCAATCTTTCACAGCAGCGAGGAGGGGCTGAAAATAACGAATATTTTAATTTCTGAAAGTAGAGTAGGTATAAAGCACAGGTAGGTGGAGGGACATGCAGAGAGAACTGCAGGGCGGTCTCTGCAGAGGTGCTGCAGTGTTTGCTGCAGGTGTCAGCAGCTGGAGCTGCCTGTCAGGGCTGGGCAGTGTGGCTGGCAGGGAGGTGGAAGCTCGTTGCTGGAAATGAACAGAAGTAGTATTTTATTAAAGTGTGTATTTTGAGACAAGCCATGGTTTTCCATGCCGCTTTTGATGGCAGCTGCCAAGGCTGGAAATGCCAAAGCCTCAGCCACAGTGCCCATCTACAGGGAAAAGCTCTCAATCACCCAGCATGCCTTCCCTGGACAGAACAGCTGTTTACCTGCAGCCTTGTGTCACTCTTACACTGGTGTGTTCATTCTGCATTGAAATGTTCTCTGCAGAGTTTAGCTACTTTTTATTTCCTTTCTAAAACAGGTTCTGAAGTTCAACACTGCTGGGTATTTGGGATGTTCTGTGATTTTTAGTTACTTGAGAGTTGGACGGATTTTGTATTTCTGAATCTTGGGGACAATCATGATCACAAATGTTGTGTGATTTTTCCCTTTCCAGCAGTGACCACAAATGTTTGTTGCCAGCATAACTGTGTTCTGTCTTTAGGCCTTGGTGAAAAAGAACAGTCTTCTGGAAGCAGTGTAGCTCTTGTGTGTTCCCTTGCAGGTGTTAATCCCATCAGAGGAGCAAATAATAAGGACAAATGGGCTATAGCCATGTTCTAGATCTTGGAAGAGTTTCCAACGAATCTTACTGTCTTGAAGAACAAGTTATCCATAGGCATGTCGTTTTTATATGCTAACAGTCTTGATTTTAGCAGTTTCTGTGTCCTGCTTTTCTCTATGTGCCCATGTCTATAGAGGCTGAAAATTCTATAGGCCTTGGTGTAGGAAAGATGAACTGGAGGAAAGAATTGTCTGGCTGATGAAAGGAAGAGTTGCCTCAAGGTTTTTCTGTGCCTCACAGTCATGTGGGAAGTTAATTACTATGTTTATTTGCTAAGCTACTAATTGAGTTAAAAGAGAACCTCCTTCAACCAGGGTTTAAAAATCTGCCAGGGAGCAAAATTCATAATACCAGGAATGATTTCTGCACTGAATTAAATTGCAATTGTGTTGCATTTGCATTGTGGGGACAAAAGCACACGATTTTTGAGTGAGAAGTAAAGAACATAGTATTGTAAAGATCTTGACTATTTCCCTGAGTAGTTTTCTGGGAATTTGCTGTGCACTCTGCATTTTGTGAAATGTATATAGGCTCCAAGAGTGTAAGTGTTAATCTTGTGGTGTTTAAACTCTGAGGGGGTTCCCCTGTGTACAGAGATAGGATTAAGCCATTACTGCCTCTTAGGTAATTCTTGGCTGGGTTGATGGCCAAACTGTGGTGATG
Organism: Brachypodius melanocephalos; assembly: GCA_013398615.1. Taxonomy (NCBI): domain Eukaryota; kingdom Metazoa; phylum Chordata; class Aves; order Passeriformes; family Pycnonotidae; genus Brachypodius; species Brachypodius melanocephalos. The sequence continues at coordinate 2,711,239 of VZSR01000028.1, read as the reverse complement.
ACTCTTCTTTACAGGGATGTTTTCTTTCTTGTTTGGGTTAGCTCTGATTAATGAAAATAACTTGAGGGATCACTGCTTTCTGTTAGGTTTCCCAGATGTTTTATTTTTCCAAAGCAGTGGCAAATTTGGCTTTGGGTCACTGTGGTTATGTGTGAGTCCTGTAGAGGAGGTGGAACAAGCCTAGTTTTGAAAAACAAGAGGTTTTTGCTTTCATGTGCCAGGTCCAGGAGGACACAGCCGTTATTGAAGAACTTCTGTAATTCAGGTGAAAGTAAAAACGTTCCACTGTCGTCTATTAGTAGGGTAAAGCTGCTGAGAGAATGGTGAAACCAGAGATCACTGAAGTTGTGTTTGTTGACACAATCTGTGTTAACTATAGCAAAGTGGTTGGATACATTGTAAATGTTTCAGGTCTCCTGGGTTGAAGATTGTTCAAAAGTGAACTAAATATGATTGTGTGTTGGTTTTTTCCCTGCAGGTTCTGAATGAGAAAAAGCTTCAAGAAGTTGACAGTCTGTGGAAAGAATTTGAAACTCCCGAAAAAGCAAACAAAATGTGAGCAGCTTTATGTGGGGATAGCAGTGTGGCTTGTGGAAGGACATGGCTCCCTATAGTTAGACACAGCTGAGGTCCAGAATGAACTATTGATTTTTGGGTAAAAGCTGTGAGCGATGATAATGTGAGGTTAGATACTCTGAGAAACTTCAAATGGGATGTCAAAGTGAAAGAAGTACCTTACAGTGTAATTAAACAGCAGAAGTCATTACCATGTGTCACCAAAGCAAAAAATTGAACAATATTTTAAGGTGATGTGGATGCTTTGACAAGAACATCTAAGCTTGTAGTGCTGGAAGTGTCAGGGAAATGACAGGGTTTTGTGCTCACAGGAAATTCTTTGGGGAAAAATAAAGCTTAATCCAGATGGAACTATGTAAATCACTGTGAATTGAGAGCTGGTGTTGTTGCCCATGCCATCAGTGAGAGTTAGCACCGCTGCAGAGTTGCACAGGGATTCCAGCATCCACTGATCAAGCTGGCCTTTCCAGCAAATTGCCTGAAAGCTGGGGACAATGGTGGCTTCCTTCCAAGTCTGGTGTTTTTATCGGAAGATTTCTAACCAGCTTTGATTATAATGGATGCATCCAAATGAACTATGCCTTTCATATTTATCCTGCTCTGTGACAGTACTTAGAGCAGAGGCCAGAATATCCCACATCTGCCTGTTTGTAGTGTGGTTAATCTTGTCCTGGAAACATCATCTTGGCAATTTGTTATACAGGATGTGGCTCTTAATGGGATCTCTATTCTGATAAAAATAATTCCTCTTTTGCCTTTCTGAAAAGGCATCAGTGTAAGCCCGAAGCTTTTGGTGGGATCTGCAAATGCTTAACTCAAGTATTCAGCATTATCTGTGACCTTGCTTCCTTTGCAGATACTTGACTCACAAAGAGCACTGGTTAATCAGGGCTGGATTAGTTAAATGCCTGTCCCTGACAAGGAATTTACTGGATTGAGATAGCTTCTTAACTGTAACTATATATCAACACCACAGACTGTGTGAGGGGCAGAAGGAAGCTGTGCCTGAGGATCTGACACTGTGGTTAAACACTGTTCATATGATTCCTGGCTCTGGCCAGCACTTAAGGCATGAAAAAAATTTTTGTTGTTTGTCTTAAGCTCAGCTCAGAACTTGTATTCTAACATCTAATTACAGGAGAGGGCTTGAGGATTCACGGGCAATGAATCAGTTCAAATTTAAAGTCTTTGAAGATGCATTTGGTTGAAAAGCATGTTAAATCTGAGCTGTGCAGGCTCTGCATTCCACAGAGGCAGAACATTTCCTTTTGAAGATGAGTGGGAAGATGCTATCATCAGTCAATCAGGGTGCAGTGTTGAAATTTAAATGGATGATGTCTGTCTTTAAATATGAACTACAAAGCAGAAAGCAGGGTTAGGTTTTCTGGTGATGTTGGTCCAAGAAACACCAAATCAATTTTTTTTCCCTTTATATAACTATTGTGGGACCCAGCTTAAAAGTCACACCAGACTCAATTGGCCAGTGTAGTGTTCTCAGTCCTTTTTGAGGGTCTGCATATTGATCTCTGCTGTCTTGGAGCCTTAGGGAAAAGAGAGGAACTGTAGTAGCAGAGGCAGAAAAAAGATAAAATGGTTCCAGCATGTGGTTTATGTACACTTGTTTTCACACATCTATTTTATTTCTGTAGAGTAAAGCTGAAACACTTTGAAAAATTTCAGGACACAACGGAAGCACTTGCTGGTAAGTGAGTTAACACTATTATTACAAAAAGAATCAAACCTCTACCATGCACTAATTCTCTCATTACTTACCTGGTGTCCACGCTTTTTTTCTTTTCTTAGCTTTTAAATTGCAGGTTTTTTAAAGTGAGCTGCATTTGATGGTCATGAGGTCACCTATCCAGTCTGTAGTGCAGTAAAGATGTAATAAAGTTTAGTTTTTTCCTTCAGTGCCTATTTTTAAGCAGCTTACAAATGAGCACAGTGTAAGTTGTGACTGATACACATAGCCTGTCTGCTGTCAATGATGGATTCTTGTTGAAGCTGAATATCAATGATTTGAGTCAACAATTCGTCACTACCACTGAGACAGCAGACAGCTAATAGAGAACATTCATTGTTACATTCACCTGGGTTTTATGGACACATGTTATGCCTGTGGTTTTCAGCCTAAAAAAAGTCTGTTTTCTCCTTAAATTCTTGAGTTTAAGCAAAATGGAAAGCCTTATATTCAATAATTTTTACTAATTCTACACTTAAATGCTTGATGTGTGGCCTGGTTTGAACAGAAATTGTAGGAATTCTAGGGAATAATACAGAAATAGTGTGATAATTACTGCTGAATGTGCTGTATGACTTCAGTAGGTCAATGTTCCAGGTCACATTTATAATTGAAGAGCAATTCTTCATATTCTGATGTAGTAAGGATAGCTTATAAAGGAAGCAAAGAAGAAAGAAGGGAGACACAACCATCAAACATGAGATGCAAGCAAAAGAGCTGAGATTGAAGCTGGTGTACGTTCCTCTCCATCACATATTTTTTGGATTATGTTGCTTTTGCATAGGTCTGGATTCAGTTCATGTATAGTTAGGCTGATTAAAAAAAAAAAAAAAAAACAACAACAAAAAAAAAAAACCAAACCAAAACGTACAAAACCTACTACTTTGCTCCAAGTTGACTTGTCTGTGGAATGGAGACATTCAGACTACTTATGGCTTATTTTGAAGGGAAGGCTGTGTATGTGCCTCTTTCAAGGGGGTTAGTCGCTATTGGCCAGCTTGCAGGGTGGAAAATTATCTGCATTGCAGAAAGGTTGAGAGGAAACTCAGCAACAGCACTTTGATTTTACTCTTATATGTCAATAGGTTCTGGAAACCAAAAATCACTGGCTGCTGCTCTGTTACTGTGATGAAGATGTATCAATCACAGAAGTTCAGTTGAGCACAGAGCTGACCCTCAAAGAGAGTTGTATAAGTGCCTGCTAAAATATATTGTGTGGGATTGTCAAGCTTTTACAGATCTATTAATATTTGAGAACAAAGAACATCCTTTAAAGATTCTCCTGTCTGCATGCTGTATTAAAAGGGTCTGTGTGGCTGTCCAGTTTGGCATCATTCCTGGGGCTTTAGATAGTACATTATCATCACCAGAGAATGCAAATAAGCCATTACTCAATTTAGGATATCATGGTTGCTGCCTAAGGGACCTGGCAAATGGTTGGTTAATTAAATGATACACAAAATATTCCCATATAACCTTGCCGTTGGAAATGTTAAACATGCAAGCATATGGCATGCTGTTTGTAGAGATCCTTAAACAAAATTTGCAAAAATAGAACTGAAAACATATGGAGAAAGGAGAGGCAACTGGGAAGAGGGTTTCTGATTTAGGCCTTCAGAGGAAGAAGTATATGATTTTCTTCTGTTTTGATTTTTAGCTATTGCACGGTGAAGTAGTATTGCAGCTCAAACTAGAGCTACTGTGGACAGTTAAAATAAATACATGAAGCTAGGAGTAATATTTTTACAGGTTTTAGGATGGGAAAGAAACGGCGTCTTTGGTCTTTTTGTTTTATACAGCATCCACAGCTCTTGTAGAAGGCAAGCTCAGCAAGAACTTGAAGAAAATTCTCAAGAAGATAGTGGCAAAAGATGCCCATGAGCAGTTGGCTGTGGCAGATGCCAAACTTGGAGGTGTCATAAAGGTGATAACTGATTTTGCTGTTTATCCTTTTGTCTCATGCTACTGAAATGCTACAGTCACATTCCAGAGATTTTGCAGCCACTGGCAATGGATTACGCTGCCAATACTGTGTTAGCAGCATAGAGGGTAGTTAATCCTAGTTTGTGTACAGGGAAGATGTTGTCTTGAGTAGACAGGTGAGTGATGTGGTAAGAATGCAGTGAGGTGGCCAGGTTTGCTTGATTTCTCTCCTGAATATTGGTTAGAAACCCAGCAAGTTAAAAAATTAGTTTTTCTAATGATCCAGTCCAGAAAAAGAGTAGATGAAGGAACCACCCAAAAAACCTGAGCCGGGCAGACACAGATTCATCACTACCAGATGCAGCAATAGTAGGGTGATGATTTATTGTCTTGTTGGGAAGGGGGCATTGTGCCTTCCTCAGTGTGCAGGCAGCTGTGTGCACCCCTCAGTCCTTGCCTGCCACAGGAAGGAGGAGGTTCCCTGGAGGTGGATTGCCTTTTCCAGAGTCTCCTTGGTGTCACTTTCCCTTGTCATGTCCGATTGCCCCCTGTTCCACTCAACTTTCTTCTGACAACCTCCTCATGCTATCTTAGGAGACTGTGTAGGCTGCAGAATGAGGGTTTAGTGTTAAAATGAGTAGTAGCAAGGACTTTGAACTAATTGTTGTCTTATTCTCTGGAAAAGACAAAACCCCCAACCCTCTACCTCCGGATTTTCTTTCTGTGGCCAAACTGTTTCTAGTAAACTTCAAAATCTTGGATCTTAAATTGGATGTTCTACATAGCAGATGGAGCATTAATTATAAATCTGCTCTTCATAGTGGAATATTAACTGTGTGGAGAACTGGGTGTGTCACTACCTTGAGCATCAAAAATGGATGAAACTTGTGTGATCATGGGATTGCAGTGGGAAAACCAGTTAAAGTGAAGAAGTACTTCAGAAGAATGTTGTGTTGTGCCTGACTTTGGACTGTTGATTTCCACACTGCAGGAGAAGCTGAATTTGAGTTGTATACACAGCCCAATGGTTACAGAGCTGATGAGAGGCATTCGCTCACAGATTGAAGGGCTCATAACAGGCCTCCCTTCTCGAGAGATGGCAGCCATGTGCCTGGGTCTGGCACACAGGTGAGTTCCTGCAACAGCTCTGTTTCATGCTGTATCTGCCCCACTCCTGTGTCCCTGGCTGTGCTGAGCTGCCTGAAGTGTCTCTGAGTATGTAGCATGGTCTCATACTCTGTCGGTGAAGATACTTTTGTATCTGAAATCTTGTTTTACAAAGGAAGGGCTTTCCAGTTTGCACCCACCTTTTAGAGAAGGGCTTCATCTTCACCCAAAGTGGAAGCTGGTAGCTTTCCTTTTCATGTAATATACTTCAGGATTTCATCTGGAACGTGTCTGGAGCACTCAAGGGAGTTGTTTAAAGCTCCATTGCCACTAAGAGACAAGGTGGAGGCCACAATTTGATGATTTGTGCCAGAATAAATACCTATATAATAGATAATGCAAATACTAAAGGTAGGGTTGTTTTTCTCACCTTGTTCTTGCTGCTTTTTAGGTTTAGTGGTGTAGTAGTTAAATACAAAGTTGTTAGATCACCATGGGGTCAAGCATCCATTAGTGAGTAACTTTTTAATCCATATTCTAACATGACCTTATCCTGTAACAAGCCATTGGCAAGTTAGAGAAAGTGTGTTTGCTTAGAAAATGGGCATTAATATTGAAAAAGGACTTTTAAGATGCAAATCCTCATTCATACTAAGTGTCCTTCACTGTAGCATACAGAGAAATTGTTAACATAACATTAAAGCCAGATGGTAATGGGCTTTCTCAGACAGTGAGAATCCGTTCCAGGAAGTTTCTTTTGTTGCTTCACATTAGTGTTGCTGGTATTTGCTGCTGGGGAGGTGCAGTTTAATGGATTGCCTCCAGCTGCTGCCCAACTGGAAGTGCTGTTGACAAATACATTTTGTGGGGAACCACGCAGAAAAGCCAAGAGCCAATTCATTTCCTGCCGCAGCACTCGTGTTCAGTCTGCTGCAGGTGGTACAAATAACCTGAACTTTCCCTTTCACCCTGGTCACAGGGTATGGGAGGGACACATGTCAGGGCTGTTGTGAACCTTGTGTCAGCATGGCTCCTGGCCACAGCTGAGAGCAGTCAGTGGCACAGAACTGAGCCTGGTTTCAATGAACCTGTGACAACTGTACTGGTGTTAAAAAGGAACAGGTGGGGCATATTCTGCAACAGGATGTCAGGATGCTGATGAAACTGTATTTGTGTCTCCTCAGCCTTTCCCGTTACAAGCTGAAATTCAGCCCAGACAAAGTAGATACCATGATCATCCAAGCAATTTGTAAGTATATTTAGAGCTTAAATTATTAATGGATTTGGCTTAGGATAGCTGACTTCTCTACATTGGCTAAAGAAAAGTATTGCTGTCAAATTCCTCCTAGGATGTCTTGGTAAACTGATGATGAACTGATGTTCAGCTAGGCATAAAGCGTGTTTTCTCAATAGGGTTTTCCACAAGCAGGAACATATAATAATATGATATGTGATACAATAAGCTGGTGTGCACTTCTTCTTAGCATAGAAATCAGCTGAAGTACAAGCAGTGTTAGTTCAGTCCTCTGAGGGCTTTCCTTCCCAACATTCCTCTTTTCTGAGTGGTGCTGGGAGAATGGGCCCCACAGGATAACCTTTCTGGCCCATCATTTAGGTGGTGTCTTGCATAGAGGGTAAGGTAGAAATCGACTCCTATGTTAGGCAGTGTGTAATGCTGCATTTTGTCTCCTTGCTTTCTAAATGGAAAACAGACTGAAATTGTTAAAGCAGCTAGGAAAGCCCATTCCTCATTTTTCCTTGAAGAAACACAGATCATGATCTGCACGCTTGCTGTGAAGCAGTGGTGAGGGAGCCTGTTTGGAATATTAATTCCCAGACTGTTGCCAATGATGAAACATAGTTAAACTGAAATTAATGATGTAATTCAGTTCCTTCGTCACTACCACTGAGACAACAGATGGGAATGTTGGTATTGCATTAGCAGGAAATATTTTAGCCTTGGGGCTCTCTAGCAATATATGCTGGAGGTGCTCTACTCTAATAAACTATAAATCTGGTTATTTGTCATATCTAGTAAAAGGTGAGCCCGTTGGCTTTGTATTTGGTATATGTATATTATAACAGCAACTAAAAGGCTTGCTGTTTTAAATCAAGTAATGGAATACAAGATCAGTTTGTTACCATTAAAACATATTTTTCCTCCAAGTTAATTGGATGGCTACATTTTTACATCAGCCTTGTGTGTAGCACTTTGGCTGACTGAGAGGAAGGATGACTGGCTGCTGCGCTCCTTCTAGGGCAATGTGCTTTGCAGCTCTTAGGGAGTTTGTCCAAGACACTCCCAGTGATAAAACTTTGAGGCCATACTCATGGGAATTCTAACATTTCTATAGTCTTGTGCCTGGTTTTATGCAGTTCTCTGAAAAGTAAAGACTTCTAGTGTACTGCAGTTTGGTTTATTCCAGTATTTATAGAGTGAAATACTTCAGGTAGTCTCCCTTTACAGTGTTTAAATTGGTTGGTTTGAGAGTACCACATTTTTAAGTTGCCCTTTTAGAACAAGAACTCCATCCTTCTTTCTTTTAGCACTTCTTGATGACTTGGACAAAGAACTGAACAACTACATCATGCGCTGTCGGGAATGGTACGGTTGGCACTTCCCTGAGCTGGGCAAGATCATCACAGATAACCTGGCGTACTGCAAATGCGTGAGGAAAGTGGGTGAGTAGAGAGCACAGCCGAGCCTGGGGCGTGGCAGTGAGCACAGCCTGAGTGGCACTGCTGTGACACCCACTCACTGCCCATCACCCTGAGCAATGCTGCCTTCAGCCAGCAGGAAAGGAGGGGATGTTTGCATCTGGATCTTGGTGCAATTTGCCATTTGGAAGCTTAAGTGAAAGTTAGTGCCGCATCACTAACCAGTCCTTCATGGACCACTGTCTTAGAATCACAATTAGTCAGCAGACCAGTTTGGAAATTAGCTCCTAAAAAACTGATGTAAAAAGAAGTGTTGCCTGTCTCTGAATGTTCTTGAAGATGGCAGCCACTAGAATTGCTCATAAGAGCAGAAAGAATGCTATATTTTGGACCCTTGCCTCACCTCTTGGGCTCATGTGCTTTGTATTGATGATTTTTTTTTTCTTGGTTGGTTTTTTTTGTAATAATGAAGTTTGCAGTCCAGAGAGAGACTTGTGGTTTTAAGGGAGCTTTTTTTCCCCCAGTCGTAGAAACAATTAAATGGATTTGGTTAGTGGTAAGTGACTGCTTCCTGGAATTCTTCTCCTGTAATATTGTCATTGAAAATTTTGCAGCAACCAGCTACTGAAAAGGTGGAGTATGCAGTATGGGCTTTTTGTTTTTTCTTTTTTCTAGTTTCAAATTTAATATTTCCAACCATTCCTAGCTGATATAAACATAAAGCCAGAACACTGACATACATTTTAGGAATTCAGCATAGAGCAATGGCAGACTTGACTCACTGTTTTTATTTTGGCCTTTTATCTTCATCTGTTTCTGCTTTTTTTACTAGTTCATCTCGCCCCCAGCACAAACATGCTTTCATCTGTCCCCCATAGGAGACAGAAGCAATTTTGCTTCCTCTGATGTTTCTGACATCCTACCAGAGGAGATTGAGGAGGAAGTGAAGGCTGCCGCTGAGATTTCCATGGGGACAGAAGTATCGGAAGAAGACATAAACAATATAATCCATCTCTGTGATCAGGTATGTACACGTGGATGGATAGGAGCAGGACTCTATTTTAGTTGTTTCAAAGCCACTTCTGCCAAGGAGAGCTTTTCCCAGGGCAGTGCTAACACTCTCGTGATGGCAGTGATGATTGCTGTCTTGTTGCTCTCCTGATGTCAGACATGAGGGTGCACAGTCACTACCTCATCTGAGCCATCTCTGTTGGTGTCTGCACAAGGCCTTCTGAAAGTGGCAGTCTTACTTTTGAGAGGAATTTTGCTATCATTGTACTTTTAAGTATTTGAGATAATAGCATTGTATAGCCTCTTTTTAATCTGTCACCGTGGAAGCCAGGTGATAAACCCTGGGTTAAAAATGGACTACTGAAGCCCCAAAAGAATTGGGAGTTCTACCCTGCCCTTCTCTGGGCTGTGTGTGAACAAATACCCTCTGACTTCAGTTGTGCCAGTTGGATCCCTTTGTGACTTTACCAGGGAGTGGCAGGATTAGGACTTCCTGTCCTTGGTCTAGACCAGGCTGCTTTTTTATCTGCATTCTAATTGTGTATATTTGTATGGAACAAGTAAAGATCATGTATCTCATTTCAAGAGAATGGTGGCAAAGATTTATGTTAAAACTGAGTATTCCAGGGTTTTGTCCAAAAGAAAATGTCCTTACTAAGTATTTTTATTCTGCTTCACTGTCTTTGACATGTTGTCAGCTCCTTTATCAGGAGTTTTGCTGAGAAAATAAGTTGCATAAGGGAATAAGCAGAACAGATCCAATATACTTTATGGATATAGTTCTGCTCTGGGAATATGCCCTATATAAAGCTTCCTGTAACTCTGGCTCTTGGCTATTTACATTTTGCAATTTGTTAGTCTCCTCCATTGGAATTCTCAGCTCTCCTCACGTCAGTGTATTTATCTCTTATTATTTTTTTGGTTGGCTGATGCTGACTCCTGTAACCAACCTCTGTCTGTGCCAGGTGATCGAAATCTCCGAGTATCGGACACAGCTCTATGACTACCTGAAGAACAGAATGATGGCCATTGCTCCCAATCTCACCGTCATGGTGGGAGAGCTGGTGGGAGCAAGGCTCATTGCACATGCAGGTGGGTTACAGTGATCAACATAAATCTTAGGTGACCTCATCAGAGGTTTTCTCCGAGGAGCTGGCCAGCTAAAAGCGTTATGTAAGGCCTGGTGAACAGACCATGGTAAATGGGGCGAAGGCAGCACTTCAGGAATCTTGAGAATACCAGCATGAGCTTGGTGGTAGTCTGTGATGACAAAGTTCTCAGTTGGCCTGAATTCCTTTTGGAATATGAGGGCAACTTAAGTCACTACCTCTTCTGAGACACTTACTGAGCCTCCTGCTGATAGTTCAGTCACTTCCAAGGTAAAAAACCAGCACTGGGTGTTTGTAGTCAGACTGGCTCAAGGTAGCAGCCTTATTTCATTTATCTGTGCTGCAGTTCTGTGATGAAATGTTCTTGCTGTCAGACTGTCAGGAGTAGACATTATTCCAGTGGAGTATGTTTTGTTGAGTCAGGCTTCTTTCCTGATGCTCAAATCAAACCAAGACAGTTGAGGCATGAAATACTGAAATGGTTTACCTGTCCTTCAGGAAACAAATGGGAAACAACCCTCATGAAAATAGATGGATGTGAACTCCTTACACTCTTCAATAGCAGGAATCTAGCCTAGCTACTCCTCTGACAAATTACTCTTGCTGTGTCACCTCTTTCCAGGTTCCCTCCTGAATCTGGCAAAACATCCAGCTTCCACAGTTCAGTTGCTGGGTGCTGAGAAGGCACTCTTCAGAGCACTGAAGACTAAAAGGGACACTCCTAAGTTTGGCCTCATCTATCATGCCTCTCTGGTGGGACAAAGCAATGCCAAAAATAAAGGAAAGGTAAGTTGCATGGTTCTTTACTGGCTCAGCTTTTTCCAGGCCATTAAAATACCTTGAGCTTCATGATGGCTTGAGCTTCACAGTGAGGCTCTTTCCATGGCTTGTTTTGCTGTATTGCTTTGTGATTACATGGAAAATACCACTGTCCTTCAAGTGATATTCAAAGATGTGGATATCTTGGATATCATTCATTTATGTTCAAAAAAAGTGAATGGGATTGTCAATTTGACATATCTGAGCAATAGCAAGTGTATTCCTGCTGAGTTAGGATGTAACTCTGGCTTTCTCGAGGGCTGTGTTTCTACTTCTATGTGATTGTAAACTAAGGTGTTAAAGGCTTTAGTCTTGCTTGAAAATTGGACTCTTTGTGCTAAAGTAACTTGTAGCTTGGTCTTAAAGCTTAGTCTTTCATAATGCAGGTGGATGAATATATGTTTGAATTGTGGAGAGAGCTGGAAATTACACCTGAGTGTAACCTGATGTAAAGGTTGGGGTAGAGTGGGATATGTAAAACTGACTTGCTGTCTCAGATGTTTTCATCTATTTATCAAGGAAATAAGGTGTTACATTAACAATATTTCAGTGTTGAAAGAATGAGACATTAATTATTTTTTGGGCTAAACACTGCTAGTAAATGGTTACTTTGTTCTTTTGTATGTGGGTATGGTTTCCAGATCAGAGTGAATCATTGCCTTATGTTAAGTCTTAGCATTTAATATTATTTTTGGCTTTTCCAGATTTCTCGAATGCTGGCAGCAAAGACTGCCTTGACTATTCGTTATGATGCCCTTGGAGAGAACACCAGTGCTGAAATGGGAGCTGAGAACAGACTAAAAGTAGAGACAAGACTGAGGCTTTTGGAAGAGAGAGGGGTAAGTCTTGCAGAGAGCTGCATGAAGCTCTCATTCTTGTTCAGGGTATGATTTTGAATTGGGCTCTTGCAGAGCAGTATTAGGAAGGCCATTCTCACCTCTGCGTTCCTCACCTCAGTTACACTCCCACTACTTTACACTCAGGTGTAAAACTGGTGCAGGTACACAAGAGCTTGACCCATAATATATGTCTATCTTTGCATTTTTAATGTAAGAACCGAATAACTTTTGTTGTGAATTCTTTTCATTGTGAGTAATTTGTTTTTCATATCTAAATTTTTCTTGTAGATAAGAAGAATAAGTGGCACTGGAAAAGCCTTGGCCAAGACAGACAAGTATCAAAACAAGAGGTGATTAGCTTTTCCTTTCAGCTTGGCTGAGTAAAAAAAACTCCATATTTTTATTTCTGAAAAGTTTTCTGCTGGTGGGCTGAGTCGACTTAGGATCTTGAAAACATTTTCTATGCTTTTTAAACATTGATAATAAGTTCTGTTGCTAGTAAGAATTTCCTTTTTCCCAGATTTTCTGATAGTAAATTACTGACATCATCAGATAGCAAGTACTTTAGCTGCTACCAGCAGCATCCCAAAAAGCATGGTGTTAATATATAGCAGCTTTATTTATTACAATTCTGAATGAAATAAATTGAAGAAAATCAGAGTTTGAATTAATTTCTTTGACATGGAAACTGTCCTAGAGACCTACTTAGCCATCTTATTCTTAAAAAAAGGAAAAAACCAGGTACCACTTGTTCTGAGCAAAGCTTCATCTCCTTGTTTAAGTCTTGGATGTAACAAGTAACACATCTTAAGCAATAGATTGGGTCTTTATGTACTCTGGACACTGTTTAGAACAGTTTCTGGTGCCCAAAGTGACACTAAATTGCAACTGGGGCAGCTGAACATCTGAGGATTTGAGCAAGGTATTATTAGTCTGTGCTGTGACATCTGGCTTTATTGCTTAATTTGGTTGCAGGCTTCCTGCTCAGCTTGGCCTGCTTATTTTGCTGAGCCTGTGGTGTAGAGAGGGGAAGAGCTCAGCAAAACCAGGGCTCAGTGCTCATTGTGTGCAGAAAAATTAGTGCTGTTGCACCCATCTGCAGCCCCCAAACATCTTCCTTGAGTCTAGCTGTAACTTTCCATATGCCAGGCATTTCCAAGCGTAGCGATGGCTGTGATTCCTGGAGCAGCTTTTGCAGACAGTGTCAGTCAATAAATGAAGCATCAGGACGTGTCAGGAGGCAGGAGCTGAGGGAGGAGGTTGTCAAAGAGACAACAGAGATGCTGGGCTTTGACCTCTTGAAATGGGGAATCATGAACTCCTGCCAGGACATGTTTCTGCTGTTAGACATGCTTTGCAAACATGTCTAGGCCTGGGGAGAATCTGCAGACAGTTCCTGGCTGTTTGGCAAAGTCTGGCTGCCTAAAAGGGAAACGAACTCAGTACTTGTCAGATTCTCCTTGTAGTACAAAAATGGCAGTACTGCTATTATGGGCATGTTAGAAGGGCTAAAACAGTGTTTTAAGGAGATGGGCAAGAATCTTTGCCGTGTATGGAACTACAGATTTTGTATGAATTAGCTAAATCAAAGTAATATATCTGAAGTTAAATGCCAGGTAATTTTTAGAGATGAAGTTCAAGTGAAATGTTTCTGTATGCTTTCCAAAAAATAAGGAAGAGATGCTATATTTGTCTTATTTATGGTTTTTGGTTTTGTTTTGTTTTTAATTAGCAGTATTATGACAATGACAAGGAAGCCAGTGAGCTCTCACTGGATTTAACTGGAGCAGGGTCCACCCTTTGCAAAAGGCTGCATAATCCATTTCTTTAAACCAATATGCAGTGTTCATACCTCTAAGAACAATTTCCCATGTTTAGAGGATGTGTTGATGGTACTGTCTGCTGGCATTACCACAGGCTTCCCAGCCCAGTCACTCAGCCTCAGTTGCTTTTATAACCTGTGCAAGGTAACTACTTCAGATTCCTATTTTAGAAAAGTTCAGGTGTTCATTATGTGGCTCAGGAGGAAACATTTTAGACTTAGTGTTTTAAAACTCTTTTTTTCTTCAGTAGGAATTCTGTTCCAAGTAAGAAAAGAACTGCTTCATTGCTATTTGATGATTCAGTTGCCCCTTACAAGTTCCAGTTAAAGAGCACTGGATTTCAGGGATTCTCTAGAGTCTGTAGAGGAGTTTGGGACTGAACAAACGAGCATGCAATAACTGAGAGGAGGCAGTTTCAGATTAGGTATTATCAGATTAGATATTTGAAATCCCATAAATTCAGTGATACAGCAATGAGCCATAGCATTACCCTGCCTTGTGAGTCTGCCCTCTCAGTGTAATGGTGGAGAGGCAGTGAAGAAAAAGCAGAAGTAAAGCTGCTTCTGATGCACTGTGTGTGTATGTGTTTTATACCCCTAGGGTACAATTATAGGGTAATATACCCAATACAATAATAGACCATATGGCTATGCTGGATAGGCTTTCAGCATCAGAGAAATCAATGTAATGGGTAATTAATTCAAGTGCTGTGTAGAGCCTGGAGCAGGTATAAACCAGGATCAAACTCTTAGTTAACTGGTATTTTCTTTTCAGATCAGACAGTTGTACTTGGTGGGGTATGTCTTCCCTGGTCATGATTACTGATAAAGGCACTGTGTATTGGAGGGAGGGCCTCACTACCTGTAGATGCTTTGTTAGCTGAGCAAGACTGATTTTCAAATATTCTTGGTAGGTTGTGTTGAAAAGTTTGTGTTCAACTGCAGGGTCTCATCTGAAGGTTTTCCCTTCCTAATACATAAACTGGCTTCTTTCTTTATTACAGTGAAGTAAAAGTTTTTGACCCCTCTGGTGACTCTACACTTCCTGTTGTTTCCAAGAAGCGCAAAATTCAGGAGGTGGATGAACAAGACACAGAGGTCTCAGTGAAAGCAAAGAAGTTTAAAGCAGAGATGAAAGGTTGGTTGCTATATCTGTGTTGCTGCCATGTCACTGTTTGTATTGTGCAGTTGGGCTTAGCATTCTCCTTGGGAATGACAGTGTATTTAAAAAAAAGCAATGATCCTTTATAGACTGACACCAGACTGCAGTCCATTTACAAGCATTTGTAAATGTATAAGAACATTTAAAAACAAACCTCTACTCATATTCTTGCAGAATTTCTTGCTCAGCAGGTTTGTATTTAGTATCTTGAGGACAGGAAACCTGCTCTCTGCAAAACCAGAACTTGCCCTATTTTCTTTCAAGAATACTATTTTATTCTGTCTAGAAGTGTTTTCTGGCATGTTTCAACATATAAAAAGGTCAGAATTTGATGTGAAATGACACTTGGAAATTTCCATCTGAACATGTGTAATATGTGAGCAATTGTTATTCTCTGGGGAGGTAAAACTGAACTCTGGCCACAGTTGTTCTTTCCTTCTCTGATAAGTTACTGTGTGAAGAAAGATTTTGAACTGTGACTGCAAAATAATCTACTTTAACATTATGGTTCATTTTAAGAAACATTCTGTTCTCACCCTCATTCTGTTCTCATCATCATCTGGCATCATCACCACTGGGTAACTTGGGAGGGGAAAAAGAAGATGACTTAAAGTCTCTTCTGTGAGCTCCAGAGCCAGATCTGGACATGAACTACCCACATGCTTTGCAGCAGGTGAGGGCTGTCAGAGCCTTCCCTTTCTGCCTTCTCTGTGCTCTGTTCTGGGGGATCAGAGTGCAGATATGCTGGTTCAACACCTTCATGCTCAGGTGATGGGAGGTGTGATCATTCCAGACACCACTTAGTTAAAGGTGTCTGTGTACATGGAGGAAGCAACTTGCAGGAGCCTAAACAAAGCTGAGAAGTAGTTACACTGGAGGGAAGGAGAATCCTTTGTGCTGTAAAGCTGAGATCTGTGCCCCAGCTTGTTCTCTTATACTTAACATAATGAGAAAAGGACACGAGTTCTTTGGAGGCTTGAACTTTGCCCATTTGCTTTTGGACAATGTGGGTGTTGTCACAGCTACTGCTTTTGAACTAACTTCCCTTGTTACAGCCAGAATTGTTCCCTTGGGCTTCCCTTGCATTATCAGAGCAAGTGTTGACGTCTCACAGGCAGGAGCTCATTGCAGGTGAAATATTACATTGACTTCCAGCCTGCTCTTTTGTAGTTTGAGGAGGATATTTCTGTTCATAGTTACATTATTCAATGGTTAGTGCTTTTATACACAAACCTGCTTGTGTTTGCTTCATTTACTTTATTTCCAGAATTGGGGATTGAGTGGAGCTTAGCAGGTGTCCTTGAGCTGGAGGTAGTGTCCAGAATACTTGTGGACTACAGAAATCTGTGCTGTTTGGCTGGTTTTTTCAAATTTCACCAAACCTGAAGTACAGGCTTCAGATGTGTTGCTTTTCTTCCTTAAAAGATGGGTCATTCTTCAAATGTATGGTTTTTGGCTCCTGCTTTTTCCCAGTTCTTTGTATCAACCGGGTCATTTTATTTGACTGCCTGGGCATTAGTGCTAACTATGCCAGTTGCTTCAGACTGTAGAATAAATGTTTCCAGTGAGTTTATTTATCTTATGTCACCTCTATGCAGAATTAATCCCTTCAGCCTGTCCTCTTGTACTCTTGAAAACAGCATTGCCTCGTGCTTGCAAATTATATTTGAGCACCCCGCATGGGTACATGGATTTCCCTGACCCCTGCTAGACAGACCATAGCCTTGCTGTTTTCCAGCATGATTTCTATGATTGCACAGTGTGCTAGTGGGGGCTTGGTGGTCCTAGAGGGTTGAGGAGCTCAGCAAGTCACATGATACACAGGAGAGTGCAGAGGAGATCCCAGCATTAAGATTTATGTTGCGTGTCCACTTGAATGTGCATGTGAGCCTTTAATATCTGCTGTTCTTGGCTCTGTTGTTTTTTGCTGCAGTGCTGTATTCAGCTTTTGCCTGGTCAGAGATAACACATCCAGGCAGTGTGTTGTGAAAGAAGTCTCTGCCCCCTCTTTCCCCATGCTGTTTGTGCATAAAAAATGGGGGTGGTGGAAAAGTAGTCTCAGAAAAAAAGGCATTCCTCAGCCAGAAACTTTTGTTTGGTTTGTATTACAAAAGGAAGGTAAGGAACAGGAAGGAGCTGGGAAGCTGCCACTGAAAAGTTTTGATCAAACCATTGCTTTTAATACCTGTTGTAAAGGGGGGGACAGTATTTTGCATTATGCCAGCCTGAAGTGTAAATGTTACTGCAAGATGAGATGTGTGGTGTTTTCTCTCCCTGTTTGGGGTGCAGGAATGGCAGTACTTTGAGTGGGAGCTGGCAGGGGGTTGGAGATTGAGGTGTGATTTCAAACCACATTCACCATTTATACCTGTCAAGAAACCAGGTGGAAGGATTAGTGCCTGAAACAAGTTATAATCCACTTCAGGAGCTGTCTGTTAAAACCTGTTTTCATGTCGGTGAAGGGAAATAGGGCAGGTGTTTTTGTGACTGTGGTCTCTGAAGTTGGATGTGGCCAAACAGAATGCACACCACCAGCAGTGCTAGCCAGTGCCCCCAGGGAAGCCTTCAGCTTGCATTTAGCATCAGGATATAGTAGCACTTAGTGACTTGGGAAGGTATCTCTTGAAAAGAGAAATCTCTTAAATTAATGGCGTTAATGGAGTGAACCCTGCGGGATACACCAGCAACAGCTTGACAGGCTGTCTTTACTGACAGGCAGTGTGACTTCATTCTGAACATGTGGAGCATTGTCTGCAGGAGGGAGGGGACACCAGGACAGCAGGCTTGTGTGTAAAAGCTTAGACAAAAATGGTGTAAAATGGGTGAGTGGAACTACTGCTGGTGGTGTCCAGCACTCACAGAGCCATCAGTCAAACTGCTCTTCAGGGTGCTGCTTTCTGTGCCTGAGTCAGAGCTCTTGGTCTCCTTGTATCACAAAGAAACCCCCAGTGGCCTTGATTGGCTTCAAAGTATTGCACCTAGAGGGAAAAGGCCAGCACTCCTGGAGCCTTTATCCTCATTCTGGCAGGGTACAAATACGTGAAGTCTTGTGATGAGCTTTCCTACAAGGCAGCAGCTGAAATCTTCAGGGAGGGCTCTGCTGCCTGCTGTGAGAAGTGACAGTGCCTGTGAGTGCCCAGTGCATCATCTGCACTGTAAATTGTGACAGGTTCCACTGCCTGCTGTGTCAGACTGGATGGCATGTAGGGTAATAGGAAGAAATTATTTTTTCAAGGTTATCACCCAGCATTTTTCTTGGAAATGCATATCTTACCAATCCAGCTGAGTAAAAACATGTAACACAGCAAAATAGGATGTGTATGCTCCTGTTATACTGTGTGGCTTTAATATAGTTTATACTTATTTTTCAGCTACTTTTTATTTCCCCATGTCACACATAGGGAGGTGAGGACACTCATTTTTATACATGTTTTGAATGCCTTATGCTAGCACACTGTTCTCTATGAATTTTGTGTATGGCAGAATCCACTCAAAGTTATATTTACCAGGTTTTTTATCTAGAATATTTTGCTGTTTTGCTTCTAGTATGCTTTTTAATATCAGAAAACTGCATGTTTTAGCTGTTGTATTCTTCTGTAGACGTGTCTAGAAAATTTTTATCCTGAAGCCAACTTTTTTTTTATCTGAAGCTGATGTTAGAGGCAGAGTTTGAAGTGTATTTTTTGACTCATACAATCCTTCTTCTGGCTTGAGGAACTAAAGTTGTGACAAAGTACATTCAGGATGTTAGGAGGTTGTGGTTTGGGTCTTTTTTTGTAATTGAGCTTGTTCTTTTTGTGAGTGGTGAGTGAGTGTTCTTGAAAATGAAATTGATTCTTTCCTGGGGGACATATGGTGAGAAAATGACGTCTTGAGTCATACCTCCAGTAGCAACTCTACCACATACATACCACAAACACCACTGCTTTCAGCATCAATTTTGTAGCTACTGAAGGTCAATGGTTGCTACCTCAGAAACTTAGTCATGAGTGCTGTGTGAAACTTGGTATCCAGCGCCGACTCAGCTGTGCAAATAAATTTCATTTGGGTATGCTCCAGTAACAGCCTGGCTGCTGCATGGGCTGTCAGCTTGGTCATGATTGCTGCTTGGTTCCTTTACCTCGAGATTCCTGAGACTGTGGGATGTATTCTAGGAAGTGAGTGGTAAATCACAGTTCCATTACCACTGTGATTAGATAGGGCAGCTGTTGATGAATAGTTCTGAAAAGTAACTGTAAGGTCATTAGTAAATCTTTCCCTGGGTTGACATTCCTCTCAGCTTATATCAATAGTATTATAAATAATTCCTGTTGTCCAGGATAGGAGTGTTTCTGCATTAAATGCTGAAGTTGCATTGAGATCTTTGTGTTTGCCAGTCTAAACTGTAAAGAAAACTGGTCTGCTTATTAAGAAATTTCCAACATCAAGATAGAGAAATCAGTTGTGAACAAGCTACTGCTGGCTAAATGTGTTTCTAATGGGGGGTTTAGAGTCCTTTTGCTGTTCCTGTGTGGCTGGTAAAAATATTTGCCAAACTGGACGGTCTCTTTTTCAAGGGAGTACTTGAAGGTAATTTGGCAAACAAATGAAAAATGCAAGCTTGTTTTAAACTCTGGGAGCTGCATATAGCAATAGTGTGATGAGAATTCACCAGGAGATGTGAATAGTGCTGTCTGAACACCATCACTTCAGTAGTTGTATGTTTTGATTATAGCAGGAGTGGTTCTGCAGGTAAGGGCAAGGCAGAGGGTAAATAGAAGTCATTGCATCCTCTGACATCTCATAGCTTTTCCTTCTGCACTCTTAGTAACTGACAACCTGCCTTTCATTTTTGTCCTTTCTGTGGTACAGAAGGGACAGCTTTAGAAGATGGTGAACCTGTCAAAAAGAAGAAAAAGAAAAAGGATAAGGAAAAGCAAGCTGAAGAAGAGGCGGTTCTGAGTGAGGAACTCCCCACCAGTCCTGTAATTGAGGTGAGGCAGAATTGTACAGTTACCTGATCCTTTTTGGGAATGTATTCTCTCCAAAATGTAGAGTGAGAGGTGGGGAGAAATTCTTATATGTATAATCCATGGCATGTAAATAGTTTTGCTCTAGTAACTTTATTTTGTGATATCCGTCACTGTAGTGTCCAAGAAGATTTGCATTACAAAATAAGATCTGGAAAGTGTGTGGCTGCAATGCCTGCATTCCCCTCCTGTCCTCTTCCTACCCCCAGCTCTAGTCTTCCCCTCATTGCATCTTTTCTGGTGGGAAGAGTGTCCCTTGGTGCCAATCCACAGGCATCTGTCTCCACACTGGGACTTGTAGGGAGCAGAGGCTGTACCTGCTGATTTAATCTTCTAGCAACAGCAGAGCAGACGGGAGCAAACCCAACCTTGTGCTCACTTCTGAATTCCTGTTCTTAACACAGGGTTTAATTTTCTGCCCTTTGTGTGTGTCAGCTGCAGGGCCTGAGGACAGTGCTGAGCTGTGACAGCGTGGCACAGCCTCCCTGCCCCTGTGAGCAGCCAGGGCATTCAGCAGCTGAGCAAGGACACGGCTTGGGCTGTGCTCTGCTGAGCATGGCAGCTGGGTGATGCTTTGGGTGTCAGCACTGTTGCTTAGCTACACGTGTTGTTTTGCTCTTCCATTATGCTTTGTTCATGGCAACATTTGTTTGTTTGCAGAATACAGAGAAAAAGAAGAAGAAAAAAAAGAAAATGAAAGATGAGGGTGAAGACTGATGTGGAACAGGAAAATACTTGGCCCTTGGACAGCTGCTTCAGAGTAGCATTTCTCAGCATAATTTGTTTAGCCTCTTGCTGAAAACTAACTTCCCTGTGTTGCAAGAGGGCAAGGAGATGGGTTTGATAGCTGTCTTCTCCCTGGAACAGGATACCCTGGTGTATCTGATAATTAGGAGGATTACTGGTTTCTTTTGTTTGAAAGCTCACAATAGATCCTCTTTTCATAACCAGTCTCCACTGATAAGGAATAAAAACGTTTTTATGGAGATTTTATGCCTCTGTCTTTTAACTTGTTTGCTGGTTTTTCTAGCCATTATTCAGCCTGTTTCTAAGGTGTATTGTTTTAAACGACTGATCAGTTCTGAAGTTCTAAATGTGTAAATGTGATGTTGCAGTTTATTCTCTAAATATTTCAAAGGTTCTAAAATCCTTAAATTTTCCATTAAATTACTATGAATATCTGTGCATGACATCAAAGATGCTTTGAACAGTTGAGGTGTGTTACTGAGTCTGCACTGTAGTTCTCTTGATAAAGTCTTTTTAAAGCATCTTCCAAATGTTTTGGTTTTGCTGCACTGGCTAACAAAATTCAGATGCATGTTTTGAACAAATGTGAGGTGGCTTTCAAATTGCTTCATGGTGATTGTAGCAACTTCCCTCACTTGATTTAAAAACAAAATAAAACAAAAACAAACAAAAAAAAATCCAAGAAAAAAGCCCCCAAACCCCAACCAAACCAAACCTAAGGCAAAATTACTTCTTCAGCTATCTGATAATGAAGCAGAAAAGACAAGTGTTTTGTTGGTAGCAGAAATCAGCCATTTGCTGATTCTGCCATTCTTGTGGGAATACGGATGCACTGAAGGAGCATCATGTGATCAACACTCTAAAGCTCTTATGGTGGAAAAGGAAACATTTTTTAAAAACTATGCTTAGCACTCAGTTTATTAATTATCATGAAGGTTTTTTTTTTTTTTATCTGTAGTGGTAGAGTGGGTAGAGTATTACCTAAACAAAAACGAGTTTCTTAAGCTGAGTAGCATTTGGTAACTGCAGCCATTGGCATTTTTCTCTGGAATACAGCTCCTTTTTTGTTTGTTTACTGAGCAGCTCCTTGGTACTGAGCTGCCCGTGGCCTGTTAGTGCAAGTGGATCCCTGATGAGATTGGCAACAAGTTACTAATGCACTGTTCTACCAGTATCAAGAATATAAACTGCCTTTTTTACCCCCTTAGGAAGGTTGCAGTGAATTTATTTAACTGCTGTAAATGAGATTTCCTGGGTATACAGAGACCATTCCAGTTCATCTGCTTTTTGCTAGATGAGTAAGATGAATCTAAGCTGAAATGTTTAAAGAGGCAGCAAAAGTATTAAAAAGTATTCATAATGAAATAGAAGAGTTGACTATTAGGGCCTTCAGGTTTTTTTGTTGTAAATGCATTTTCAAACATGAGTCCTTACCAGACATAAAGTTCAATTTCCTCTGAACTATTAATGTAGTTTCTTCAAACGTATCAGATAAATTATGTATGTGCTGTTCAGAGACTGTCCTGTATAATTTACCCTAATCAGAAAATTTATACAAACATCAGTTGCTAGTAGGTCTAATCAGCGGGATTGAAATGAAGAGAAGGTATTTTTGCATGGCCACTTTTCCCTTCCTTTTGCTCATTCTTTGATAACAAGGGAATGAGATTCACCTCTTTCCTCAGGTAGCACATTTTAGTGGTTTATCACTGCAAGCCAATGTCCAGTGCAGGGCAGCTTCCATCTCACAAGGCAGCCCACTGGAGCCCAGTCATGAAGCAGAATGTCTTCCCCTCTCCTGCTCCCGTGCTGGGAATGTTGATTTTAATACCCAATTAACTAGAGGTTCTACTTTATTCTCTTTCAAAATGTCTGTAGCCCAGAAATATTGGGTGGAGAAGAGGAAGCAAATTTGAAGCTCTTCAGTGCTGAATAGACCATACGCTCATTTGCCATCACCTCTTTTAAGAAGGTAAAGAAATAAGTACTCTGGGTTCTAGTTTGAACTGTTAAACTTGTGATCTTCAAAACAATGAGCTGCATATCTGCAAGGGCTACTGCTGAAACATTGGTAAGTGTATTCAGCTCAAGTGCTAAATATGATCAGTGAAAATAAACAGTGATGGTAGACTGCAGTCACTGTAAGCCAGGTCACTGCATTTCAAGTTGCTTATCAATTCAAGCAGATAAGATTGGTTTTCTCATGCATGGTTTTCCACAAATGGTGGTTTGGGCGTTTGTGTACACTCTTGCACGTTAAAATAATAATAAAGCCTACAGTTATAGCTGGGAAACACTGCAACCTCTGCACAGAAGAGTGGTGATTCTTACCCAAGAAGCTGACAGGCCTTTAATTGAGACCCAAACCTTTTTTCACAGTAGATTCGAGGCTTGTACAGCCTCTCCTGTAAGGAGTGATTGTGCATCAAAGACATTTATGTAGAGCCTCAACTATGGGTCACTAGTTTTTGTAAGGGAGGTGATCATTCCCAAAATGGATCTTTTGCTTTGTCTACTGATAAAGCAAAACCAAAATCCCAGAACTAAAATTAGAGTAAGGATAGAGGCTTCGAGTATTTTGAATGGAGAAAGAAGAGTTAGCCAAACTGATGATGGCATTTAAAGCAAAACAGTGAGACCTGTGGAACAGAAGGATCCAAGATGATAATGCAAGCTTTAGAGCATTTTACCAACAGGGGTTACTCTAAGCCAAAGCCAGCAGTGGGAAATGGCCAATGAACAAGAGCACCCTGTTTCTCCCTGTCACAGAATGGGATGGGCAGGCACTGTGTACCACTCCAGGCACTAGTCCTTCTGCTCTGGAGTGGAGAAGTTCTCCAGAGTTGTCTGTCCTGCGATTTTGTGTGTCCCTGCAGTGAGAGGTGCCTGCTGAGACTGGTGTGGAGACACAGAGGTAACTGCTCAGGAGTCACGATGCCTGCCTGCTGTGGAGGGACAGAACCACTGCTGTTTTTCAGGTAAAACCTTCAGCTCACCCATCCCTCTCAAGCTATTTCTTCACATGGAAAATCCCACAAGTCGACTTCCTGCTGTCTGTGCTGCATCCTGGTGCCTGTGTGGTCCTTCAGCAAGGCTTCGCTTTCCCTGGAAAAAATAATAATTTTATTATAAACTATAGACAGCTCAGCAGTAGCTTCCTGTTTCTCAGGGAGAAGCACAGCAGCCTGTTGTCTTTTGGAGCAGCTTAAAGTTTGAATAGAAACCTTGTCTGAGTTGTCAGGTTCAGCCTCTGTGCCTCTCCAGCCACAGGGTGTGATGTGCAGCCCTCGGCATCAGCCTTGCCCCCACAGAGCTGGTGATGCCCTGAGGCTCAGGCTGCCTCTTCTGGCTAACGTGGAGTGCTGCCAAATGCTCCATCCATGCTTGCACTTGCTTATGCTTAATTAGCCCCTGCTGGAAATCCAGGAGCTTCTGCAGTGAGTGCTTGTCCTCCAAGGGTGAGCCCTAGCTGTGAGCTTTCATTTTCTTTTCATGTCTTTTGCACTCTGTTGTGTTTCTTAAGCAAAAGGTTACTCCTCTTACAGCAGTGAGCATCCCTATGCTCAATGACTCCCAAGTTTTCAGCAGTAATATTCTACAACAGATTTTCTGATGTTTAATTGCTCATCCCAGTTACCATCTAATGGAAACAGCTATTTTGTCTCTACAGACCTCAAGCAAAATACAGTGAGTGGCAGACAGTCATGTTCTTGTGCAAAATTTCTGAGGTACCCTGGACAGAAAGGGGGCAGGACCGAAGTGCTAGGATGAAGTGGGAAAGCTGGGCTGACTGTGTAAGGCAGGAAAGGGCTCCAAATGTAAGGGGAATGAATTAGAAGATCTCTTGCTTGGATCACAGCCCATTGGACTTGCCACCTTTAATCTCTGATCTTCATATTCCACCTCTTAAAAACTGAGATAATGCCTCCCAAATCCCACAAGTGTACAGGGCTCTCATTATCACATTATTTATGAAGCACTGTAAGAGCTCTAAATAGGATGTGATGTAGAAGTGTTGGGAAGAAGAGGAAGGAAACCTGTTTGACAGCACAATGGCTGCGAGTGAGGTTGTCTAAGTCCATGATGAAATCTCCCTTGATAAAGCTACAGCCAGTCTCAGGGCAGCCACACTAAATTCCCTCTCCTTGAAAAGGAACTAAGGCTTGCTGTGCCAAAACACAAAACATTTCCTTTTGCAAGGGTGGCAATAAGGTTGCTTTTGTAGCAATGTAGAAGCACATTTAAAAGTTACTTTTTAAAAACTGGTGTGGCACAGATTGGGTGGGGGGCAGCACCAAAACATGAGCTCAGTCTTTAGTCCTCTCCTCTGCTGCAGGATCAGCAAGGCTACACAAAATAGAAGTTAATGGTGGATGGGAGGCAGGCTCCTGTTTAGGCAGCTGTGAATTTAACACCATAACACTGCAGATAGAGATAAATGCAATATAATTGCCAGTTGCTCAATCAGTGTATTGCAACATGCTGAAGCAATGTTGGGCAGTGCTGTGGCAGGGGAAGCTGCTTCCTCCCCATGGGCAGCCTGCCCGTGCCCACCTGGGAACAGCAGGACAAGGTAAAAACCTTCCCCTTGGTACAATTCTCCGTGGTTTTCCTTGGTTCACAGCAAGGAGGTCTGGGAAAGGAGGTGCCAGGTTGGGTGAGGAATGCCAACAGAGAGCTCCTGTGCCCAGAGCCAGGTGTGCCACAGGCAGTGCATGAGGGGGTGTTTGAACCTTTGCACCAGAGTGTGGGTGCTTTCCTGTGAGACCCTCCAGTGCAAGAGCCCCTTGTGCTCCTCAGATCAACTGAGGCTTCTCAAACAGGGCTGACATGGGGCCAGACCCACTCGTGGTCTCCCCAGGAGGCAGTTTCAGCTGTGGGATTGGTGCAGGCAGCTCTTGTTCCTGCCTGACAGCACATCCATGCAAACAGTGATAACCCTCCATTAGAAGCCCAGGGGGCATAGGACTTCTAGACTGTAATGGTTAAATAAAACAACCAAAGATGTGGAAATAACTTCCAGCATGTTCTGGATGTGTGAAGCTGTCACAGGTATCCAGAGTGTAAAAATAGAAATTCAAGTCCTAGGATCTGTACTGTAGCATCTTTTAAAAATGTCATCAAAAACAAATCAAAAGAAGGCGGCTTTGTCTAGACTCTTGTTTCCTAACACCAAATGCCAGGAGTTATTGCGCCTGTACCTTTCTGGAGACTTTCTGGCTGGGGAATGTTCTCTTTCCAGAGGAAATCCTTTTAACTTTCAGCAGTTCAAGACTCTAATTGGGTGAAATAATAGCTTGGCACTCCCCCAAGCAATATGATTTTTATCTTTTTTGTTGTCTGCAAAAGCCCGACTTGTCCAATCCTATGAGTCACGGAGGGAATGTGGATGTCAGACTGCCCTTGTATGCAGGGATGGGCTGCTGGTGAGACTGGCACGGGGTTCTTGGTCAGTGACCAGTGGGGATCTGAAATATCCTCTGCCCCGCTCTGGCCTCACCAGGGCTGAGGATGTGGTGTTGATGATGTGCACGTTTCTAGGCATCTTCATTCCCACTGAGTTATTCAAAGGGTTTTGTTTTTTATTTTTTTGTTGGCTACTGCTCTAGTTTCTCCAGGTGACTCACAATAATTATGGATTCGTGTTTTTTCTTTGCCAAACACCAAGTATTCATTAGCTTCAGCTAGCATGTTTAGATGTTTTCAGCTGAGACTTAGATTTTGATGGTTTATTTAGCCCAGAAATAAGCCTGATAGAATAAACACTGGAGCTTTGAACCTCTCAGGCTTTTGTTTCTGTACGGTGGATTAAACAAACTGAGGTACTTAGCACAACTCTCTTTTCCTTGTTCTGGAAAAAGAAAAGCCCTTGAGCCTCAGGGCACAAGGCTGCAGCCTGGCTTTCAGTGTAAGTACCCTGCCATTCCCTGGGGCTGTGCAACTGCCCACGGTGCTCTGGCACAGCCCTGGACCCTCTGGCCCGGTCCTGTTGCTCTTGTGCTCGAGGTCCAGTGTGTGCCAGGAACCAGGGAACAGCCACTTGTGAGGACAAGGTGCTGGTTTAACTTGGAGATGCATCAGGCCAAAAAGTGCAGCAGGAAGCTGTGTGGATTATCTTGTCTCAGGTCTTGTCTGGCTCACTGAGTTTATCCACCAGTCAGTTGAATTCCAGCAGGACTGAGCCGCTCCCAGCCCCACAGCTCCTCCCTGTGCTCTCAGCAGGGCTCTTGTGGGACTGCAGATGCTGGGTTCAGCCTCCAGACGGCTGAGAGCCAAAACCACACGTTGTGCACTGCTGGTTCCCATCTCAACGTGCAAAACTCAGCTGCCCCTGGCCTCCCTGCCCTCACTCCATCCTCACTGCCCAGCTGGAGACTCCATCCTCCTGTTACTGTGGATTGGAGCAATGGAGAAAGGGCCATAACCAGGAAAACATGCCAAATAAAATACCTGTGGGACAGGTGGATGCCAAAGGCTGGGCTGCACAGGACTAGATTGCACTAAACTGGAATGAGGATTTCCCCTTGAATCCTTGCCTTGCTTGAAGCAAGATGTTCAAGCAGTAAAACCTTCATCTCTAAGGAAGTGGTGGGTCTCCATGGACCCTCTGTGAAGGTCCTTGTTCTCTTTGTACCTTCACAGGACAGACTGAATGCAGGGCCTTACCCGTGGATGCAGTAGGAGACTAAATCTGGAAAAACAACCAAGCAACCCAAACAGGCAAACATGACATGAGTGCCTGAGTGCTGTGCTTGGTTTGTGAGCAGCAGGGGCTGCTGGGCTGGCTCCGCTGTTCTTGCTGTCCTTCACCTGCCACCCCTCCTGTGGGAGCAGCATTTGATCATCTTCCTTCATATTGTGCCAACCAATGCTTCTCCTGCTGCCACTGAAGTCCTCCCTGGGTCAGTAGCCCCCACAGCTCGTTTCCAAGGTAGGTTTTGTCACTGTGAGCAAAGCAGCCCCTGCTGCAGGTGGCCTCAGAGCCAGTGTCCCAGCTACTTGTTCAGGATAGTTTGCAGGGGTGTGGGCGGACTGTCCCCTGTCCTGCCAAGCTCCCTGGCATCCTGCCCCAGCACTGCCTGCCCTGGGAGGTGCAGGACACACAAGTGAGTGGGGCAGGGGGGTTCTTAATGCAGGACATGACTTGTGCTGTGCAAGTTTGTCTCAGTCTTACTGTTCCCTTCACTGACGAGGAGCTCTTTGTCTCTTGCCAGTGCTGCTTCCCTTGGGGCGTTTTTTCCCTTCTCTTTTTGCCATCTTTACAGCTTGTTTCCTTCTTTTCCTTCCTGCATCTGCAAGGCTGCCTCCAACAAAGCCCTGGCAGACAATCTTATCTTGAAGCACAAGGAGTCCTGCTCCTTTCACTGGGGTATGTGCCTGCTCCAACACTTGGCTGGAGCAAGGCCCGGGTGGGGAGCACAGCCCCACGGTCAGCCCTGTCCTGGGCACTGCCAGCTCTGGCCCCTGGCAGGGGCAGGGCAGAGCCAAGCCCAGCAGGGAGGGCAGGAGAGGGGCAGCTGCAGGAGCTCGGGCACTCGGGGAGGTTTGCTCTGAAGTGGAATGCTGTTAATTAAATGGGTAGGAGAAATGACTGAGGCTATTTTTCCCCCCCTTGGCTTATTCACTTGATTTGAAAGGCCTTTCATTTTTTATTTTTTTTTTTTCCCTCCCCTGAGTTTGCGGGTTCAATATTTTGATGATCAAAATAGATCTGCTCTGGAGCATCTGTGGGAAAAGGCCTCACTTATTTTGAGAGAGGAGGCAGGGGAAGGCAGATTGAGAACTGTCACTGCTTATGCCTTGAAGCAGATATTCCTGATAACCAGCGCATCTGAAACTATGAAAGAAAGTGCAGATACAAACAGCAACAAAATTAATTAAAGAAAAGCAGCTGTTCATTTTGCCTGACCACACCTTGCAAGCCAGGAACTACTTCCTCTTATGTAGAAACAGGAAGACTGTGCTGTCCTGGCTGGGGTAGTCTGCCAGTCTCAGGTAATTTGCTTTGTTTATGTTGTTGGTGCAGGATGCTGAAGTCAGTGGAGCTGCAAGTGAAAGTCTTCATTCTCCAATGGTTTGTAAAACGTTATTATCTCTTGAAAAATCAGTAGAAAATTGAGTTGCTGGATGCAGCATTTCACCTGGATCCAACTCATATAAACCTTTCTGTTTGCTTTGAAAGGCACTGGTAAACAGCCTCAGTCTTACAAGCAAATGCTCGAGACACTTGTTCTGGGGTGAGGGTCAGAGCCTTCTTCAGGAACCAGGCTGTTTTATCAGACTGTTCACCTTTTGTTTCCAAAGTCCAACTGATGTGCATCATTTTGCCAGTGAAAAAAGCTGAGCAGACCACTTTTATCAAATGCTGTGCCTAAAGCACAGAGCAGGACTTGTAAATATTCCTTTATACTAAATACCTTCCCATATACTAGGCTGGGATTTATTTTTACTTTGTTGCTGCCTCCAGCCTTTTCTGACCAGCATTTACTGGAGACTCCTGATGATTTTTAGCAACAGGCAGTGAGAGCAGGCTGATGACATCTCCTGCTGATCCTAGTGAAGGTTTTGCACAAGGCTTGATTGGATCCCAGTGGTGGTGGGTGATCCTCCAGTGCCCCGTGGTGCTGCCCTGAGTGGGCACCAGAGCCTGTGACAATGTAACAGCACAGTCCAAATGGACCTGTGCAATCTGAAGGTACAATCTAGAGTATCATCTAAAAGGAAAAGCTGAAAAAAAAATCCAAAAACTTCTTTTCAGATAGCAGCCTCTGGGGTTCTGCTGACTCCTGGTATACACATTTTTAGGACCGGTTTATTTTCCTTTCTTTTAGCAGAATGCTTAGAAAGTTAGGCTGATAATAGCTGAAATGCTGATTTATTCATGTGAGTCTCCAAGCTGTCAGAAATATCAGCTAGCATGAGATTTAAATAAATCACAGGAGCTCACAACTCTGACAGTTGAACAAGTGCCATTTGCTGAGGTCAAAGCTGCAAAAAAGAGCTTCAAGTGCATTTTTAACCTAAAAAAAATATCTGGATGTAGAATAACAGAATCTGGGCTTTCTCTGATTTCTCAATCAAACTTGCTCAACATGCAACGTAAACATCTGGGTTTCCTTTGGCTGTCAGCTGTTGATTGCCATCCCCTCATGATGCCCTGGCCTTCAGAAATTGCTGCAATGAACTGTTTTGCCTACCCACAGTCAACTTTCATGCCTGCAAAAGATGCAGGTCTGTTCTTCTTTTCTATTTTTAATTCACATCTCTTGTTTCTGGTCCCTGTGCTGTCAGATCAATGGCAGAAACCACAGGAAATGCTGCCCTATGAGGGCAAATCCCTTGAAACACCAAGTCCTGCCCTCATCTTCCCCTTAATTAATGAGTTCAGATGGAGAGAGACAGGGGCCCACAGTGACCCTTGTGGGAACCTGTATCAGCCACCCCTGCTCTCTGCTGAGGAAAGGTTTTTTCCCAACTTCACACAAGTTTTTTCACTGGATTGGTTTTGCCAAGCAAAAAAAAAAAAAAAAAAGAGTGTCCTTACTCTGAAAAGCAGTGCTCTGGTGTTGGATCTGACACAGCTCTGCCATTGCATCACACAGACACATCATCAGTGCCCTGCTGGGCTCTGTGAATCATCACAAGATGATGCCTACAGGAAAGAGAAGCCAGCTTGGTGATGTCTAAGATGGATCACGGAGTCTGTGTGCTCTCTCAGGTGCCATCTGTACAGGGAAGACACTTCTGCATGTCTTTCAAAGACCACAGTTAAAAAGTGGCTTCGTGCTTTATGCCAAGGTGGATTTTTCCCATGAACATGCTTATGAAAGCAAACAAAGAATCCAACATTCTTCCTGGGAGCACCCTCCTTATCCTAAGCCACTGTCCTGATGTGAGGGGGACAACGACGAGGCAAGCCCTGCTGTGCCCCCAGGGCCACATGTGCCACTGTCCCTGTGAAGGCACCCAAGGAAGAGGGTGGCAGGGACTCAAGGCTGTTCCTGTGTGGATTGGACATGCTTCCCTGTGGGCTGGAGGAGAGTGTCTGGCTCTGCACCTACCCACTGCACAGACTGCCCATCTTTGGTCTTTTTCCACGTACATGGGGATTAGTCATGCCAGGGCATCAATGTTGCAACTTTGATGGTGTAATCCTGCCGTGACTTTGGTAACTCAGGCTTCTTGGACAAAATGGCAAAGTTTAATGTCTCACGTGAAAATCAAGAATACCTGTAAAGGTGAGTTATAAAGTCCTTCTGAATGAATTAATGTGTCATAAAAAATGCAAATATAAATGGTGCAGAGGGGTTTTTCTTTTTTGATCTGTCATTGCAGACCCCTTTCAACTGTGAATTTCTTGATAAACATTTAACATTCATTACGCAATTCCATTTTGACATGAAATCTTCAGGGATGCATAGTTCAAATACAGCAAACCCCACATTTCTAAAAGAAAGTTAAACTATTCCTGGTCCATGTAGTTATTTTAGTCTTTCCAGATTTCTGTAATCTCTTCACACCAGTTGAGATGCTGCGCAGAGACCCTGCTTTGCTTTGGCTGGTGATCCAGCAGACCTGGGGTGTCACACTGGCAGTGACCACTGAAGTCCCAGGGGATGAGGTGCTGGAGGGATTCTGTGGGGCCTGTGGTCCTTGCAATTTGTGATGAACATCACAGGCAATGAGCTGCCACCACTGGGGACAGCCCTACCCCCATCATAGTCACCCTGTGTGAAAAGCACCTTAGGGTGAGGAGCGGGTGTCTGGCTGTGCACAAACTGCAAGGGCTCCTCCAAACCTGTGGCTCAGGCCCATCCCCAACAAACAGGGTGTAATTCCCCTTCTGAGGTGGCTCAGTTTGGCCTCTTTAGATTCATGCATCAAAAGCACAGCTAAAACTAAACATCACCTTTACTCAAGCTGCACAGGCTACGAAAAATACGGAATGCTCGCCCTGGTTTGTTTTGTGTGGATCACATCCTGCTTTCAGTGAGTTTCTGTCAAACATATCAAACAGAGTTTGGGGGATTTCCCTTCAGCCTTCACAGCATCCTTCATTTCTCACCCTCTGGGGTCATCCTGCTGCTGTTGTACTATGGGAACATAAGAGTTTTGACCAAGTATTTGTGAAACTCCCTGCACCATAACAAACCTTCTTGAGCTTTGATGGAGCCTGGACTGATGCTCTGAGCAGAGGAGAACCTCAGGGGTCAGCAGGAGCCCCAAGCCAGCCCAGGGCCTGCTGAAGGAGCTGCTGGGAGGTGGGTGAGAGTCCTGCCAGGCTGAGAGACGCTTTTGAAGGCTGCAGCTTCATCTGATACGATTTCATAAAGCTAACATTTAAGGGTCAGATAATGAGATATGCTGCCTTCAGACATTGCATACACAAGCCCAGCCCACTGCTGAGACAAAAGTGGCTTTAAGCCCTGTCTATCCATCTATCTGATCCATCTGTTTGCCTTTTGCCAGCTGGCATGAAAGGTTCTTTTATCTAAAACTATTTCCAGCTATTTCTTCTCTCATAATCTCCAAAATGTTTGCATGATTTTAAAGATTTCCAGGATTTTTGGCTGCACAGCATTCAAGCTTCAGATTTTACAACAGGTATTTGAGCACTTTCCCTTGCTTTTGTAAAGGCTTTTACAGCAGGTCATCTGTCATGGGAAGGGTGTGTCTCCTGCTCCAAATATTCACTTTCTCATGTTATTTTTGATACCTCCTTAGCAATTGCAGGTTGGCAGCACATTACTCCTGGTAAGCCAAGTCCAAAGAACGAGCAGGGAAGTTTTGTGTGTGTGATGAGTCTCCAGCTGGAATGGGGAGAAGTTCTGGGAGGTGAGAGGTGTCTCACTGAGGCTGCATCTCTTTGGGACTTACTGGGCTCTGGGATTTGCAGATGCCCTATTTGAAACTACGCAGAGACCTCCAGGTGTGAAGCCCAGAGCTGCTGCTGAGCTCAGTACTGCCTAGGGAATGGGACAGAGAGAATCCTTTTGCTGTTCCTGTGAGCCTGCCACCGAGACATGGGTAGTTTTTTTACCCAGATCAGCTATTTTGAAAAGACATTTTTATTGGCGTTCAGCACATGGTGGGCAGCGATGATTGCTACATTTCCTTATGGCAGTACCCAGGCTACTGTAGGTTCGGTTTTTCAGGAGTAGCTTTGATAGGTCCAAGTGGGAGGAATTGTGATGTGGATTGTACCTCACTTGTTTCAGAGCTTGAATTACATGTACTTGTCTTCATACCAAACAGGCACAGTTCCCACTTCTCTGGGTAGCAGCCACATAAGGGAGCAAATCCTGAAGACTGGCCTGTCCCTCATGGTGATGCTGGATGGTGGCATAAAGCAGAGACCTTCAGCTACCTGCTGGAGAAGTGTTTGATGCCAGTCAAAGACATTGCCTGCTATGTTTCCAGACAGCATAAAAAGGAACTCTTTGTTTCGTTGTGGTGGGAGTTTTTTTAATTTTTTTTTTTTTTTAAAGATGTATCAATTTGTGGCCAAATCACAGGGTCTCGAGGGAGCATTCTTGGCTGAAAAAATTACTTCAGAATTTGGCCTAACATAACTTTAAGATAAAAACTTTTATGTAATCACTAATTCACAGTCGCAGTTGCTTTGGGTTCTCTCATTATCATTCCTAAGTTATTCTTTTCATGCTGGGAGTTGGATTTTCCTGGCACTGCATCTGTTTTCAGCAATGTATACACCACGACTGCTGACAACTAGGAGTTGGATCCCCTGTTCCTCGACCCTGGCTGTAGCTTGTTTTTTCTGGCACCACTTTAAAGTCTCCCATCTGCACTTGTCTCCTGATGACCAGTGGCAGTCCTTCAGCTGTGTGAGCAGTGCCTGATGTTATCCTGTTGTTCTCGCACTCCTCCAGACCCGTTTCTCGGCCGGGCTGTGAGCACAGCCCTCGCCTGTTCCTAGATAGAGCCTTATCAGGGCCAGCCATGGCAATGCTCCCACCCCCTTCCAGCCCTCCCCTGTGCTTACTGGAAGGTCCATTAGCTCTGTGCATTTTAGCGTAGCTGAAATGCTGCTCTGCTGCTTCTCTGGTTTTCCAGTCCTCTTTGCTTTTCTGCAGAAATGTCCCCCTGCCTCTATTCAATCTAGGCTCAGTAGGAGATCACCTCTGCATCCTTCAGCTGATGAGAGCCAGGGGCAGAGCTGTGTACTGGTGTCTCTGCTTGCCTCTCATCTCCACTGGGCTATTTTTGTTCAAGCCTGGTGCTGGTTGCACCATATCCAGCTTACTCATAAGATGCTGCTGTTCCTCTTAGCAGTATTTTGAATGAGTACAGCTGTTCTATGCTTGAATTCCTCCTCCCTTGGCTTACCAGGAGTATGACTTTTAAGGGAGTGCTGTTTGGTAACCATCAGGTGCCCTTGTTCAGCCGGGGGGCTGGGTATTTCTCTGGGTTTACTCTGTAGTTTGATGTGGGCACGGTGTTCTTGACAGATTAACAGTGTGTTCATTCCTTCTCCACTGCTTGTCTGGCTTTGTTTATTTCTGTTATTCCTGTTATATTCAGTTTCATTTGTTATTTTTGGCTTTGTTTTCCAGGCCTCTCTCCTTTACTTACTTTCGCTCAGGTCGAAGGAATCCTTTTTGAGCTTTCTTAGTATTTTGAGGGAAAACTGATGAGTATTTCGTGCCTTTTAATCGTGCTTCGCCAGACAGGGCAGGCAGGAGCTTGCACACACATGTTCCTTCCCTGTCCTCATTCAGATGTGAGCACACTTTGATCTTCCTATACCTCCCAGCATGTGTTGAAGCTTTGCTTGGCACTCAGGGTTTCCATTACCTCCATACCACAGCTGACATGATGTAGCAGTTTTCAGCCATCCCTCTTTTTGCTGTCATCCGCTGGCCGCCGCCGGGAAAGCGTTACCCCAGGCTGGGAAATCACTGGGCCTGATTCCCTCCTGGAGCCCAGCTCCCACCAGCAGCAACACCGGTGGTTAGGCACGTAGGCCTCCCTCAATCAGGAGGGGAGCAGTGTCCCAGCCTGGCTGTGCTTCATGGAAAACCATTTTTCAGCTTATTTCCTTTCCTGCCTGCCAGTGCCCCACTGGTTTCCATGGTATTCGTGGTTGTGTAGGGGTGGCAATTTCAGTATCCTGGCAGCCTTCCAGGCTGCCTCTCCATAAAACCCTGTATGGTTTCAAATGTGTATGTATATATATGAAAGGTTTTTTTCTTATTTTTCCTTCATCCCACAGAGCTGCTGTGTGCTTTTAAGCAGTTAATCCATTCCATCCTTTGCTTATCTCACAGGCACAGTGTGAGGTTGTGCCCATTCTTGCTGGCAAGTTGCTTTGAGGTTCCTCTGATGAAAGGTTTGCTGTAAAGGCAAAAAGTGATCAGAGCCACGTTATCGTTCTCACTTCCAGGGGCTCATACAGAACATCCTACTGAAAGAATAACACGGTCCCAATGGCCCCAAGCTGATTCTCGAAGCTGAACTTAAATGGGCTGGCATCCCCATCACTTCCATCCTGTCACACAAGGGCTCCTTCCATGTCTTCATCCACTTCTGAGAGCTGCTGTGGTCAGTGTTGATGGGTGTGAGCTCCCACACATCTGTAACAGCAGTGCAGAAAAACATCAGAAAATCTTTCTTGTTACAGAGGAGATTCTGCCAATCCTGTTTTGTTTGAAAAACAAAACCAAAACAATCCAGGGCTTCGCTCTAAGCAATATTTGGAGTGAGCTGAACACACATCTGGTCTCAGCTTCACGCACAGGCTTTCATAATGGTCTCTAGCCATAATAGCCTCATTTTTTGGAAGCGAGTCATTGCTGCTCTTTGGGTTGAATGAACTCTGATCAGGCGTGGATCTTAATGCGTCAGGGTGAAAAAACACCTCATGTCTGGGCTGTGGGAGGCTGGAGGGGTTGGAGAGAGGGGGTGCTATGTTTGGATACACAGAGAACAGCCTCTGTTACACATAACTTGAGAAGAGTGATTAAGTGGTGACCTTCTTGGCTAAAGATGGCAGGGCTGTGATTTGTGATTTTGGCTGTTGCGGGCTCTGTTTCATCCCATAGGATGCATCTGGCAACACAGGGGAGTACCAGATTGAAGGCCCTCATTGCTGAGATGGGTTTAATGGCCCTGAGTTGAAGGAGGATGGTCCTTGGTCTGCTAAAGGGAAAGGGGCTGTAAACTGCAACATGTATTAACTATTTCTATCTGTAGAAACCACAGGAAGAGATAATCCAGTAGTAACAGCTGCCCCTGGAATTATTTGTGCACATGTTTGGCTCCAAAGCTTTTTACCCAGCTGGCTGGAGGTCACAGTGAGCACAGATAAGTATTTGCCAAACGCTAAGGAGAAGACAGGACAAGGTCAGAAGCTCTTCTGGAAGCAAGGCAGAGCATGTTTAGCAAATGCTGCTATCTCCTGAATTGGGGTGAGAGATTTCATCAACAAAGTACGCAGGGGAGCTCCGGAATACGAGTGCAGGGCAGGAAGAGTATGTTTTACAGCTTTTGGCTAAGCCAAGAGAAACTGGAGACTTGCTGTTTCCTTCTGAGTAGAGGACTATCTGCCAGCCTGTCCCAGGGACCTACTCCTGCAGATGAGCATTGTGAAACTTCCAGGCCAGTGTCCCTGTCAGCGTGGCTCATATCAGAGATATGAGTTTAGCACCCTCCTTTTTGTTAAATCAAAATGCATTTTCATTTAAATCCATATTCGAACATAAACCCACTCTCGTAACCTTTTTCTCTCCTCCTTTCACTCCTCAGATCCTCTCTCTCCTGCCTACAACTTCCTCCCTCTTTCTGTTCAACATTTAGTTCAGGGTTCATGCTTCTCTTTGCCCTCATTTCACAGCCCTTCCACCCTTCTGTTGCTGGGAATGTGAGAGCTTCAGCAGTTATGAGAGCAGAGCTATAGGGGTGGTAGATTTTCCTTTTGCTAAATGCAACCTCTCCAAAGTTGAGGAGATGGTTGAAAATAAATAAACACAAAAGTGAAACTACAAAAATGATAGAGAGGGGAAACTCTGCTCAGACATTGATTTTACCCAACTTGGAAGGGTGTGAAGAAATGGGAGGAGAAAAAGAAATATGCAAAACGTCACAACTATTTTGTGGCAAATGTGGGGGGAAAGAAAAGAAGGAAAAGTGCCTTCAAACTTAAGAAATTTGTTTGATCACCTCATGTAGCATTTCTGTGAGATGGTCCTCTCCACTTTTGGTGAGTTTTCATCTGTAGAAAACTACAAACTCTTTACAATGGAGATAAAGGGCAATTTTTCCTGTAGAAGTCTCTTCCCACTTATCACTGCATCCTCATTTATGTGTTTGCCTTTTAATCTGAAATTGCAAGCAGTGGCAGAGGTTTCACAGAGTCCAAGTGATGCCCGTGCCCCCTAAACCACGCACCCAAGGCTTGCACAGCCCATTTTGTGTTGTGGAAATAGCCTCTGGAGGCCTGGCTCTTGTTTGTGAACTAAAGTTTTTAATGTCTCTGCACTTTTAAATGACTGTAGATAGTGTAGGGAGCGACTGTGCCCTCAATATTCCCTGCTGGCCTCAGCAAGCACGACTGATGCTGTTGGCTGGAGTTGGTGTCCTGGCCTGTATCACTTCAAGGAGGGGGTTCCTGATGGATGCTTTGGGGAAGCAGCTGAGTTCATGTTTCCAAATCAATCCGTGAGAAACAAGCAGGGTGTGCAGAGGTACTGACTCATTTCTTCATCTGAAGGAACGCTCTTCTCAGATAAAAATGTCTCAAAATTGTCAGGCAACAGATGTCATGTTACAAGCAGAAGGGATAGAAATCTCCTGTTTGGTTTAGTAAAAGGTAATAATTTTCCTTTTATCTTCCTCCAGGTGATGTTGCCAGAGCTGGCTGCATGCAGGAGAGAAGCGCTGGGCAGGCACACTCAGCAGCACATTCTCTGGAAGCTATGGCTCTGAGAGTGGTCAGCCCTCTGACATTGTCCTTGCATTGGCAACAAGATCTGACTCAAAAGGGGCTTCAATTCAACTCTGTTTTTACTCTTTTTCACATTTGCAAGAGAAGACGAAACCTGAAGGAGCTCTGCTGTTGGGCTTGTAGTTGATGCCTCCTTTCTCATTGCAAAGGGGAACTGTTGTAAGAAGTCTGAGCAAAAACTGTTCCCTCCACACTGTCATTTAAAATAGCAAGGAACAAATGCTCGTTGCAGACACCACTTCTGCCCTTTAGATGAAGGCCTGACACTTGTCAAGCTGATGTGGAGTTCAAGGATGGCCAGCAATGAGCACAAACAGAGGCTGCTTCCTCTGGACCTCCACCATGGAAAACTGGGTGCAGGTCAATCAGGGCTTTATCAGAGGCTTTCATTTTGTTCTCAGAGGGCATTTTTATTAGCTTCCTGATAGAAGTGTTGAGCTGATTGGAGAAATGTTTTTAGGTCCAATCCTAATTGTCTCGGTGAGAAATTAAAGACCAAAAAGGAAAAGGTGGCTTTTGAAAACCAACCTGACTTGCACTGCTAACTATCTTGTGTAGTAAGTGACTAAAAAACCACCAACCAACAACAGAAAAAGAAAAAATCCCCAACAACCCAGAACCAGAAGGCAGAAGGAAGGTAACAGTGGCAGGAGAGAGTGCTGGAGATTCCATGAGCTCCGTTCCCAGCCGCCTGTCGTGAGTCTGAGAAGGCTCAGGAATGAAACCCTGCAGGTCTGTGCTGATGACATACCCATCTGCTACGCACCAGAAGATGATTCTGACACAGCTCATTACGTTTCTATTTCTGACTACGTCCATTGTTGGATTTAATGAATAAGTGATGTTTTGAACTGATAAAAACCCTGCAGCAAATTTCCCATTTTATGTTGTGATGAACAAGCCAAGAGATTCAGACAAGCTGTAAAAGGCCCTTAACATATGATTTCAGACTTAATTCAAAGTGGGAGGTGCTTCTCAAAGCTAACTTGAAAGTTTCTCTCACCTCCACCCCCAAAGTGGACATAAGATTTCCACAGACTAAGCAGTGTTATCTCTAAAACAAAACAACAACTGCTACCAACACTGTCGGCAGTTCATTATCACAGGGAAATATAATGTATTATGAAATGTAAAAATGGTGATTAACTATTTCACTGCTAATCCTTTTAGAGACAAAATACTCCCTTTGTTTATCCCACAGTGTGCATCTTCCCTCCTCCTTCTCCCTGCATACCCAAGGCCAGCTTGTCCCAACCCACCTGCTTATGTTTCCAGGCTTGATCCTCACACCTTTGATCATCCAGTTATGGGATCCCCATAGGAAACCACTTGCTACACCAAAATCAGGGGATGTGAAATCAGCATTAAAAAAAAAAAAAAAAGTGAAACATCAAAATAAATAGTTCTGGGGACTGCCACAAAAGTGGAGCAAATAATTTTTGCACTACATTTCTTAAAATCTGCCATCAAAAGGTAAACAAAGCTGCCAGAAAACTTCTCTTCTGATTTAGGATGTTGATACCATGACTTCAGTGCTCAGTGTCGTTCACCTTGTAGTAGATTACACAACAGCCTGGTAGAGTTAGAAAAACTCGGATCTGAAAACATTTACTAGTTCATACTCATAAATATTTTGGATTTTTTTTTTCAAAAGCTCAACAGTAGGCACTCTTTTCTGTGCCTCAGAGACAAAGAAAAATGAAGTCATAACAGCCCTCAGACAGATTTTTATGAGTCTAAAGGCCAGAAGTAATGTCTGGCACAGATTATTTAACTGGACTAAAGGGGAAATTAATTCCCTCTGAGGCAGGGAATTTGATTTACCATTTCCTTAAGGCTTTTGGTAGAATTGGGAGCATGAGAGCCTGGTCTGGTCTGTGATGCCACAGGAGGTTTTGCCACTCTCACATCTTGGCAGGAAAGGCTGACCACTGTGGATAGGGCTTTTCCTGCCTGTCAGAAAGAACAGAAAGAAATGGACTTTACCCCACACAGGACTTCTCTGGGATTTCGGTCATGGCTTCGTGTCCCTCTATCCCTCCTTTGTAGAATCTGTTTTCCCAAGATAATACCAAGGAAAAGGAGCAAAACCCAACAATAATTCAGACAAGATGTAAGTGTTGCTGGTAGTTTGTAAAAAGGCTCTGAAGGAGAGGGTGCCTTTCCCTATTCCTGAGGAAACACGTCCCTGACTGAGGGAGGTATTTTTGTGTTCAGATTGCTTCTGAAGTCTCCAGAGATTTCATCGTTTTCCCTTATGCATATGTGCCTGCCTCCCTGTAACTCGTCTTCCCACAGCCACCTTCCCTACCCTGACTCCAAGGGGACTTATGGGGGTGTGTTAATGCCACTCTGCAGCACCCAGGATTGGACAGTGATGGGAAAA
Organism: Brachypodius melanocephalos; assembly: GCA_013398615.1. NCBI lineage: Eukaryota > Metazoa > Chordata > Aves > Passeriformes > Pycnonotidae > Brachypodius > Brachypodius melanocephalos. Next base: position 2,671,367 of record VZSR01000028.1, on the reverse strand, counting down.
TCTATATAAACCAAGTAACCGAACACTTCCAAAGGTAATGACGTCTGCGTGTGATTACTTGTTTGGCTGCACTGGCTGAAGCTGGAGCTGCTAACTCAGCAGACTGTAAGTAGACACTATTGTCTTTTCAGTGAGTTCTGGCTGCAATTCAGGAGGTTAATAATATCTAGAGAGCTACAGGAGGCTTGGATCCCATCTATCAGGAACCGCCTCTCTCCACATACAGTTACAGGAGCAAGACTGGGGAGATGATCTTGCTGACAGTTCCCTAATTTAGCAAGGAGTGGCAGGCATTTGTTAGGGAGATCTGTACCGAGTCCATTATTTATTAAGCTATCACTTAGAATCCAGATGTTTATGCACCAGAGTCAATGCTAGGGGGATGCTTTCTTTTTAAATTAGGGGCAAAATATCCCCTAAAAGCTAAATATCTGGATGTGTTGTTATGTTTTTTCCCCGACACTTACGGCAGCACTGGGAGAACACCCCAGCCAAGCTGACGGGCAGCCAAATATAATTTATGGTTTGTTTCAAACTGATTTGTTGACTTCATGAAAGGCCCTGTCAAAAAGAACAGTCCCCTGAGTCCTAACGATGATAACAGTTATGTTGCATCAGCACTGAAAAACTCTTGGATAACAGTGAACCTAGCCTGAGAAATCTTTTTAAAGTGCCTGAACATTGGATTTTCTGAAAAGAAATTAAATTCAAGCTATTGTTTCATAGTTAATTTCAGTTTCCTTCATTCTTTGTTCATCTTCTTTTCCACTGGAATACTCTCTCGGTAGCATGAAAATAGTTTCCTTATTCCAGTATATTAAAAATAAAGATGTGTGTTGTTTAAAGAAGAGATCTCCTCTCATCTGCTAATTTGCCAGTGATATCAACATGTTTGTGTCTGCATCAGTCTGAGCAGTGGGGCACTCCTGAGCCTCCTATCAGCTGCATTTCTCCTCTCTGTGTCCCACTGAAGCAAAGGGCAACCCCCACGTGCTGTCTGTGCCTGTGCTGTCCAGGGCTCCCTCACCCAAGGGCAGGATACACGTTCCCTGCTGTATCTGAGCTTCCAGCTCATCTTGGGGAGCTTCCAGCCACCAGACCCTGGCTCCTGTGCCACTGTCCTCCTCGTCCTTGCCCCAGGACCGTGCTGCTGGGGCAGCCTTGCCTCTGCCTGGCTCTGAGAACAGTGAACACAGCTGCAAAAGATCATCTGCTTCCTAAGGTCTTTCCTCCTCATATTTTTAAGTCTTTTCTCCAGTAAGTTCAGTAGTGTTGTTTCATTGGTCGGAGTTCTTCCTGGTGGAAATACAATGCTTCAGTCAGAATATTGGCTTTTAAATCTTGGTAAATTTGATGTGTTTTCTCTTGTCTCCCCCCCATCTTTACCTGAACCTGTACTCCAGATTTACTGTCCTGCAGCTCTAAAATTTTCATTACTCTGACTACTTTTCTGTAGGTCTTACTTGGCATAGCTGAATATTAGGAGAGCGAAATCCTAGCTTACAGATAAAACAATATCACAGGAAGAATTATAAATAATATGTTCTTGTCCAAGCACATAACAATGAGCGAGCCTGACTGTGACAGTTTGGATCTTTGGTTTCCTGCCACCACCGTGGGAAAAGGAAGCAGTTTCTGTGCTTAGACAGCAGCAATTGCTTTGTACATCCGTGTGGTGAAGGGGGCTCAGCCCCTCCTCAGCCTGGGCACAGCCTCCAGAGCCACTCTGGGCCAGGAGGGACCTGGCCCTTCAGAGAACATCCACAGGACTCCAAACAGCCTGGAGAAGGAGGTGAAATTCCTGCAAACTGCTGGGATTGCAAGTGTCAGGCAAAGCAGATGCACAGCCCCATGCCCTTCAGCAGGGTGTTTTCTTGATCAGGTTTGGGGGTTTTGTGAAACTAAAAAGAAATTGGCATGTCTTTTCCCTTCATTTTAGGAAAACACACAACAAAAATCCAATCCATTCCGTGGAAAGAAAAAAAAATAAAAGTATTTTAAGGCAGAATATATGTTTTTTGTGTAATTTCTCATGGAGAAGAACTCCTAGTATTAATTAATGAGCCAAAACTAGAACCATTGAAACAAGTGAGACCTCTGTCATTTACTTCAGGCTGAGCAGGTTTTCATACACATCATAAACAATTACAGTCATTTTCTTTTACCATCTAAACAGTGAAAGTGCTCTGCAACCCACACGGCAAGGTTCTTGTTTTCTCTGAACAAAGTAGATCTCATTTCTTTTATTGGTAGGTACAGCTGGGCAGAGGGTGTTGCATAGTTCGGTGTCTGTGGAACCAGAAAAGAACATTGGATTTTGGTGCTGCAGAAAAAAATATTCAGTGTTGGGTTTTTTTTTTCTCCTCTCTGAGAGGTAAAACTGTTCTAGCTGTCTGGAGGGGAGAGTTGGTGTTGCTTCTAAAGGTTATTTCTTGACATTCGCATTCCACAAATAACAGGAAGGATACCGTGGTTAACATGTGGTTGCAATTTTGGAAAGTGGCAATACAAATTACAATCTGTGATTCTATATTTTATTGGCTCACCAATATTCATGTTAGATCTGCATAGATTGGAAGTAAAAATATTGTAGGAAACTTCAAAAACATTTTATAACTATCAGTGTAAATTCACCTTGACCCTAGAATGTCAAACTATGATCACAATTATGAAAATCCTAGTACAATTTATTTAATAATTCTCTTGATGATCACAGTGTCAGATTACATTTATTTCATCTGTTATGGCTTGTGAAGAGGAATGGAATTATGCAGAAAACTTTTTATTATCACTAAAATTGTAACTCTGACTTGCAACTACACCATTTTATGTAGTAGCATTCACTATTTTGAGGTGTGGAATTTGATTTCCGAACTTGTATTCCACTCTTGAAACTGGTATAGGAATTTGGCACAGGGAAGCATTTCCCAAAATCAAATCTTTGGTGATGCCCAGGTATGAAGGTGCCTTCGGTGTGCTGGGTATACTTAAGAAGATTTTATTCTATGCTACAGCCAGTAAAACTTGTTTGAAAGAGCCTTGCTCGGCCAGAACATCAGACACGATGTTGCAGTCACAGTTCTCCCATCAGCTGCTGCCCTCAATTTATCTCTTTGGTCCTGTGCAACATAGCCAAGGTTAAAGCATACAAACAGTGGAGTGGGTTCACTTTATCTTTGTTTCGAAATCATAAAATCTCTTTAATTTAAGAGGTAGATAGATAATGGTATTGCTAGGGAGAGTGAGGTGGCTGAAGCCACATGAGCTGAGTGGATTTCAGGTTGGACATTAGGATGAAATCCTTCGGAGAAAGGATGATTAGCTGTTGGAATGGACTGCCCAGAGAGGCGGTGGAGTCAGTGTCCCTGGAAGTGTTTAAGGAAAGACTGGACATGGCACTGAGTGCCATGGTCTAGCTCACAGGGTGGTGATGGGTCACAGGTTGGATTGGATGATCTCAGAGGTATTTTCCAACCCAACTGATGTGTGTCTGTGACTTGCCTGGGCTCACCCAGGGAGAGCAGCAGGCGGTGTGGCCATTGCTCCTAGGGCAGCTCACAGGGACAGAGACAACGGGGGCTTGAACCTGAGGACGAGGCAGAAGCTCCGGGGTGTCTGACAGGCAGGCCACGGAGTTCAAACATGACGCAATCTCAGAGGCCGCTAAACATTTTTTTCTTCTTGTTACAGGCGTTTTTCCCGAATCCTGAGCTCACGCCTCCCTGCCGACAGCCTTTCTCACGGACACGCTGCATGGGGGGAGCCGTTCGCGGCCTTCCCGCGGCCTTCCCGAGAAGATCCAGAGGCGCCTTCCCCTTCTCCCGGAGCCGCCCCCCGCCCTCAGCTGCCCTGCCCGCGGCGGTGCCTGCGGGCCCGCGCCCCCTCCCTCAGCCGGCGGAGCTCCGCCCGGCGGCCCCGCTCTGCCTACCTGGAGCCACCTCTATGGTGCGGGGCGGGGCCGGGCGGCGGGGGCGGTGCGGCGGGACGGGCGCCCGGGCCGGCGGCTGCAGCGACTCCCCTTTGTGTCTGGAGCCGCCCGTGCTGTTGGGGCGGGCGGGCGAGAGGGGGCGCGGGCGGCGGAGCTCCGGCCCTCGCTCGGCTCCCGCCCGCAGCCGGCGGCGGGCAGGGGAAGGAGGCGGAGCGGCCCCTCGCCGGCGAGCCTGGCGCGGGGGGAGGAAAGAGCTGGCAGCGCGGAGGGGCTGAGCGGAGACCGGCGTGAGGAGGCCGGGCTAGGCTGCCCAGCGCTGTGGAAACTCGGGGCGGGAGGCGGAGGAGGGGAAGGGCCTTCGCCCGCGGAGCGCAGCCGGGCGCGCTCGCAGCTGGAGCCGCCGAGGAGGGGCCTCGTCGCCCCGGGCCCCACCTTTGTCGGGGTGGCCGCGGGTGGCGTCTGTGCTGCGGCGGGGGCCGGGGCAGCGCGGAGGAGCCCGCCCGGCGCGGGAGGCAGATGGGCCGGGATGCAGCCGCAGCCTTCTCCGTGAGAGCGGGGGGCCTCGCCGCCGCCTTCCCCGGAGCGTGAGGCAGCGAGGAGAGGCGGCCAGAGGACAGAGACCTTTGCCGGGATGGGACGCGCCGCCGCCGTGAGCCCCTAGTTCGCTCTCCGTGCCCCGGCCGGCCCGCGGGGCCCGCGCTGACTGACACCGCTGTGGGCGCGTCTGGATATGTTCCCTTCCCAACCGGGCGCTTTCTTCGATGTCGTGAAGCTGCGTGGGAAATAGCCCGGTTCCTAGCGGGGTCGGGAGCGTGCCGCCGTCCTCCCCGGCGGGGGAGATGCCTCGGGGCTGGGAGGCAGAGCCAGGCGCTTCCCCCGTGTCCGCTGAGCGCTGCCGGCTCCCGAGGCATGAAGGCAGGCGGCTGTAATGGAGTAAGAGCGAAGACGGCTCCTCTCATCTGCCATTTGCCCTTCCAGACGGGATTGTAAACCGAGAGCGTTAAGGAAGGCTGTGCGAAAGCAGGAGGAATTTCCTCTCTTCGGGGTTTGGATTGAATTTTTTTTTTTTAAACCCCCCCTTTTTTTTTTTTTTTTCCTCCTGCCGGCTCGAACCGTGTCTTGCCCAGGTATGCCTGCCTCACTGCAGCACCTTGTGCTGGTGCTCCTGCTCTCCAGTGCCACCCTGCTGCTCGGCACTGCGGCTGGTGAGTAGCCACGGGCTGGAACGAACTGGCCATTTTGGCAGCGCGAAGGGGGTGGGGTCCGCTGGTATTTGGGCACATCCGTGCCTCCTCGCGAAGTGGTGTGCATCTATTTCAGCCGCTGAGCCCGATAGAAGTTTTCAAATCCCCATACGTTAAGTGTCTCGGGGAATAAAATCTGCTTTATTGTGTAAATGAGCTCGACCCGCACTCAGTAAGAATGCTTTGCGTAGATCTGCATCTCTCGTCTAATAGCTGACTTCAGTTTTGGAAATATATATAATCTTTTTGTTTTGCATGCCTCGCCCTTTGTAAGGTAATGCAGGGATTTTTAATATATATTTTAATCGTCAGCAGAGCTGTGCCTGTTTTGCTGTGGGATCTTCGGGCACAGCCATTTTTAATTTTGTCAGCATCGGTGCTTCTCGGGGCCTTACACATGTGCTGTAGTTTTGTCACAGAATTACTGTAATGTGTATTTTTTTTCCCCTCGGAGAGATCTGAAGCAAATACGGAGTTATTTCTTTCGACACGATTATAAAACACAAAAAAAACCCCACTGTTAAGGAATGCTGAAAGGTCTTGAAGTGTACTCTTTTTTTAAATAACAAAAAGTTGGAAGCAGACATGCTAAGAGCATCCTCACTCATATATTTGGGCACTCTAGTCCTATTTTTGATTGTGTTCGGAAGCTCATTGTTAGATATGCAGGTTGTTGGAAGAGAAATGTATGTTGGTCTGGCATCCTTGGCCTTTCTGTCACGGTGACAGATTAACATGTTGAAGCCTTCGAGTGTAACCCAGCTTTGTTAGGCAGCAATACCAATTGTTCTTGCAGTATGCGTTTTCCAGCTCTTTTGGAAGACTCCTACGACTTTTCTGTCGTTTTACTGATCGGGATCCAATCTGCAGTGCTTGCTTTTTTTGTGTGTGTTATTTTGTAATCTGCTGGGTATGGTTCGTAAGTGAATCTTCATAGGAAAATTGCTGAATCTTGCAAAGATGACCCAGCAAGCTGATGGTAGTTTCCATGTTATTTTTCAATGAGGTCTTAAAATTAATTCGTTGAAGATACTTGGTGTCATTATTAGGAAAATCCTGTAAATGACACATGCTTAGGCAGTTTCTACGTCGCTCTAACTGGGTAGTCCCTGATTTTCTTGCTTCTGCTTACTAAGAGGTCTCTTTCAGGAAGGTTCATAAATGAAAATCTTGATGTTCCCTGGATCATCCTGACCTTTGACTGCCATTATTTTAGATGGATGTCTGCAGCGTCTCTCTGTGGTCGTTTCTGAGGAGTGTTTTTGGGGTTTTCCCTTTTTTTTTTTTTATTTTCGTGGGAGAAGGGACTTCTGAAGGTCAAAAATCTTGGTATTAAAGCACATATGAATCAAGAATACTCAGATTCTCAACTGTTCTTTCAAATGTATTTTTTTTTAAAGTGTAGGCTTTTTTTGCCTTTGTGAAAACTTCAATGAGTTGGTAATTTCTGTGCCCTGATGAAGAAGGTTTACTGAAGGAGCAAGTACAGATTTGTAGCAGGCCAAGGGCTGGGCAGGTGCTGTAAGAGCCCATTTGCACGATTTACCCAATTCCCTTCAGTTCTGACCTGGCAACAGCATTCCCAGTATTTCAGTTCTCCCTTGTTAAAAGGATATTAACGATGCCAGCTTGGTTGGTTGTTTTTTGAATAGGAACCTATTTTCCCATTGCGATTTATTTCTCAATTGTGAAATTTTAACAATTCACATTTAAAAAAAAACTAAAAAAAACTTGGTCATAATCCTCTGTAAAAGTAATTACATGGATGATTTGAGCTTTAGTTAAAGAAGCTAATGGGTGATTTTAAGTTTACCCTGCATTTCAGAAAAAAAAAAGTCTATGCATGGGGAAGCTACACTAATGTGTAATTCTGCCCTTTTATGTTCATGAAAGAGCCAACACTCTTTCTTCTCCTCCCCTCCCCCAAAGTATGAACCGTACGCTCCCATCAGAGTGCTGCCTTTGTAGCTTTGAAACCCCTATTAATTCTTTCTTCTGATTAGTGAACAAATACTATATCTCAGCAGTGTATAGAATTGAGTGCCTATAAATGCAGAATCATGACATCAGAGGGAAAGTATTTTGATAACAGGTTTTTAAGTTTCTGTCTGGAGGAGAATATTTGGATCTCTCTGGGGAGAACTCTACAAAGACCTGGGCTTAGTATGGACAGGAAAGGGAAGATAAGAAGATGACAAAAAAAAAAATCTTACTGTGAGGCTGTAGATGATAGTGCCACTCATAATCTGAAATATGAATGAAGAAAGAATGTGGTTCTTCCTTCCCCTTTGTAATTGAGGATATAATAAAGAATTAGCTCTAGATTCAGAAATATTTGCTGATTATTATGAGGAAAATATTACTGGCTTCCTCCATAAAATACAGATCTTATCAGTTATTTGGTAAGTCTGCATTTAGATAATGTATTAGTCCTTGTAAAGGGAAATGCTTCAGTGAGGACATTTTACTGACAACAGTCTTGGGTAGAGGTTTAAAAAGCAGTATTGGACAAAAAATATTTGCAACTTTTTGTTCTTTATTTCTCAAGTTATTTGAAATACTTATTTCTAAATATTTTGTTTAGAACTATGAGGCATACATAAACATGTCTTTATATTGAGCAGAGGACTGTGGTGTGTTAAGCATGAGGGTTTGTGCCTGAAGAGGTGGATGGTGAACCTTGAGCTGTTCCCCAGTATTGCAAAAGAATTTTGTTTGGGTGTTCATATGGACCAGATATTAAAGATACAATCTTTCCTCATTTCACTTGCTTACGTTCTTTGATATGCAATACCGAACCACTTTTCCTTCTGCATACATGTCTAGGGTGGACAGCATTCTATTGTCTAATGTGTAAATTATTTGCAGAAGGTATAAGGTAAAAATGAAAGCAAACAGAATATCCTTTTATCTTTGTGAGTATTTTCATAGTTCTGTATTTATGAGGTTCAACAAGGCTGCAAAAGTTAAAGCATAAAAGGAATTGAGTAGAGATTGAAATTTTTTAAAAAATGATAATTTTAATTATTAATTAAAATGAGTGAACTGAAGCTTCTTTATCTAATTCTGTCTTGCTGGTTAAAGTTACTTTTGTATCTCAGCATATTTTGTTTGAAATGTGAATTGGGTGACAGAAGGAAAAATCTCCTTTGGATATTCTACTCAGTTCTTCTTATTCAGTGTTTCCAATTTGCAAATGACTCTGTGTGTCTTGCATATTAAACAGTGGGGTTTTTCTTAACTTATCTGCACCCCAATTTCTACTTATTTACTAGTGCTACACCCATTGTTTATGGCTTTTTCAAACGTAACCTAAAAATTCAGTTTGTTTTTCTGTTTGTGTTTGGAGCCATCCCAGAAATCTTGGTCTGGGAGATGGAAAGCAGGCTGTTGGCTTGAGGAGCACACTGGTATGCCTGATGGATAATCTCAGCACAAGCACAGCCTGGATGCCAGGCTGGGGCTTCATGGGCTGTCTGCTTGGGTAAAGAAATTGTGTAGCTGTGGAAGCCCAGGGTTCTGCACAGAGCCATTCACCCCGCTGGGAAGAGCCTTTTTTCCATTAGGTAAATCAGCCTGTATGGACCCCTCTGATATTTCAACTGAGGTGCTTCCAATTTCCAAGCAAACTTCAGTGCTTGAGTACTGCATTGTGCTGTGAGGAGATGGAAGCTGTGCTCATCTGGTGCCCAAGGAACCCAAATTTCAAGCCTGGTGACATTACACAGATACCTTACTCCAGTGTGAATGTTTTTATCCTCCAAGGAACCATGTGTAAAAAGTCGACTCAGTTGTCTGCTTATCCTCTGATGAAGGCAAGCCAACCTCACTTCACCCTGGACAAAGAGGGAAGCATAACTGTATTTTTTAAAATTATTCTTACAGTGAAATTTGTTGAAGAGGTTATTTTGAAGGCATCTCCTTAGCACTTAGTATAAATTTCTGTAAAAAAATTTTTTTTGAGTTCTATGTTGTTGTTGTTCCCCTTCCTTTCTATATTTCATTGAATATTTATCAGTAATTTGTATAGTCAGTGGCTTTGTTTCCTTGGCAGATACCATCTTCCTCTGCCTTTCTCACTGGGGAGACAAGAAATTTATATTGAGTTCTTCAGAAATGTTTTTTCCTAACAACAGAGTGCCTGGTACTGGAGCTGCATTGTGTTTGGACTGTGCTATGAGTATGTACTGTCATTTTCTGGGCAGAATATCACTTTATAGCCAGGGCTGTGAGCTGAGTGTAAAGTTTCATTTGGAACAAAATGTTTATGCCCTGGATAAAACAGGCTGGGTGATGATTTAGGTTGGGTAGGACTGGAATCTGTGCACAGCTTACAGGCACTAACTATTAATTTTATTGAGATTGTAGACTTAGTGGAGCTACTCACTGCTTGATTTTGAATTTAAGAATAAGTGAAATACAGGAGCTGTTCCCCAAAAGCCTAACATTCAGTCTGCAAACTGATTTCCTGCAGTGTGGGTTTTATGGTATTTTGTTTTAGGGTTTTTTGTGGTTTTTTTTTTTTGGTTGGTTGTTTTTTACTTCTTTGTGGGGTTTGGTGGTGTGGTGTTTTGTTTTGGTTTTTTTCTTCTTATTTTTTTTTCTTTTTTCTTTTTTTTTCCCTTTTTTTTTTTTCCCCTGAAGCATAAGTTCAGAGATGCATAAGGCTGGAAGTGATTTCTCTGTTTCCTCTATGGTCTGGTTGTGTAAGTACAGATGATAATGTCTGTCTAACATCTCTAAAATCTCCAGTGAAGAGGGATTTCACAGCCTGTCTAGGTAGTCTGACCTGTTGCAGTCCTGAATTATCATGTTTTTCATAATGCAACAGGAGTAGATTTTTTTTTTTTTGCCTCCTTTATAATGCAAGATTGTTTAAGATATGCCTTAATTAATATGTGGCAATCCACCTGAAAATGTAGTGTGGAGTACACACACAGCCAGGGAATATCAGTTTAGATAAAGTTCCCATGTTGAAGCTCAGTGTCTCGACCTTGGCTACAGTAATTAGTGATGAAAACCTTGAGTTGACCAGCAGTGTTTTAAAATGCAGTTTTGCAGTCTTAAAAAACTTTGAAAACTGCGCTCTTCCCAAAATTTTGATTTCTGATGGTGCCTTGGTGACTCGAGATGTCTGGTGATCTGTTAATTGCAGAGCTGGGAGCTGGGCTGAGCAGCTGAGAATCTGATAGGAGAGGTCAGTCAGGGGTGTGGTGAGGAGGAAGAAAGGCTAGGACAGGAGAGATTTGAAAGGATGAAGGATTCAGTCTGGTTTGCTGTGGGATGAGAACCAAGGAGTATTAGACAGCCAGACAGAGATAGTGTCTGAACATTTGTCAGACTTGCTTGGAGAATGAGTGGAATGAACCTTTTGCACTGGGAAGGGAGAGAAAGCATAGTTGTAGGGAGCAGTTTTGAAGATTTCTGTTCTTTCTTGTGAGAATGAGGAACACAGTCATTTAGATGATGCCTTTACCCTTCTCTTTTCCCCTCAGTCTTGTAAGTTTGGAAACCACAAGCTTTTGGGTGGTGATGGCGTTTTGTTCCGAGTCACTGGGATGTGTCGGTTTTGTCAGTTGCCTTCTTGAGTTTGTGTCAAATCATGTGTTTTGTTTTGAACTATAAATGTGTCTACCTTTTGCATCTCTCAGTACTCTGTATTTCCTCTTGGGAAATTTCTGTGAGAGAAGGAAGGAAAAATTCTGGGCTGTATGGACCCAGAAGACTGTCTTTGACATCTGTGAACCCTTCTGTCTCCACCTCCAACTCCGTAATCTGCTAGCCAATTTCAACCATATGTGAAAGATGAGAAAAGTCTCAAGAGATTAATTTGCTACCGTTTTCATGAAAAATTAGGAACTGAATAGAGGAAACAGTTCCAAGGCAGAGTTTTTTCAAGGGAAAAGAGGAGCATAACTCAGCCCAGGTAATTCTCTTTGCTTGAAACTGGATGCCCAGTCAGTGCAAGGATGTAAGTGTTGGTCCATACACTGTTCTGGACTATGCACAGAATATTTTGCTTCTTGTTCACTTGGCATGCTGTAGGAGATCTGGAGGGGAATGAGGGATCCCTTCTGTGGGAGATGTGGGAGTTGGCTAGGAAGTGTGGGAGAAGAGTTACATTTCCACTCAATTAGTTTGCTGCTTGTGGGACAACTGGTGTTTCTGAGACAATGTAGTAGCCGATTTTTTTGATTGAACTTGCAAAACAGTGCCCAAATCGCTTTACTGAATGGCTATCATCCATTTATGAACTTCACAGTGTGTATGAGTAACTTAAATGGTATGCAATGTTTTTCACACTTTCAGGGCTGTGTTTAGCTGATTGTCCTGTGTGTACACTGTAATTCAGATATCCCACACATCAAGCTTCCTTATGATCTTCTTTTCAACAGTGCCGTAACCCAGGCTTTTCCCGTGGTCCCTTTGAATGTTTTTGTAATGTATTCTACTTGCTTCAATCTGTGTAGTTCGTGAAAAATAGTTTCACTGTTTGTTTAAGCAGGAGTAATGGGAAGGTGTGTATTGTCACCTTGTGGGCTGGAGGAAGTGGCAGACAGTGACAAAAAGGTGGTGGCACAGGGAACCTTGCATTACCTTGCCCACCTGCCACCAACAAATCAGTACAGAAGTTCTTACTATTACGTCCAGCCAAAAGCTGACATTTGACATGCTGCTTGTTCTACTATATGTCCTTTTACTATTTTGAGTTGTAAGCAGGATGGGTGTAAGAAGAGATGGGTAGGAGGCTTTTGGGGGTTTTTTTAGTGGTGATGAGATGGCTGTAAATATGATCACGGGTCACGTGTTTTAGTTGGGCTCCTTAATTTATACATTAGAGAATGCAGCACTTAATTAATATCAAAGTGTTGGGCGTTGGCAGTGTCATCTCAAGCTCGTCATTCTTGGCATGAAGTGCACTTCCCTCTGCATAAGTCACAAAGGTCAGGTTTACCTGGTGTGAGAAGCTTTAATGTAGTTCAGGGACAAGAACAACTGACTAAACATGCTCTACTGCTCTTGCTTTTGCCTTGTGAGACTTACTCTGTAAGATTTAGTTTCTGTTAAAAAGAAAACATTTTATTTCTACAAATAACGCAGCAAATACTTGATACAAGACTCCTAGACCATCCATGTTAAAAACCTAATTAGATTTTTCCAAGAATTAAAGTTAATCCGCCATCCTTTATTAGACTTCACAAACTTGTATCAGGAAGCATAGGGGTTTGTGATACCTTTCAAGCTATTTTCTCTAGTAATGATTGTATTAAATAAATGACCTCACAGCAGTATGCTTAGTTATCCCCTGTAAAAGATGCTTGCTTTCGTTAGTGATGGAGTGGTTCTGTTATAAGTGGTTTGTTGCTGAATGTACTTGAAAATTAATCCTTCCTTCTGATGCTGTCCTTCAGAGAGAAATCAGTAAAACTGATTTCTTTGAGAGGCTTAGTGTTCCTGTACCTTCCAAGCTGCAAAAATCTTGGTGTGGACATATTGTTTGCAGAAGATTATGTGCTGTATGCTGTGAATTTTTGTCAGTCTTTTTATTTGTTTAAAACCTGAACACTAGAAACTGTTTTTCTGTATTTATTTATAGAGGAGGGACTTAGCTGAAAATTAAGATGTTTTAAAATTATTATCAGTTCTTGAATAGGAATTTTTATTATATTTACCTGTCTGAGGTAGGAATGGTATGAAGGTGAAGAAAACTAAGGTTGTAGTAGGAAAATTGTAGCACCTGAGTTTTTAGTTAGACAGTGGCACTGCCATATATATGCAAAGCAGGCCCTTAGCCCAAGAAGAAGCTTTCTGTATTAAAATAATTTCACTTGCAATCAGAGAAGGATAAAAGGAACCCTTGTAATGAAGTCCGTCTGGATGCCACCACGGTGTTGGTTTCTTATGTTTGCATGTTTGAAAGTTCTTTTCCTTTATTTCTGGCTGTAATGGCCCGGGCCGGAGCAGCTGCCACAACCGAAATATCCCGGCAGGTCTGGGCTGTGCAGGGAGCCCAGGGCAGGCTCCTGCCTCCCTCCCTCCCTCCCTCCATCCCTGGTTCTTGGAGAAGAACTCGCCTGAGAAGTGGAAGAACTCGTTCCAACCTTCTGTGCTATTCTTACTCGGCTCCGCAGGCAGGGATGAATGACTCAGTGAATTTAAATGAGTGAAAAAAAGATGTGGAAACAGTAGGAGAAATCATTCCTGGTGCCCACTGCGGCAGTATTTGGATCTCTGTAAACTTCTTAATATAGGAAATGTGCAAATTCTCAATTCTAATGTGTATGACATAGATACAGTGAAGATGAATTGTAAAACATGTGTGTATATGTGGGGATGTGTGTGTGTATCTGTGTGTATCCTTATGTACTCAGTGTGTTACCAAAATTCCAGCCTAACAGTACACTCTACTGCTAAAACCTAATATTTTAATATTACCAAATCTACTGTTTGCACACTGTTCTTAATTTCCAGAAAGTCCCCATAAATGGCTTATTTTGCAGGATGGGTAAACTTTACACTTATTAATTACATCCAGATTCTATCAGGACCTGTTAAATAATTTCTCTTTTAGTTATGCTAAGATGAATTTGACCTAATTAAATTTTAGTTATTTAATCTGTAGTAGTTAATGCTGTTGCAGCAGAACACAATTATTTGGTCACAGTTGTTTCTCATTGTTTTAGCCAAGAATTTTAAATCTAGTAAATATTTTTTCCTGATTTTTTTTCAATATAGACTTTGAAATATCTAAAGTGGAAAATAGGGAGACTTTCTTTGCTCTTATTGTTTCCTCTTGGAGTAGTAGTACCATAAGGAAGCTGTCAGCAAATCTAGCTTGCCTTATTTTAAGAAATACTGGAATAAAATGTTTGTGTGCAAAACAAATATTACCCCCTAATTATTATTTTACTACTGTGTATGTAGACTGTATGGATACTTAAAGCTGAAGATGTGGCCTTTGGGTACAGGAATACATGGTCCAAATACGACATCACGTAGTGAATTAATTTTAAAAATGGGGAGAAGAGGGGTTTGTTTAGAGTAAGGAAGACTATTGATACAATAATAATATAATAACTCAAACAGCTTTGTGGTTTCACTTTGAGAATGTAAGAATGTTTTCTTCTCATTTTGCAATGAGGAGTGGAAGAGTTAAATGTGGAAACAACTCTTCCAGTGTTACATACTTTGAAGCAGTCATCAAAACAAAGTCTTTTATCTTGAAGAAGTGAAGGTCTGCAAAAGGAAGCAAATACTGGCAAAATGATATCATGGCCAGCAATTTGATTTTCTTGACTGGTTTTGGAGGAGTGGGAGAAGAGTTAGCAACAAAAGAGCTGAGAACATAATAAGGCGTGAAGAGAAATAAACAATAGGCTTTTAATGTGTTATGAACAAAACTAGGAACAGACTTGGTGATCCAGTAAGGAGGGAAGAAGATAGGTGGAAAAAAAAAAGCTCTGCAGTCAATTAAGATTCTCATTAAACACCGGGAGAGCTGTTGTGAAGAAGAGTGAATCGTGTGTAGCACCAGGGCATTGTCCTCTTGCTCCTGGATGCCCTGTTTTGGAACAGCATCTGAAATTGCCAGTAAATCCAGAATGTGCCCTAGAATTCTGTCTGAACTGCACTGTGTGTAGCCAGTGCTCATGATAATAGCAGCAAAAGGTTTTTGTTTGAACTGTAAAGAAACAGATGAAAAACAAAATCTGTGTTTTAGAAAAGATTTTTTAAAAAGTTTTTATGTGGCATATGCAAAACTTTACAGAGCCTTTTTACAGAGAACCTGAATAATCCACAGTTGTACTAAGTGAAATAAGAACTTACCTAAAATCCTAACCTTTTTTGTGACTGTCTTTTGGCTTATGATGAATCTTCCATAAATTTGTTCTTATATATTCACGAAAACCAGTGCTTAATTTAAGTGATTGAATGGCTATGGAGTTTTATATACAGTAGCTTTGTTTTAATGTTGCTTTACTACAGCAAGATGAGGTATGGCTTCTCTTTGGTGCTGGTTTCATGTATTTGTTGTGCATATGGTATCTTTTCTGCCAAGTTCAAACCTTAAATTGTAGTTAAATCCATAGTTTTCAGACATCAGAATTCAATGTACATTTAACAGCACTGTTGTATATCACTCCCAATCTTCCTGCAATATGTTCATGCATATAATGCAAAAGAAAGACCCAAAGACATCAACAGCCATTAGACAGGCTTCTAATTGAAGATAAATCAAGATAATTCTACATACTGAACTTTTTTACCATATCAACTAACTTGTCTTCTGTATCTGATTGCTGAGAGGAAAATTATCATTTATGTGAATCTTCTATATTTAAATGGAAATTTAAACAAGTCACTTTTCCCTTTCTATGCTGATGTGATGCCAGTTCTGAGCCTCTCAGTGTTGCATTTTTTTCCTGTTTTTGTGTTCATGCTATAAGCTTAAACCCAGAATCACTTTGGGACAATGCAATGCAGTACAGTTATATTTTATTTCCACATGCTTATTATACAAGATGCTGGTGTAATCCTGCAAGCTTTTTTAGCATTCTTGTGTTCTGAATACTTTATTCATCTGTACAAATTTATAGTGAGTTCTTTGAACTTGACGGAGGTTTTGGAGATCAGGCACTTTAGTGAGACTGCCAGGAAACACTGAGAAGTAAGCCTATTGCAATATCCTGGCTTCCCCAGATAAAACTAGACATCCTGGCTGGATGTTTACCGGTGTTATTACAGAAGAAGGTATTTGTGTCTTGATTCTTTCCTAGATTTGTCCATCCTTCTCCACCCTGGGTTTTGTTATTCTTTTTAGGATGGTTAGAATAAGCATGTCATGAATTTACCTTTATGTTACCGACGTGTGCTTTCAACATGTAACGGCAACCGACTGGTTTAAAATCTAGGAATCCCACAAACAAACAGTTATTACATGCAGCTGAAATATTTAATAGCACAGGGGGATGACGTACGCGATGGAATCCGATAGTAAATTCCTTTGTGGCAGTTACATAAAGCAGTTCGTTTCAGTGCTTAATTGGTAACACTGGAGCTTGCTTCACTTCCGTGAGGTGTGGGAATACGAGGTGCAGAGGTAACTGCATTCCATCGAGTCTCAGTCTAGACAGGCACCAGAGCATCATTCATCCCGTAGCAAACACGGCAAGGCTAATCACCTTCTTAAAAGTGACCTTGCAGCTGAAGAATGTGCTGTGGTGGGCACACAGAAAGAGCTCAGTGCCATCGCCATCACCACCAGGTCCTGGAGTTAAGGGTCTCACCTGAAAGGATGCGATTGGAATTCCAGAGTGCTGGTTCCTCCTCCTTTTTATAGGGGTGGTGGTTTTTGAAAGAAATGGTTTAATGAATTGTTGTGCAGTTAATGATGTTTGATTGAAGGAAAAGCTTATTATCTAGGTGAGGTGGGAGGAAGTTTGAAGTGCACTTTTATAGCAGTAAGTATTAGGAAGCATTAGCAGAAACTCAGCTCCCTTTAATTGAAGAGTAACAGAGTGAGTTCTGACTTTTTCAAACAGAATTTACAGGAAAAAGGGCTTTTTAATTGTATTTTATTTATGAAAGTGAATGGTGACTACTTCTAAGACCTAGCAAAATTAAGAGGTAAGTGTCATGTAGCTCAAAGTGAGCCCTGTTTAAATATTTCTGCTGGATTTGGTACCCTTGTCTCTACACAGACACTGTCAGAATTAGTTGAAGAGGACTTAGGAGTGGAAAAATGTGGGAACTATTGAGGAAAGTGTGGAAAGATATTTTCAAGTTTTCTTGGTTATGTGAGAACAAACATTTAATAGGAGAGGCCCCTAATAGCACAAGAGACACAAAGAGTTCGAGATGTGCCACGACAGCTTGAGGATAATTGTTAAAAACTCTTAACAAAGAGGTGTAAAGGAAGAGGAGGAGTTCAGATGGAAACTAGTTTGCCAGTTTGCTGTGCTTTGATTGACTCTGTGCATGTTCCTATCCTGCAGTAAGCATTAAGAACACTCTTGGAAAGAAGTTTTGAGTATGCAGATGCTGACTTGCTGTAGGATAAATTAAGTAAATTAATACTGTAGTTTCATATTTTATGTTTTCTGGCTTTGTGGACATCCTTCCTTCTCTCTTGTCAGTTGTTCTGCTTGAGCAGGAGATCATAATCCTACAGATTAAGATCCAAGTGGAGCATTTAAAGAAGGGAAGATGCAAATGTTCTTAGCAGAGAATGAGCACAGTTCTGTAATTTTGTTTTCACTCCCAAAATCAAAATTACCTAAAACCAGAGCATTATAAATAAACATGAAATTAGTCATATAACCCCCTAAATTATCATTATAGCAACTATCTGACCTTAATTCAGATGCTTTGTGCATAACTGTGATGGTTTTTATGAGGTGTTTTTCTCTGCAGGGTATTTGCCTCATTTGGTGAAAATGGGGTAATTTCAAGGCCTTGCAGGGAATAGACTTTCACAGTTGCACACTCTCCTGCTTCTCTCTTCCCCATGGATGTTGTATCCCCCAGTTCAGAGGTGGTTCTTTATGTGTGCTTCTTCCTTGATACTCTCGCTTCTTAAATTTCACTTATTGCCCTTATTGCGGTTGTTGTAGAAAGACATTTTTATTTCCACTTGAACATTGCTGTTTTATGCATTTCTTCTCTTTAATGAAAAGAAACGAGTTGTATCATGTTACTAAAAGGAGATCTTTGATAAGTGCTCAGATCAACTGGGTTGCATAAAGGAAGTGCAAGAGACTGAAGTTTATTCTTCCCTAGAGGAATGCTTAGCTTCTCTGACTCTTCTGGTATGCTTTCAAAAAGTAAGGCTCCTTTATTTTTCTACTTTCATTGTCTTGCAGAACACAAACTTTGAGAATCTTAATTGCTGGTAGTATACTTTGTAACTGTGTAGACAAAACCCGAAATTGTTCTCAGCATTATCAACTCCTGTGTGGCAGGGGAAGGTGGGTGTGACAGTTCAAAAAAAAAAAAAAAATGAAAATGCACTCTTGGAGATCTGTATCTAGTCCTTAGTGTGATAGCAGATACCTTGTAGTTCTTCTGCATTTATTTTGAATTCTCATCTTTGTGTTTGGAATTGTATTGTGCAAGACTGATGAGATCAGTCTTTGGAAGTTAGCTTGGAACTGCTGTAGCCTTTGCTTGCTCTGCCCTTCCTATCCTTCCGGTTTTTATTCACCAAATGTATACAGATGTGAACACAAATACTGTCTTCATCTCAAATGTCTCCATCTGAAGACAAAGATAGAGTTCCTTTCTCATGTCCCATACTTGGCATATGGTAGCATTTATTCAATTCTCTTAAGGACTGCAGAAGACTTGTTCTAGCAGGGGACTTGTTCTAACATATGGCAATAAACCTCTCACAGCTTCAAAATAAACAGAATTACGAGAGTTTACTTTTTATATATATATATAATTTATATATTTATATATTTAGAAATGAGAGTCAGAGTTAACTAGGATTTCAGCAATGGTACTGCAAGAGAGAAGCTCTTCAGTGATCCACCAGATCCTTGCTTTTGGCCATCAGGAGCTGACAATTCATGCAATACTGTCTGTCTCTACAGATTCCTGTACTTGAGTTTAATTGTCCCAAGTGCAAAGATCACACCAAGCAGCAGTGCTTGAGCAGCACAGTCAGAATCTGTTTGTGTGAGTTCTGCATTCCCTTTTACCCTTATACACCAGCAGCTTAAATCTGGATCCCCTGGCTGGCCTCAGGGCCCTACCTAATTCAGGCTTGCTATTTCTGTGTGGAACAGAAATAGATGCACTCAAAGGTAAAGTTGCCTGCTGCCCTTTAGGGCAGAAGTTGGTGAGGAAGCAATATTTGGCTTTTGCTTTGAACCTGTGACAGTATTGAAGGCAGTGTGTAGTTGCAAGCCCTGATATTTTGTAAAAACAGCTGAGAGAAAAGGAAATAGTAGTTACGGCTTCTGTGTAAGATGAAGAAAGGAAGTGGGAGCCTCCCTTAAGTGCAGCCACTAAGAAGGATAGTTAAAAATAGCTGCTTTTCCCCTCTAAACAATTGTCTAAGTTACCATAAATCTTGTTTTTTTCTTGGGACATGGAGACAGGCTTCATTCCCTGGGTGTTCTGTTCTGAAACACCAGTTGTGTTTTAAGAACTTCCTTTGCTCACATTGATTATTGCAGTACAGATGTTTAAAAGGAAAAAAATAAACATTGAGGCCCAAGTGGGACTGTAATGAGCAAAAGCATGACAGTACTTAAAAAATATATAGACAGGGGATGGGAGGAGGAGCACAGTGAGATGAAGTATTTATTGCTTAGTGTGGCACCAGTAAAGAGGAACAAATACCTGGTTTGCTGCTTCTGAGTGCATTGTCATCCACTTCACCATCCATTCATTACGATCCCAAACTGATGGATTTTTTGAGATTGATCATGGTAAAAAGCTGGCTGTGATAGCTTTGTACTAAGTAAAGCTGCTCTCAGAGAGAGAAGCTATGAAAAGTGGCAGCTTTATTGCAAAACATACGACTATTAGAGATGCCAGTTTTAAAAGGAAATTTTGGTTTTGGAAGGTTTAGAAATTCATTTATTACTTTCTCACCAATGTTAGCTCCTCTGTTTCAGTTCTATACGAAAAGTTCAGAAGTAATTTCAAATATTATTTTGGAGTGTTTTACTTTGTGTCTTACTCTATTGCTGTTTGAATTCTGATTAGTTAAACTGATTTTTTATAATCATTCCTGACCATGCATTTCTTCAACTTGTTATGCCAGGCAGGCCACAGGTTCCAAATATCTGTAGTTTTGTATCATCCATTCATGCTCTTTGTCTTTTTGATTGTGCTGCTTCTGAGATGTTTAATAAAACAGCTAGGAAACAGATGATTGAAGAGGCAGTGTGTACAATTGCCCAACTACTTAAATATATTTTAATGACTCAGCAAAAAGTGTTTATTTGGTAGACGCATGGTGGATGTTCCTTATTTTAGATGAAAGTGAATTTCTAATCTTAAGCTGCATCTAAATTAGCAGCTCCAAGTGTCTGTACTCTGACATGCTTTCACTGCTTTTCTTAGAAGCAGCAGGAAACTAGAATGTTCCCTGTGTAACTTATTTTCTTCCTTGTTTTTTGACAGCGAATCTAGTTGGGGTTTTATATTGCGAGAAAAAACAAATTGTAGAGACGTGAACATATGGCTAGAATTTCATTACTTTTACTTCCTTTTTTTTTAGTATTTGTGTATTTCCTTTTCACTTTTTTCACTTTTTTTTCCTCTCTTCTGCCCAGCGTTCAAGTGTCTGTTCTGCCTTTGTAGAAGAGAGAAGACGTGATTTGAGCCTTAGCATTATCCAGTTATGTTGGTAGAATGCTTTGATGTCTAATACTAGGACATGTAGAATTATTCTGAGTCCTGCTTTCTCTGGAGATACCAAGGACATTTAAATGAACATGTGAAACCCTAAGAGTGTTTTCGTTTAACCTTTTCTGAAGCTATTAATTTTTCACATCTCAAGTAGCAAATTTAGTGTGAGGGAGTCCAGTGGGCTACAGTCTGAGAATGAATAAAAGCAGATTATATGGATTTACTGAGATATTGCCAACTTCTCAGTGCAGTTTGGTGAATTTTAAGGTACACATACTATGGTGAAACTTTAATGTAATTGTGGCTATTTTTTCCTTGTAATCATTTGATTTCCAGTCCCTTCCTATTTGTAACAGCCCTTATTTTTGCTAATGGTGAGCTTTGTCATTTTTCTTAAGGCTTTTTGTGTGTGAGAGAGAGCGCAAGCTCAGCATGATTGTGGTCTTAATTAAAATTATTAGCTTTGGAATTAGGAGACAAGGTTTTAAGTAATCTTTGGACAGTTGGAACTTTGAGCATCCAAATTCCAAAATAGACAATATTGTGTTATTAGATTCTTGAATTAAAATACTCTAGTTGCCAAACTTGACATTATGGCCATATGAAAACCATTATGAAGGTGGACATGGACACTGAGCTATAGTTTCTTTACTGTGGGAGAAACATTCTAACTAGGAGCAGATTTCAAACTGTATTACTGAAAAAGTACAGTAGAATGAAAAGCATCACAATCTGTTGTGGCATACAGATGATTGTGTGGTAGAGTATTGGTTAATAAATGGAAAGATGAGATCTCTAACAGAAGTTATTTCAATTTTACTACTTGGAAGCACCTGAAAATTTAGTGAGGTGTAAGAATGCTGATAACATAATTGGAGGTTAACTTCTTTCTGTCTTGATTTTCCCCTGTGATTGAATGGCTGAAGCACCAGGCTAGTGTGAAGAATGAATCCTCTTCACAGGGACCATGGAATAAAGATCTGTTTAAACATGTGGGGAAAAAACCCTATATCTGAGTTAGTCACCAGAAAAGATGGGACTTTGTCCAGAGGGGAATTGTTCTTTGCTTAAAGCCTTTATAGATGTCTTAGTAAACAAACTAAGGAGTGGATTTTTGATGATGACACATGCACATGGTTTGTGCATAATTATCAGTCTCTGCCATGGTATGAACGTGTTTTTTCTTTCAGGTCTGTAGTATGTAATCTTGTTGGTACTAAGCAGGAATCTGCAGTGAACCAAACACAAATACATGGTATCTTAGAATTTTTACTTGTTGATGTAATTCTCTAAATACTATGGAATACAAAATATGCAATCTTGCATTCACATACCCCAGTGAAAGCTTTCTGCTGTAAGATTATGGAAGAAATTAATTTAAAAAAGAGAAAAAAAAAAAGAAAAAAAAAAACCAACTAGCCACAAACTCAAAACTTCATATAGTGAAAACAAGATGTTATTAAAAAGATCTCTTGTTGTATGCTTTGAAGTAAGCAGTTTATTTCCTACTGTTTGCTACAATAATATTTTCCTCCTAAGCACAACATTGTGACCAGAATCATAGAATAAATGCCAGGGACCTAGAGGGTGAGCAGGGGAACTGGAAGAATAAAAAGCTGCTTCTACAAAGCAGAGTTGCTCTTTATTGAAGACCACAAGCATTTCCAGGCTTTCTTTTCTCTCTTGCAGCTGCTTCTTCTCCTTGGCTTTTGGTCTTTTCATTTGGTTTTGACCTCCTTTGCTTTTGTCTGCTTTCCTGAGCAGTGGCACCACTGCTGCTTTTTCCGCTGACCTGTGTTCTGCCTTTTCACTCTTTTTCACATCTTTCTTCATATTTTTGGGGATTTTTTTCTATTTTGTGTGTTTTTCTGGGAAAAGCAAGATTAGAAGACAGAGTTATGCTTTCAGTTTCATCTTTACTAGAGCAGGTGCTTGGCTGCTGGATGAGGAGCTGAAGTTCACCTCAGTTTATTCAAAAAGCACGGATTTTTCCCTGCCTATGGAAGCAGCGTGTGCAACAATCCCATGTCCTGGAGAGACTGCAGAGCGTGTCCAGTGCTGCTGGGCTGTGAAAAAAATTGAATTTCCAAACGAACAACCTCTTCTGAAGTTTTTCAGAGGCCTATAATTTTGGTACTTTGTCAAGAAAATGAGCAATCCTCTTTCTATTCCCCTTCTACTTCCCCACAAGAAAAAAAAAAAAGCTCGCCGCAAACCAACCAGGAGCCACACCCTTGGTATGAAGCATCCACAGCTTAAATTCAGCTGCTTCTACTTTTAGAATTCGTCAACAGAATACTTTAAAAAAGTATTTTAATGTGGACTTCACAACCTATTTTTTCTAGTCTTACTGCAGGCATGACAACATCATTTTAACAGAGTCTTTTTTTTAACTTCTAAGTAAGAAAAAAGTAGAAAAGTGCTTGCTGTATGAAATCTCTGGCCTCACTGATAGTTTGGCAAATGTCTTAAGCAACTGAAAATGGAGTTCTAAGATGTGTCAGATCCTTAATTACAGGCAGAATTCCAGGCTGGGTTATAATAAATGTAATTACTCCCTCCCCTCTCAATTTAAATTAAAAGTAAGTAAATATAAATAATGTCAACCCAACTGTCCCTCAATCGGTGTCCTCAGTTGGCTGACATTGCAAAGGTGGCTAACAGTGCAATTAGTTTTTAGAAGAGGTCCTAAAACTTGAATTTCAGGTTATGTATATGAACATACTGAGGTGAAATAATGTGAAGATAAACGAGAACAGGAGCACTTGCTGTGGTGGTCAGTTTAACAAGACCAAATCATGATAAAAAGCCAATGACAAAACAGGCCCGGTGTGTTAATGTAAATATTTGTAACCTATTTGGTTTGAATTACCATTGTCTTCCACTGTTTTGCAATTTTGATGAGAACTTTCCTTCTGTTTGAATTTGTCTTGTAACATCATTAACAATTTTTTAAAAATATCAATTCAGTACTCAGTAATTTCATGGAGTTTGCATGGAGAAATCTTTAACTACTAGCAAAACTTTTTGAAGAAGACGGGCAAGCACTCCATTATCTGATGATGGAGAATTGACATCACTGCTATTCTGCAGCTTCTCAAAACAAGCTATCATCTGTGGAGGACTATACTAGTGACTGCTCAAGCTTGTTTTCTGCTCTGTAAGCAGAAGAATGTGTATTCAGGTGTTTTTAATGGACCTATTCACAAGAACATAAAACTCCTCCGAGGTGCACATGCTTTAGTTTTTGCAATCAGGCTTTCGAATAACGAAACCTTGTATCTCAGTGGAGAGAAATTTTTGTGTTCTGTCTCTTGGACAGTCCCAGGGACATAAACTGTATGTCTGACAACTAGTTTTATGTGTGAAAGATTGTTTTAAAGGCCTTTACAGGAGAGGTAAATGTTTGTCATGGTCCCTCTCGTGACGATAGCATCGTGGTGGCTGTGCAGCTGTAGGTGTGCGCTTGGCTGGTGTGGTTGAGGTACCTTTTCACACCCTCCAGATTTTTGAGAGCCTGCATGAGGCAGTATAGGATTTTAATGGGGTCACCAAGAGGTCTGATGTTTCTTAATTGACTCGAGACTGTTTTTTGTGGCCATGAGATGTGTTGAATCTTAAAAGGAATATGAGAGACTGGCTGAAAGGTATAGGGGGGGAATCAGTGTAGGGTACCCGCTCCTTTTGTGTACAGCAGCTGTGTTGAAGTGGTTTCCCTTCTTGGAAGGAATTTTTCATCCCCATCTTGATGAAACATATTTGGTGGTTCCTGCTCCAGGTCTGCCTGGCATTGCAGTTGATAGGGCACTGGCTGTTGGGGGATTCTGGTAGGTGCATGTTTTGACATTCATGTTTTAAATTCCCCAACGCTGCAGTTCCAGTCACTGCTCATGATGAAATCATGTCACCAGTAAATTATTTACAGAGGCAGGGCTGCGTTGGCAGAGGTGCTCTCATTGTGAAGTGAAAGCTCCCTGAAGCAATGAAACAATAGAGAGTAGAATTGGAGCAGAATTTAAATGAAGTAAAGATTTTGTGGCAGGCACGTCAGAAGGTCAGATCTGGTTTTCTGAAGTACTGGCTGGGTTTGTCTGTGTAATCTGATACTGCAGCTCTGGAAGTTTGTAGAGCTTGTTTTGTTTATAGGGTGACTAAAATGTGTGCTTGTCATAGCATCTCCTAATAAGCTACTATGGCTTTGCTTATCAAGAACCTGTAAGGGGTTCACAGATCCTCTTCTCGGGTATTGTGAGCCAGGCTGGGGAGCCAAAGTCACTTCAGTTCAAGCTTGTTGGGAAGAGCATGCCGACCACTCTCAGTATGGCAGAAACAGCGTATTTAAAACAACAGCAACACAACTACACTTCTTTCTCCCTACCTCTAGATTTACTCCCACCCTCCACATCCCAGGCAAAAACCTGACTGAGAACAGACTTGTTAGCAAGTGGTAAACTCATGTTGTGACCGTCCAGCATGGGCTGCATTGGCCTCCCATGTCCACAGCCCTGTCTGAACAGAGCATGGGATAGCGGTAGCTGGCTCTCTTGGATGGACATCACGAGGAATTCAGGAGAAATAAGTAA
Source organism: Brachypodius melanocephalos (assembly GCA_013398615.1). NCBI lineage: Eukaryota > Metazoa > Chordata > Aves > Passeriformes > Pycnonotidae > Brachypodius > Brachypodius melanocephalos. Next base: position 2,646,246 of record VZSR01000028.1, on the reverse strand, counting down.
TTGGATTTTAAGGGGCATTTTGGAAAAGCTTACATTTCAATATCTCATGGATTCTTGCTGCTTTCAGATATTGTTGCCACAAACTTGAATTTATCATCTAGTAGTATCGCTACAGGCTTTAGGTTATGTCAGCACATCTTTAAAAGCACTCTGGGGAAGTTTTTAGGTGTGTATTTGATGTTAACTCGAAGATCAAAAATTAACCAACATTACAATATTTACTACTATAACATACTTGCATTATTTCATGGGTTTTACAGTGATTATGGGTATGATACATTCTCAAAAATTGTGTGGAACTGAGAAAAATGAGTTTTGAATCTCAGTTCCCCCCCATACACACCCCCAATGGCCACTGCAGCTTGCAGACAAATTCTCTGAACCTTTCTAAATATTGTTCATAAACAGTAATAGATATCTTGTTTGTTTTTCTGATTCTTAACTGTTCCCTGTCATTTATTATTTCATTAGAAGCAAGCCATTATCCCACTGAAAACGGTTTTAGAGCTAATATATACCACTGTAAGAAATATTTTTTTTCTTTTGGACTTTTCATGCTTCCTGTTTAAGGTAAGACTAGATAGTAAACTTTGGAAGAATTCTGAGTAACTTATCCTTTTATGAATGAATTATCTGTTGTTCTTAACAGCTGGAGCTGAGCAGTGTTCATTGAATATACACAGAAGTAGTGCACCATAGCTAGAAGATACTTCAAATCCTTTCAGCTGCAGATAGATATATGGTGGGATGGACTCTGCATCTCTGTGGTTTGGAAATGTAATCTGCTACTGATGGGCTTGGAGCAGATAGGACAAAGTGAAAACTCAGGACTGGTATGTAAGCCAGGCAGCTGGAAGCAAAGGGTAATACTCACTTGTCACTCGTTTGATGCAGAATGGTGCTTTCCAGAGCACTGGGATTTGCAAATGGTGCTACAGTGTCACCATTCATACAGGTTTTGGTTTAGTGAGCAGTTTCATACCTTGAAAATAAGTAACTCATGAGATAATAAGTTATTCTGTTCTAAAATGTTTAATACAAAGTTCTAGCTGCACTACTTTTATGTAGATAGTTTTGTGAAGAAATACATTTCTCCCTGCCTTACCCCTTCCCCTGCCACCCTTCTTTTCTTGTTTTTCATTTCAGGGCAAACAGAAGTAATTTCTCTGTGGGGATGGTGCTTAATGTCTTTTTAAAGATGATGTATAAATTTGTAACTGTGAATACCGAATTTGGGGGTCACATGGCATTGCTGTTGAAGAAGTGTCTGCAATTTGCAGTAGTTGAGGTTTGGTGAGTGAGTGCCCTTTGAGGTAGGGAGAGGCACAGGGGTACTCCGAGTTCTTTGCTTGTGTTCCATTTCTCTCATTCTAGCAAGAGCCTTCAGGAGCTAGGCAGGAGACTGAGGCTCTGGAGCTGATGATTTAGTCATCCTTCTACAGCAGCAATCCTTTAGGAAATCTCTCCCAGCTCCTCTCCTGCTCCCAGCAATGTAGTCCTTCCTCTCTCCCTTGTACTCATCTGGAACCCCTCATTAAGCAGCTTTAAGTCTCTAACTGGCAGAAATTTAAGCAATGTTTTTGTGGGGCTACTGACCTAGTTTTCTGCCAGACTGGTGAGTTACAGCAGCTCATGGGGCTCCTGCTGTGGGTCAGCTCCAACACTTGTTAAATAGTGGGACTGTGCAGTGCTTTTGTACCCTGCTTTGAAATTCTCAATGTTGCCGGCAATTATTCTGAGAAAGAAATTTAGCTCTGCCTGCTCACTATTTATTCAGGAAGTTAGGGCTGTTAGATGGTGATACACAATCTGTGTATGTACTTAGATTCTGTGAGTGGCTGGGTTTCTTAATAACACTCATCTATATCCTATTGTAAACATAAATTTGAAGAGCCTGTGGCACTTCCCTCTGGTGCAGAATGGTCTGTATTTCTTCTTTCATGTTACTGGAGCAAGGTTTCGTAGCTAGCTATCTAAACCTACCCTTTAAACATGTATAGCAGACTGATAACATAATTCATGTCTGTTGGTGAAGGAGGACTCTTCTGCATAGGAGATGAACGATTCTAACAACATGAAATACTATAATGTCACAACAACACTTCAAATGTGAAATTTGCTGTAGAATTCAGTAGAGTAATACAGTATTTGTGTCCTGTACAAAATAGTTTACAAGGGGTAAGCAGTTAAATGAAATGCTTTATTATGAAAGGTCCAGGTGATTAACTAGCAAAGATACAAATTTTTAAGATTCTGTTGCTGTGTATTTTTCTTCTAACAGCAAATCTTGAAACTTTTTCACCAACAGATAGATTCACCTGCCTTCCAAGCTGAAAGGCTTGGAAGCTATTTGCCTGCTTATCTTTCCTTGTTTTAGTAACCATTTCTGTTAAGGAGATTGGAAAGGTGTTCTGAGTAATCAAACACCTTTTAATCTTCCATTATTATCAAAGTTCATTCTCATAAAACTAATTTAAGGTCATTTTTGTTGTGATACAGTGCAGTTGTCTTGTGTGGTTAATCTGTCCTTACACATCATCTCTCTGTGAAATACTCCCTCTTCCCAGTGCATTTACCTTATCCTAGAGGAAAACCTGAGATGTTTGCATTGGACAAGCAGTCTTGAATTTCATGAATACTCGTGTGTAAAGATAGGAAAGTCTGATTATTTGCAACTTGAAATTCCAAAATCCGCTGGTATTTGTCCAGGAATGAAGTTACTCAGGGTCAGCACAAAGAAGGAAGTAACAGATTTACTGCTCAGAGATGGTTCAGAAATATCTGTGTGGAGTAAATTACTCACAGGAAGCTGTATGGGAATACAAAGTCTGAAAAGACTCACCAAAATTGGTGAGTTAAAAAATTTGGGGAGAATCCAGGCACCTGTGACTAGCAGGCTCATTGCCCATTTTGCTCTTCAACTTGAGTGATGGTTGCCCAACAATCTGATTTTCATTTTGAGTATTTCAATGTGGATTTGTTTCTTTTTATTTAAAAAAAAAATCTGGTTTTACATATATAATTATGGTAAATTTTTCACTTGGCTTCTAGAGGTTTCTAGAAGCTTGTCAGAGATGAGTATAAAGTGGTTTTCAGGAAGGAAATCACATTGTTAGTAAATAATTCAATTAAAGTTTAATGCAGAGAATGTATGGGTGTTTGGTATCTCTGGGACAGAGGAATCGATCATAGTTACTGAAACACTGAATGTTTTCTCTATAGTTTATTTAAAGGGATGTTCAGAGAAGCTCTTTGCATTTTCTATCAAAATATATGCAAATTGACTACCCAGAAGTCTGTTCTCTGAGCTATCAAAAATGTATTAAAACACTTCAAACAAATTGAACTAAGCGATCCCGAATTGATATCAGTAACATAGCAGATTCTTTGCATTTCTCATTTCTTTACCAAGAGATCTGAAATTTCTTCATCAACTTGTAATTACTTGGTAATAGGTTGCCGTGAAATAGATGGTGTTGCATTTTAGCTCCACAGAGATCAAAGAATGAAGTGCAGTGGCATTTAGTGCTCAAAGGTGTAGTATTTTACTGGGTTTTGTACAATTCTATACTCTTAATTACTCAGTGCAGGACGAGGTTGCAGCTTCAACTTCTGTAAAATTCCCATAGAGGCACCATGACAAGTCAGTGATTTTAAAAGTAATTTCCCCATGAAAAAGTTCTTGGTTTTAATTCATGGATGTGTGGATGGAATCATACAGTGGAATACTGGAACAATCAGACAACAATGGTAGTTTTCTACCATGCCTCCAGCCAACATTTGATGAGTACAAATTTCGATTTCAGTGACCCTTCCAAGAGTGGGCTTCTCAAGACTAACCTCCCCCTGCTCCCAGTTTGTTCTTTCCCCAGAGCATCTCTCCAAACTGGTTCTCTGTGCAGTTCCATGAGTGTCAGCTCTGTCTCAAGAGAAGCAGCAAGCAGAGGAGGGGAAGAGGCAAAGTGGTGCTAATCCTACTTCGCTTTGGGTTGAGAGGCAGTGTAATGGCCCCAGGAGAGAAAGAGAGAATTATTCCTGGATTACTGAATAACAGGGTTGTCTAGAGTTATTGAGCAGCCGATTAGGAGAAAAATCTGTCTCACCACAATTGTGCCTGAAGCACAAGAGACCCAGTATTTCACTACTGATGTGTAAAAAAACACATAAAACAACTTAAAGCTGCATTGTCTCAATGAAAATCTTGGCTTAAGTGTTGATGTTTTGGGAACTTCTTGCCTGAGGAGAGAGAGAGATGTCTTTTTTTTCTTCTGCTATTCCCTTTGATAGTTTACTTGATTTATAGGAGAAGGAGGCTTGTTTTGGGGCTTGACTATATTGTGCTTTTTCGTGATCTTTGGAGCAGACCTTTGCTGCAAGGAAAAAGGAACTGAATAACTTTGAGCTGGTTGTGTGTGATATTCCGACTTTTGTTACCATCTTTTGAATTTCTGCAGTGATTTTTTTTTTTAACCTCTGTTTCTGTCACTGGGTAAATAGCAAGTGGTGTGAATGCTTGAGTGTTGGGGTTTTTTCCTTTTTATATTTTTTTCCCCTTTTATTTTAAAGCACCCATTTCTACTTGAGAAGCATTTCTTTGTGGTACTTCCCAGCCCTTATCTTTTGTTTCATGAGGGCCTCCCTAGAATGCTTAAATATGCTAATCCCTGGCAGAAGGAGGGTAAAGGCTTTATAAACTTTTTGGGTTTGTGAGCCTTTGGTTACTTAAGATAATAGGAAAATGTAAATAATAAAGATATGTAAATAATGTGAATATTATTGCCTAAAAAGTATACTGTAGATATAGCTGGCTTTTGAGAGACTTCTGTAGTGGGAGACATAGTAAGAGAAGAGACACATGGAAACAGAAAACTTGCAGAGCTCTAAGGAGCTGTTTCTAGCTCTGCTACTGTATCTATTTGATGTCTTTTAAAAGAATATTATTGCTGTTCTGTAAGGCTACTTGTTTAAATAAATAATCAGTACAATTTTTCATAAGCTTATACTTAACCTATTTATAATTTAAATATTTCATATTGAAGAGTTGATTATGACTGGGTGGTTTTTTGTTTTGTTTTGTTTTTTTGTTTGTTTGTGTTTTTGTTTTTTTTTTTGTTTGTTTGTTTTTTGGGGTTTTTTTTGTTTTTTTTTTCTTCTCCCATTTCATCTGTTGCTCCATTTTAGATTATTTGGTAAAGTGATAGCTGCATTATGGACCCAAGCTACGTTACTACGGGGTTCTGCATCATGTTTGGATAAGCTGCAAGCACGACATGCAGAAAAATGTGCAATGTCTATATTGCCTGAGATTTTAAGAACGTAATGTTCAATTTTGAAGAAAGTACAGAACTGGTACTTGGTGTTAGACAGCTCTATGATTTTTAGAGATGCTAGCATGAGCAAGAAAAGAAGCACATGAAGACTATTGATTTTATCACGGTATTTACGATCTATTGCAAACTTGCTAAATACCAGGTTCAGAATCATAATTTCCTGGGGCACATACAACAGAAAATTAACAAATCTTTAATGATAAGCACAAAGTTAAGGATACATTTATGTTCTGCTGAATACTGGTCTCAAATGATAAGCTGAACAAAGACATTTATCTTGTGTTCATGATAAACAGTTTGGGTTTGCATGAAGTAATTTTTTTTTGTGCTTTATTGCTTTTTTATAAAATAATACTTCATAATGGACTTTGACACAATTGGTTAATTAATTTTTTTTTATGTGACCTGCTAAACAAATGGTTTTGGCAGTCAATTATGGACATTTTAAATGTCACCTTGCGTGTTCTAAGGCTGTAATTGTCTATTCCAGCTCTAGAGAAAGATGTCAATCTTACCAAGATTGAAGGAGGTCGTTGCTAGCAAAATGTTTTGTTGCTGTTTTTAATGCAAGCTGTTTCATGCCATTACCTTCCTGAAAAGAATATTGATTAATGACATTAAAGGGTATTGAATCGCATTTAAAATTTCGAATTGCTTAACATCCGTATTTGCATTTTAGTTGGGTAAAGCCCATTGTTGCTTTTCTATGGAAGCTGTGATTTCATACAGTTGGTTTCTTTCTAAAGATTATTGGAACATGTGCAGGATAGAACAGGATGATGAAAAGCAGAAATACTCATATCTGTGGAAGAAAAATTTCTAGAGGCTTGTGGGGTTTTTTACACAAAATGCTTTAATCTGACTTAAAGAGTCCTAAACTGCTGCTGCTTAGAAACCAGAAAAATGTACTGGAAAATATTGTGTGTTTGTGTGTCTGACATCTGAAACTGGTCAGAACTGGAAATCATCCAAAAAACATATGCAATGTAAGTGTTGGATTTCAAAAATACTGCACTCTGTTACTGGCACCAAGTGAATAGCTGGAGGGAGACAAATGTAACACCCTAAAACCTTTTCACACTCCAAGCAGTGAGCTTGCTGAAATGCCTTTTAACCAGCAGGATAATCCTTGTAAATGCTGTGCGTTGGGGTCATTGGGAAAAAACCTTTTCTCTCATAGTAAAAATAAAAGTCTTCTGATCATTTTGCCCGTACATTAAGAATGCCAAAAGGCCAATCTTGTGCTTTTTCCCGTCTCCTCTTTGTTAAGCATCACGCAGGGGATGCACACCGGTGGTGGTACAAAGAAAGAAGTGCGGTTTTCCAAAGCACATAGCTGCCTCCAAAGGGGTACGTGGAAGGTGAATGGCCTCCATCTGAAGCCTCAGCCTTATTGTGGAGTGTGTGCTTTTGTCACCGTGTTGTCACGTAGGCACTGGTGCCATCCTGCCTGCGGTGGGGGAGGTCCGGTGTCCTCGCAGCTCCTTCGCTCTGCTGATCCTGCCGCTTTTCTGCTTCATTACCCTGATGTGGGCATTGTCGATGCCTTTTCACTCTGTCCCTCAGTCTGATTCAAAGGCTACTTTAGTGTATCTAAAGGAAAAGGTCTTTCACCTCCTTCTCTCTCAAAATATAGCCTAAATAGCAAGTACTCAGTGGTGTGATTATGGAACTATGTTCAGCTGCACTGTTACAAAGATTTAAATGGAATCCAGACCGAAGTTTTCATCCAGTTTGGTGAGAAAATGATAAAAGGAATAACAGGTTTTTCATGATAGCAGCTTGCTAAATTACAGGTTGCTGAATATTGTTAAGAAGAGCAAACATTTCCATCTCTTCCATCCTCTTAATTATGCAGAATCAGTGTCTCTTCTCAAATATCCTTATGTATAAATTCTCTTTTTTTGCATTTCACAGGCATTCATTTGTATGTATTTCATAATCTGAAGGTCTGCGAGGACGAGAGTTGCACCTCTTTCCTTTGATACCATATAGTGGATTGCTAATTCATTTAAAAATTAAGTGATATCTGTTACACTAAATCATTCTTTAGGTATAAAAATGGTTTTACATTTCAGCTGATAGCAGTGTTATGATCAGTGGATGTATAATTTGTGATTAATGGGGGAATAGATTGTCATGGCAATGGTAACCCAGCCACTGCTTTGTTCCTCTCGGGCAGATGGACTTACCTGCTATCTTCCAGCATCTTTTCTGTTGTACCCTAACCTTCCTTATCTGTACTTTTTGTTTACTGTTTGTGTTTCCCACACCCTGTGTCTACTGTTACCACTGTATTTAATTAAATGGTTCACCTTGGCAAAATTATCCCCATGCCGTGCTTTAGTGAGCAACATGCCTGGAAACGCCTTTCGTAGGAAGCGATGTCTCATTGCCAGGTGTCACCTGGAGAGACCTGCACCCCCTTCTTCCTCTCAGCAGTGGGGGAGGCATTAGGCTTTTATCTGTAGCATTTATTACAACTTCACTTTGTGCTCATTAAAGCTCATCCATGTATTTTATTGGGTGCAATCTCTTGCTGTTCCTAATTCCTTGTTCAGTGATCCAGCAACAACCTTATCCCTTACCTTTGGGAAAAGCTTCTTCCATTCTGACAAGACTGGCATGGGTGGAGAGAGCTGGTGCTGGTCCTAAGCTAGGATTTACTTGGTGTGTTCATTAGATACTACAAACAGAATGTCTGTAAGATTTGCAGAGTGAATGGCTCTGCTAAATCCTCTATATTTATAGTGTGTATGTAATTTTTATGTTTAAAACAATGTCCAGGGCTGAGAACTGCTTTAAGCACAAGATGGTAATGGGAGTGTTTGTTTTGAGCTTGGGCAGTGCTGGCATTGAGCCTGAGGAGATGGGATTCTTTGTTGGTTCGCTGCTGGTAATTTACAAAAGTTACCCTTTTCAGATGGAACTTGGCTGCCAGTAGGATCTGAATGTGTGACATCTCCAAGGGTGTCCCTCCTGTGCACAAGTGATCTTTTTGAAAGGATGTTTTGGGCCTTCTAAGCAAGGGTTTGGGTTATACCCTGTAATACGATAGTCAAACTCAAATTACAGTTTTAATGAAGTTTGCAAATTACTGTGAAGAAAAGTGACATTTCTTTCCAAGTAAATAAACTCCTAAGCCAACCAAGAAAATCCTACTCTATAAATGGGTGAGACAGCTCTTTCTGTGCATAATTCATTGTATTCTGGCTATTTTTTTTTTTCACTTGAAACTTAATGTAGATCTGCTTGGAAGCAGAGAAATTGCTCTCTATTGTATACTTAGGTTGTATTGTAATCTTTTTTTTTGTTTTAAACCAAGCTTGCAGTCAGTCAGAAAAGGAGATTATAATACGGACATGAAGCATAAAAATTACTGTCATTTAACAAATGTGGAAGTATGAGTGAGCGTTACATTCTTCAGCAAATTGAGTAAATTGTGTCACTAATGTGTTATTGAGGTGTTTCTTTAGCTAATACTTGTTTAAAGAATGAATCTCCTGCTTTGGAGAATTTGGTTCCTGTTGTAGTTATTTGCCCTATGAGTGATGCTTAGAAGAGAAATCAGAACTTCTCAACTAGCGATTTTTCCCCCCTCAAATATTGAATATATAACTGTGTTTCCAGCAATTGAAATTAGAAGAGTTAAGGGTTTCTTTTGCCCCAAATGTTAGCTGACTTGAACATGTCAACTTTGTTAATTGTTATAAGGTATTGGCGCTCGCTTTTCTTGGAGGAGAGTCGAAGCGACACCGGATTAGCTCAGATAAACTCCGGGCTGTGCGATATTCCAGAATGTCTGTTTGTCTCTCTTTTGGCAGTAAGAGCCCTGCTGTCAGGGCTGTGTGTTTGATGGAGGCTGTTGGTGGCGCTGGGAGGTGTCTGCAGTGCCAGGGCTTTGCCAGGGTCTCATTAAGGGCAGCTTGGAGCACAGCCAGGCATTCAGGGCACGGGAGCCTCAGCGCTTTCTGTCCCTGCGAGAGAGGCGGTCCAGAAAGGGAGGGGGAGAAAGAAAACACCGCTTCACCCATCAACTGCTGCGTTTTATTGTGCTGAAGGGGTTAGCTGAGTTCTTGGAAATAAACTCCAGGCCCTAACTTCTGCTGGTTCTTGTAAAAGTTGAATGTGGCCCCTTCTATCCCTTTATCCTTGGCGTTAGTGAGACACAGTAGCTGTAACAGGACAGTCAAAGGTTTTCCCCTACTCTTGGTACTGCTCGTGTTCTATACTCGAAATCAAATGAGAAATAATGTGTTAAAGATGTAAACATTGCCACCTTAGAAAAATACAGTCTTGTTTTCACGTGTCCCATTCCTTGCAATCTGTACATTATTTTTTTTAAATGTATTTAAATCCATTTTCTCGAAACTGTAAATGATTAAAATGATAATTTCTATAAGGCATAAAACTATTTTTTTTGCTAATATTAAAAGTATAGTCTCTATATCGGTTATGGTGAAAACTTCAGGTAATTTGTAACTTTTCTGAAATAGTAACTGAGGGAACTGCTGTAAAAGATCAAGAAAGAACACGTTCTGAGAAGTTCTGCCTGACAGAAGGATTTTCAACTCTGATGCCAAGTTTTTCCTTCTGTATTGAACCTATGATTTTGATCTGGATAAGATTTAAGGCTTTCTAAAAAACTCTGTAGCTCTGAGCAGCACCAATATAAAAAGCTTTTCATTTAACTGCTCCCCTGCTGAATGTTTTGAACAACCAAGATGAAAAACTGTGCCCCCAGATGTCTGTGGAAAGACAATCCAGAATAATTTAGTGTAGCTGAGCCATTGTAATGTGGATTGCTTTTAACAGTGGATTGGATGTGTGTTACATGGATGTATCTGGATCTCTTTTCTGTCTTTTTCTTTTACCCAGAAGTACCCAAAAAGATTGCAAGGGGAGCAGGGGGAAGCATGAAAATGAGTTCCAACCTGCTGCCAGCCCGGGAGAGGGACTGTTGGCTCATGTTAGCTGACTGGTTTTGCAAATTCGAAAAAACAACTCCTTCTAGACTTTTCTTTAGAAATTACAGTCCCCTCATCAGTTTATTAGCTTATTTAGGAAGATGATGGCATTCTTAACACAGCTGGGGAAACCTCCTGTACCTGAAGAAATAAATGGTGGCTTTTGTTGATGGTTGCATTGGCAAAGCTTATACAGTGCTGTTTTCTGTTTTGAGAACAGAACCTGATAATGAGTCAGAATATTCATAAAACTAACACATGGCCCCTCAGACTCCACGGGACTTGTGCTTTCAGCAAAACCCCTTTGTGGAGATGCAGTAGACAGACTGTCACACAATTTACTGTTTGGGACCTGTATGTATCATTCTGTAGACTAGGGAGTATGTCTTGAAGGTGTTTGTTACTGTTTCTCAGACATTGGACTTACTTAAGCTTAAGGAAATGCTATTGAATGAGATAAATGGTAGTAAAGGAGACTGTATGCTGGTGAAACACGGCTGTTTGCACAGCTGCAGGTCAGTTAATAGAGACATAAAGAAGCAGGCCAGGATGGGGATTTGAATAGTCCTATATTGTCTGAAAACTTAGCAGGGTTGATTATGAAGGAGGGCAGCAGCCTGTTCCATAGATGATGTTAATCATTTTCTGGGAGCAGGGCAGTGCAAGGGGCAGTGCTACTGAGTGGTTACAGTTAGCTTTAAACCAACATTTGTTTTACTCTGCACATGAGTTGTCTGAAAGAAAATGTGCTTTTCTTTTTTTTTGCTTTTTCACAGGGATTTAGAATTACTGTAAGGATTCCACAAACTGATGTAAAGTCGGTGTAGTGGTTGTCTTCTGCTAGTAAATCTTACGTGTGTAGAGAGGAGTGAGCACTGAGTTCATACACAAGTGTTGACATATAGTTGGTACTTGAGCTTAGAGGCAGTTGATTTACAATTCCTCATAAAATCCTGATTTGATTTTTAGGGGGTGTAGCATGAGAGAGAGGAGGACCTACCAATGGCTATTACTTTCTGTAGATTTCTTTTTCAAGAAATGGCAGTTCTGCAAGTATTTAAAACAACACTGTCAAAAGCAAAAGAAAATACTGGAAATATTGCTGACCAAGCAGAAAACTCAGATTTCCCCCCTACAGTTGGAAAAGATAAGCTGATTTGAACATTTACTATGTTAAAAGTACACAGCTATTGACAATACTGTGTAGGAAAGGTGTAACTGGCCACTGCAGCTTATTTATTTAGTAATGCTAGAATGGGTGAAAAGCAAACTTTAAAATCCTCGTAGAAGCATTTGTTGTTTGACTTTTTTCCCCTCAAGCTTGACAATGAGATATTTTGAGACAGATATGAGAGATGTATCAGTTTGCAAATTTATAAGGTTGTAGCTTTCCTTGACATGGTCTAAATAATGCTGCACGTTCTTAGAGCCATATTTTGAGGTGTGAGAACTCCACAACCATAGATCCTACATGCCATCTTTGTGCTTAGAAGTAGCTGAGATAGTTAGAAGGAGATAATTTCATTGAAGTTTTACCTTTTTTCCCTGCAAAAGATGCACAAGTAAGAGGTGATCTCCTTGAACTTGTTTAGCTCACCAAAAAAAAAAAAAGGTTTTACAGGTTCTGAATAATTATGAGCAGAATCATCTCTAGTTAAAAGTTAAGCAGACAAGTATATGTGGTGTTTTTCTGTGCCTTGATAGCGTGCCAGAAATGTGTAATCAAATTTGCATGTCTGGGTTTGCATTTAGTACCTAAAGCTCTCCATGTATGTAATTTAGAAAATATTTTTTTGTTAGATATTTGATTTAAGAATTTAGAGAACCATTTAAGAAGTGTTTTCAGTTGTTATTGCTGTTGGTGCTAGTTTCTCATCATTCCTTGCAGGTTAGATATTGATACTACTTGAACTTTTTCTCAGACCTTAACAACTCCATACATAAGCTATCCATCAGCAATTGTAGACTCTCCCTCATTTATGATTTTAAAAATGAAATGTTATTATGGAAGAAAAAGAATTTCGGTTAGTACTTACACATTTGTCAAATGACAGGGGTAACTTAAACCTTTTTTATTGTATTTCTCTCACTAGTGACTGTCAGATCCCTCACTGCAATAGGTGGATTTTATAGGGACTCCAGTTAATTGGCAGCTGAGGTTGTTATGAATGTTACACCCAGGGCTTTAGAATGGAAGTATAGATGCCTGCACAATATTAATTAATTTCATGACCTGTATCTTTCCCTCCATTATTTATTTTCCCTTCAGAAGGAGGATTCATACTGTCCCCATTTTTCTGCACTCGAGTTCTTTGAGAGGTGTGCCAAGGAAGCACAAATATTTGGTGTCTGCTAGGAAATGTTTTTTTTTTCTTCCACTCATAAGAACTGAGCCATCTGTCAGCTATAGCAGAAACTTGCCATAAGAACTACAGACAGTATTCTTTGATGTATTAACAGTCATTTTCCTTTTCGTGAACCTGAGGACAAAGAGCTGGATCTCCAGGGCATAGCGACGTTCCTGGTCCATGACCATGTTGCCATTTGAAAGTGGTGGCTTGCAGGAGCCCTGGAAATGCTGGCATCTGTGCCTGACATTAGCAGTGGTGAATTGCTCATCTTTCCCAGCACCACAGTCCTGCCCAGGGCCTTCCTTTGGCATGCAATAAATATCAGTACTTGCAGCTGAGGGGTGACTTCTTCAAACTCACAAAATACGTTAGACCAGAGCCTGGCAAATGTCTTGATAATTATTTTTTGAGAATAGGAGCCAAACCAGAGAATCTGTCAGAATTTTCATTAATTCCACATGGTTTTGGCAACAGGAATATAGTGAAGAACTGATGCATTCTGATGGTGTTCTAATTTTTACTTGAATATTATAATGGCAGTTATAGTTTGTACTGGCACCTGAAAGGATCTTTTGGTTTTTCTTGCTTCCATAACGTTGAATTTCATGCAGAATAGTGGAACCAATGAACAAAATATACAATTTACATTTATTTACACCCCGCCTCCCCCCCAGATGGCTGCATAAAAAAGATAAGCCAATGGTGCCTTTACTCCAGTCTTCTGTCTTTTCCTAGAGGTAAAACGACCCTGGATCTGTTTACAGTCTCCATAGTACTTTAAAAAAATCATTATTACTGTTAATCTAAGATTTTGATTCAAGGATACCCAGCCTTTTCTGCGAATTGCATCCAAGTAGTTCGGCAGAATGGGTTTGCAGCAGATGAAATGAAATGTTACAAAATACCCTGGATGCAGCCTGGTGAGTCAAAGAGCTGGGCTACCAGAGAAATCTGTAAATGGGGAATTCTAGCTCTGCTGAAGTATGTGGCAAAACTGCCTCTGACTTTAATGAGGTCAACCCTTGGGTTGTAAAGAGACTCAAATAAATACCTTGCATAACTCTTTTCTTGTTCTAGTGACATTTCCTGCTGGCATTTGGGTGTGGATATTGATTGCTTTATTTCTTTTCGGAACTGTGAAAATAGGTGAATTTATCCAAGTCTGTGTGGTCTTTGCAAGAGCAACTTCTGCAGCAGATGTCCCTGCTAGTCTTTGGAGGCTTTGTAGGAAAGAGAGGCTCCTTAGAAAAGCAAGATAGACATGGCATTTTCTTCCATCTGGAATCCGAGTCTGTTGCATCAAGGAAGTTTCAAGAGCTGCAGTTGCTATAGTGATGCTTGCAGTGATATTTTTCAATACTTATTTTCTCTGAACACATATAGAAAGTAAAGCTTAAGAAAATAAAAATTGTCAGCCTCAGATTCATTTAGCTTTAAATGGTGTCTGGAGTGTAATCTTTTAAATCAATTTATGCATGTCAAGAAAACTGTATGAAACGAAAAGAATGTCTGCTCTGTTCATCCTACTGCCAAGTGTAAGTTTTGGCTTTTAACAGACAAAATTCTTGATTCTTTTAAGATGCTCCTTGTGCCAGTGTGGGATTATTGTAAGTGTGTGCTTCAGCAGAAGGTGATGGGGATGTGTGTGTGTTGATCCCATAGGATTCAATTGTTTGTAATGCTTTAAAAACAGACACCGCTGTGAGGAGCGTATGGCTGAGCTCAGATTAAAACACAGCAAGACATTGCATGTGGCTCTTCTTCCATCACCTCCCTGTTCCATTGCAGCTGATCTTGGTTGGGAAGCTGTTTGCTCTGCTGGGAAGGAGCAGAGACCTCTGCAGTGTTTCTCAGCTTCCACCCTGACCTTGTATTTGCCTCTAACACTGCCATTTGGCACTTGACCGGAGCTTAACTTCAGTACCATTTGAGTAAAGTGTAAATGGTTACATGTGTATGCTAAAAAAGTTAAGGAAGTGAGAAATGTGGATTAGATCTGATGATGGGAAAAGTTCTGGCCACACTGGGAGCACTGTGTTTGCCAGAGGTCCTCTGAGAGCTGCTGTGCTGAGATTAAGTAGGAGGCACTTTTAAGTAATCTTTCCTTTGGCTGTAAAATCTCTTGTGCCTAATGAGCATCTTTTCTTTCCATTGGGGTGGTTCTGGTGCCACTCGCCTCTACCCAGCATGCTTTCTTTGAACTCTGGAAAAATGAGTATCCACGAGGTCTTTACTTTTCTGTCAGGTTTGATTGGAAATGGCAAGTGAGCAAGTGTTTTATGATGGGCAGGAGAGGAGGGCAGAGTCTGTAAAAAAGAACTTAGCATCTGGTGTCTCTAGGTTATGGAGCAGACACAGAGTTAAGAAAGGGACTGCTTTTTGTGGGGGTAGAAACAAAGCAGTGGGGTAAATCATCTCTGCTGTCATTCCTACTGCGGTGCTGTGCCCATCAGTGGGAGCTCCTGCAGGTCAGTTTGTGGGTTTGGCTGGCAGGCTCACCTGGGGTCACCAAGAGAACCTTCCACAGTAAGTGCTTGTGCCACTCAATTTACCAGGGCCCACAGAGATCTTTGGAAAGCCCTCACATTGTGGAGTTACATATGTTATCCCATAAAATAAGAGAACGAGTTGCTTCTCCTGAATAGGGACTTTGATAGTATATGATATATGATACGATATATGATAGTAACCAGAATGGATTTTATCTTTCTTATTTTAATGTTTTTGATATGTGTTTGGATGAAAGCCTGAGTTGGATCCTGTCTCAGTTTATTAATAATCAGAATAAAGACATTGTGAAATGACTCAGGGCAAAAAATGCTCAAGAGTGGAGGCCAGGTCAGAGGCTGAAGAATGCCAAAGACGGTCACAATGGAGCCATGTGTCGTGTCAACTTAATGCATCTGTTAGTGTGGGGGGTTTGCTGGTACTTCTTTGATGGTTTAAAAAAGAGGAACTAATTTCTTCATTGTGGTAGAAATTAATATCTGCACAAGCTGGGATAAAGTCAGGTGAGAGTGGTGGTGACTTGGCAGCTGCTCACAGAAGCTGTGCTGTGTGTACAGAGTGACCTAGAAAAGGTGTAGTGGTGCTTAAGAGAGGAACTGGCAGCTGCACCAGGGGAGGAGCAGACATGGAAATGATAAGCAGATTGGAAAAAAAAAAAAAAAAAATCAATGGGGGACTGAATGTGGTGGGGCTTTGAAAGGTAAGGTACAACGAGGTTAATCTTCAAGGGGAGGAATAGCAAAAGAGAGAACCTTACTGCTTCAGGGGTGCAACAGAGAGGGGGAAAGGTACATAATAATCACTTCTGTGGTGGTGTAAAACCTGCCTGGAACTTTAAATGCCGTGGGACAGATTCTGCACTCGTTTCAGTAGCTTTTAAAGTCCAAGTACTGCTAGTATAATGATGGTATTTTATGAGTAAGCTACTCAGTGTGTTCAGAGGTTGCTGAATTTCATTGTACTTACCTTGTCTGTGTTTTCAGTTACAAGTTAGTATTTCTGCAAAGCTTGAGAATTGTCATGTCCTGTTAACATTTTTCTGTAGTGTTGAAAATACCCTGAAACTTGATTTTCATGTACAGAAAAAAAAACAACCCAATTATTTTTGTTTAGAACTTTATTTATGTTTGTCCTTTGCTTCCTCGTTTGGCTTTGTATTGAACCAAGAGAGCTTCAGCTGAAGAGAATGGTGTTTTTCTGCTTATTAAGTAGAGAAAGCTCAGATGTGACTGAATTGATTCCTCTTTTTTTGATCCATGGAATGCTCCTTTTCCTCTGTAACTGGTGGTCACTGCTTTATTGTCAGATGGTAACAATTGCACATTTCCATTGTTGGACTTTCTTTATTTTTCTTTGCTATTACTCTACAAGGATGACCTGGCCTGGATTTTTGTCTTCATGTTTTGTGTTCTGTTCTCCTCTTCACAGAGAAGAGATTTATTTGCCAACATTTAATTTTACTTTGAGTTTAGCGTTGATACCTGTGTCATGCATCCTTATGGTCCAAGAGCACTTACAACGTACTAATTAGAGGCAGGGGGCCAGGGGGAAAGGATTAATGAAGCTGAGCTCCTTTTATATTTCCTCTGTGAGATCCAACAGATTCTGTTGTTGGGATCTTCTTCATTTAATTTCTGTCAGGGTTTTCTGGTCCCTGAATAATACAGTGAATAACATTAAACCTCACATCAATCCAAGTGTTTCCTGTTTTCTCATCCTCCTTCTCCTCAGTGATGTGCAATTGTGATTTAGAAAAAAAGGTGTAAGGGAAAATACAGCTTTTAAAAATAAAGAAGACAAAGGCAGTGTGGATGAACTTGTGTTTAGACCTTCTTAGACATTTTTACTTGAATGAATGGACAGGGAGGTGGATTTCAAGCGATTTTATGTAAGAGTGAAAAAAGCTTGCAAACCTGAGAGGTTTACCTTTCAGTATTATGGGATAGAGACAGCAAGCAAGATCTGGAGAGTAACCATGTTGTAAACAAAGAAGCTGAGGATAAAACTCTGGTAAAGCTGCTTTTCTTTAACCACTCTGCCTCGTTCAGACAGAGCATTTAAAAACTGTGAATAGCTGTTGTTTCATCTTATCTCTGACACAGGATGTTCAAAGACCTTTAAATCCCCAGAAGGTGAGGGAGAAAAGACAAACTCGAGAAGCAGCAAGTAGGAGGGAATAATCTATTTAATCTAAAAGCTTTCTGGAAAGCCGTGCTTTGAATAACTGGTGCATATTTATACTTCTGTGGTTCCCCCTAGGCAGTCTGTCCTCTTTTGACTGGCTGTGAAATTCTGACTTTGGCTTCCTCTTCTAAGATACAGAAGCCATATCAATAGCTAGATACTGTGATCAAGATGATCCTGTTTTTCTCCCTCTACAGGAATGTTAGGATTTAATACATAATTTCAAATTAACTAGACTAAAGCCAGAGTTAGTCAAAGTAATGCAGCAAGAAGAATGCCACGTCCATACTTCTGATAGAATTACACAGCTCTGCTGTGCTAGCGTTATTTCTTTTACCAGCTACCTGCAGGATGAAGTAAGTTGGTTACTAGCGTCAGCAGAAAACTCAAGACACTTCCTTTTTTTTGTAAGCAATGCTGTAAACACATCAGTGTCTTTTTAAAGATGCTGAATTCTGCTGCTTTCCTGTTTAGTAGAAGCTCAGTCTCCACTAAGGACAATACTTCTTTCTCATAGCCTTAGGGAGGGAAAAGTATTTAGGCACAGCAAACTATTAGATGACTATTTAATAACTAGGACAGTTTTTTATTGAGGGCTCCTAGGAGTTTGTCTTTCACAGTTTTTTTCTACACATGAACTGAAAAAGGTACTTGAAAACATTTTGAAGATAAGCCCGTAACTTCCAAATTGTTCCGTTTTTTCTCTTTCCATGATTTTATTCCAGCGTGTATGAGGTAATAAGATCTCATGATAAGATGAACTTTGGTTTAGTTTTTAGTTAGACTGGGGGAGAAGGCTGAAAAGTCAAACCTTCACTGCGTGGTATCCTTAGCTCGGAATGGTAGTGTTTAGTAAGCCTCCAGTTCTTCCTTTTGTCAGGTTTTACTGTAAATGTAGCTTATAACAAGATTTTCTAAAACCTCATGCAATTCCTAATGCATAAGTTCAATTTATGTATAATAAATAAAATAACGAGTTATTATCACGTTATCCTTCCATACCCTTCTCTCTGGCAACAATGGAGTATTCCTGAAAGCACTTTCCAAGTAAGCTAGCTGTCTACAGTCTATGATAATCAGCTGTAATGGCACATAGGCAGCTGGTTTGCTAATCCTTTGATTGCAGTCTTAGTTTGTCTCAGAGATTCTGAAAACCTGTCTGATCCTGTAAATGTGTTTAGTGAATATTGTAGAATAAATTACATCTTGCCTTAAGACTCTAAAACACATATGCAGGTTATGAGTTGTGTGTTTTCTGGGTTTTTCCCTTTTTTGATACCTATGTTTACGTGTAAAGGGGAAAAATTAAAAACATGTCTGTCCTAAAACTGCTTAGTAAAATATTGAACTTAAATTCATTTAACACTGAAGGGATTTGTATTTTAATCACCAGAAATTGTCCTTATCTGGCTTATCACCCTGTCAAGTAATTCAGGCTCAGATCAGGTTCTCTTATTTACAGAGAGTTTTTATTGCAAGTAAGTTTTCCTTTATACAAATCTGTTAAAAAGAATAGAAAACCTACTTTGTAGGTCCATATGGATTACTTCCAATATGCAGTAATCTGTACAACCATGTATTTTTTATAAAAAAACATAAATAATGCATGTGCAAACATGAGCATTTTTTGTTACACTTTAAATTTCATAAATTAGAGCCAGTTTGCCAGGAAATAAGTACATGAGTTAATAAATCTGATCTGAATTTATTGAAAGATGCTGTTTAAATGTTTGTTACAAGTAGCTCTCTAGTGTTTCTAGTTCAAATTAAAGGGAAAAATTTATCAGTTCACAGAATCCTAGGATTGTTCAGGTAGGAAAAGGCCTCTAAGATTTACAAGTCTAAGCATTAACCCAGCAACTCCATGTTCACCCCTAAACTGTGTCTCCAGTCATAAATGAAAATGTTCTCAGTAGAGGCTAACAAAGTATTCCATCACAGTTTTGTTTCAAAAAGCACCAAATCAACTAAGTAGTATTTGTTCCATGTCCCTGTAATAAATGTATATAACATTTTGTGGTGTTGAAAGACTGAAGTCTTTCAAAAAAAAAAAAAAAAAAGTGAAAAGGGAGGAAATCACCTCTTTACTGGTAAATTCTGCCATTATAAAGCCTCGATGCCGTTGTGGTTTTTTGGTTGTCATAATGAGATTTGGTGTTATTCCTTCTTTATTAGTCCCAAATGCCAAGGTGCTGTTTGTGCTGGTTTCCTGCCCTTTAGGTAGGTCTGAATCAGAAGTTCAGACTCTGGTGGACTGAAATGCTGATCTTGTCTGTGTCGGTGGTAGAGCTGCAGTGTGTGTGGGAGCTCCTGCACAGTCTGCCTCTGTGCTCACCCCTGCAGCAGCTGCTTGCTGCATTAGGCTGCCTTGGGACCTGAAGAACCTGATGTTTTCTGCTCACGCTTCTCCTGTGTCTTGTGAGACACTTTAACCTGTGCTACCTGAGGTATACGTGGAGGGTGAGGAGTTCAGATGGTCTTCTGAGCAGAGCTCTAGCCATCATCCTCAAGTGTGCAATGCAAAATGTTAACCAAGTTGTTCACAGTCTTTTCCTTGAGTGTCTATTTTGGGAGTGCCCTTTCCCATGTTTCCTGTCATTAGCATCAACAAAGATAATTAAAAACAATCTTCTCCTGTTTAATTTTTTTTGTTGTTTGTTTGTTTCCTTGTCCCCAGAAGTTTGTTTCCTTGGTGTGACGTGCTGTACTTCAGTACGTGAAAGCCAGTCCTTGAAACAAGTGTATTCAGTAACCTGGGCTTGTCTGCATGTACCAACCGTGCCCTTTTTAAGTTTAGAAATCACAAGTTAATGAAGAGCTTGTCTTGACTAGACATTGATTTTTTTTTTTTTTTTCCCTGTAAAAATTTGTCTGTATCGCCTTCTTAGCCAGTGAAGTTGCTTTTGGTACAATAAAAGATTTAAATGGAAAAGAATAAATGCATGAAGAAAATTTATGAGTTGATTTTAAGTAGTTCAGTGCTGTGCCCATAAATTTCTGACAATTTGAGCACTGTAACATCAAGAAATATACGAACAGTGACCTATGTTCAATGAGCTGATAACCTTGAATCTAACAGAAGCAAAAGTCAATATTTTCTGGTTTTGACCAGTTCAACAAACACCATAAATACCTTTAGCTGACAATTCTTTCCATTCCTGCTCTGAGTTAAGGAACACAAAGTAGGAGTGTTGGAAGTAAGCCCCAAGTTCCTGTAGCAGCCCACAATCTCTTCCAGGTCCTTGATAGTCCGTCCTCTGCGTGAGCTGGCGTTCGCCTTGCGCTGCTGCCTTGAGAGCTCTTATGTTGACCGTGCTCTTGACTCAAGATAACAATGGTTTGTGGGCTATTCTCTGCCATACTAATAAATGACTTGAAGAAAAAGGCTTGAGATGTTTTTGAACTTAAACATATGTTCTGTGAGGAACATCCGAGGAACATCTGAGGAACATCCAAGGAACATCTTCTCATCTGGAAAGATGAGAAGTTTCAAACCCTCCATGAAGTATATCAGGGTGGAAGCTAGTTTCTGCCTTTTGCTGCTCTTGTCATTTTCTTCAGGGTTTAAGGTTTCAAAGCCAGATTATGCTTCTGTCTGAGGGCAAAATGTTATTAATGATTCTGGAGCTTAATTTCCTTGTAGCTTCAGGTTGAAGAAAGTTTGCCAGTTTTCGAATGTTTCAGCGTATTCACGGTAGGGTGAGCATCCTGAAAATGTTTAGAGGAAAAATTGTTGTAATGTGCTGTAAGAGACAGGCTGTGTGGGTTCTAGCTTTTCCCAGATTTAAGGTACTGAAAAGTTCACCAGAAAGTGTTTCAGTGATGTCTGCAGTAGAGGTGGCATCCCTGCTAGGTAGAAAAGTGAGTACATTCCATGTGTTAGGGGATTACCAAGTAGCAGATCTTTTTCAGAGGGGATGTAAAGCACAGTCTGAAATAAGGGATTTTGCTGTGGGAAGTCTGTTGTATCTGAGTTTGGGGGATAAATACCACATCATTAGTTTGCTTTACTGTTGCTTTTGCTGCAGAGTTTCCTGTGTTGTTCCATGCAGATACTTTACTTTGACAGCCCAGATAAACAAAAGCCAGACGCTCATACCCAGAAAAAAAAAAATTCCTGAACTCCAGTCTAGGGCAAAGATAAAGAATTCAGGCTTTTTCAGTTCCATGAATAGACACTGGCCACTGGAAAAGATTATGTGTGACTAAGGCTGTGGTGATTTCTGCTCTGACATAATTGCTAAACAGTAACATGAACTTACTTATTTTTTTCTTTGAATGGAGACAGAGTCATTTAGGAAGTGAAAAATACATAAAAAATAATTGGAAAAATGCTAGACTTGTTTAAATCTTCTAATTTAGTCACTCTTTCAGATTAAGTGTAGACTGGGATTTTTCCAGGAGACCTTGAGAAGTTGCATGTCTAAAATCCTAGTGACTCAGTGAAGGCCAGCTACTCCCTTCCCTGTGCTTTTCTAGAAATCTGGGTTTAAATGACCTTTTAGTGTGTGTTGGACTAATTCTTAAATAAACTGGGAGGTATACTTAAAATATATGTATACTGGCTTGAAAAATACTTTTTGCTGAAATTTTTTTTTGCTCTACATTGTGAGTCTGTGAGTAGATTCTCTCTGAGGTGATTCATCTATGTGTAAAGACTGGAATTCCTGTTTGCTCATGGAGTAAAATAAGCAAAAAAAAATTGTTTCATCTTGAGACAAGGAGGCACTGCAAACCAGTCAATGTGATTTGAAGCCACAAGGATGCTTTTTGCCATGTGAATGCTCACAGAAAATTGTCATCTTCAACCTTATTAGTTTCATGGAAGCTCTAAGATTTTTTAAAAATAAGGCAAGCATTTTTATGCTTTGTCCTCTACTAACGTGTTTAGATTAATAGATCAGATTCTCCCTTAAGTGATTGTTAAACATATTCTATGATTTGACACTTTTATGGTATTTAAAGGTTTAATCATGTTTTATGCTACATTGCTTCTACTTTTGAGTATTTGAGCTTAACAGCTTTCTCAAAAGACTTTTTGAATGTGCTTTGGACCCTTGTGTTTCCATATAGAACACGCTGACTGGATTTTGCTTTAAAGTGCAATGAAAAATTTTTGGAAATGGCTCTAAGTCGAGGTCTGATGACAAGGATGAGTATTTTAAAGCTTAATGAAGTGAATGCTAAAATGCATTATATTTATGGCTAAAATGCCATAAAATACTAAAACATTTTACTGTTTTTACAACACCAAGAAACCTGCTGCAGTCTCTTGCTATAAAACCTTTAATTGCTTCTTAAGTGCCAAGTTGTGTGATAAAATATAGTCAATCCTGTGTAATCACTGAACTAAGATACTGTTAAGAGTTTTTTTAACATGACAGAGGGTTTTTTCACAGCTAGCAGGTGATATTCTTTAGGAATTCCATATTGGTCAGATTGATAACGTTTTTCCACTACATTTTTGGTATGTGTCTTTTGTTTTAATTCTGTCTTATTAAAAATCAATAGGAGTTTAGCAGAGGGGGGAAAAGGTGGAAGAAAGAAACCTGCTGAAATAGACTTTTACAATAAAAACAAATGTTCTAAGTGTGTACCTGCTGAACACAGCTATACAACAATGTTAAGGACAATGCTGAATCACTGGGAGAGGTAGGTTCTTTCTCATGTTTACTTGTAGCATTGTGGAGGAGATGTTTGAAGGTGGGGGAAGCTCTGATTAGTGGCCCAAGTAATCAAAGGTCAACTTGTTATGGCTGTAGTTGAGACTTCAGGACACTTGGGTTTAATTCTGCAGTTTGTCCTTCTCTGACCCTTGCTGAGTCAATACCCCCTTTAGAGATTCAGCTCGAATCTCTTCCCGTATCAGCTGAAAAGTGCTCAGCTTCTTGATGTAAAGCAGTATTAACTGTTCAAATTCACTTGATGTTCTTTAATTTTGACCCAAAACATAAGTGTTGGTGGCTTTCTTGCCACCGTATCTTGTGCTCTTACTAGATGGATAAAATTTTGCATCTGTGGTAATGTTTGCATGAAGTTTGCACAGCAAACTGGTCTGGTGGTCCTCAGAAGCATTTAGAAAGCTGTAGAAGTAAGGCAGTGACATGGTTTATTGGCAATAAACTCAGGTATTTTTTCATAAAGTCTGGCAGTGTTTGGGAACTACATAATTTGTCAGCTGCTAGTAATAAATCTCTGCCATCCTGGTTCTTTGCTGCGTGGCTTCTCTTGCATAAGCTGGGTTTTTCTAAGGCAACACTTCCTTTGAGAGTAAATTTGGGTAAAAGGAGAACAAGGCCCTCCGTACAGAATTGGAGTTGATGATTCCCTTTTTTGCCTCTCCCTACATCGCTGTTCCCATTAATTCCGATTAGTGAAATTGCTGATGTGGTGGATGCATCTGATCAGAGGTGTATAATACTAATGTAGGGCTGCAAGGGGGGCACATGTTGGTGGCCAGGAGCCACTGAGGTGGTGGCAGGAGGGTCAGCTGGTCCCAGAGGAAGCCATGGACTGTGTACCAAAGCAGTCCAGTCTGAGACAGCAGTGCCTGAGTGGAAAGCAAAATGTGAAAACCTTTTGCACGGCATGGCTCAATACAGCTGCAACATGATCTGCCTCTGTTGCGCTTATTTAATGCTATCAGACCACTGGTTCTTCAGAATGGAGCTGAAACACCAAGATATCCAAGGACTGCCAAAGAAAACTCAAAAGGAAAAGGCTCCATTGATCAGCCTGGATCAGCCCACAACAGTGTTAGAAAGCGAGCAAGGGAAGAAAACGGATTTCAAACGTACTTGCTTGCTCGAAGGCTGGATTGGGAAGGAAAAACCACGTATATCCATGTGTAGAAAAAAGACACTTGAATTTTCTAGGCTGTTTTGAGGGCAAAGGACCTTGTATTGAACATAAGTTATTTTGTCATCTGCATGTGCCGTCAATCACTTTGAAATGGGTATCAGTGCTAGCATTCCTTTTAGTTTTGGCACTAGTTCTCAATCAAAGGCTGGCTCTGTGTAATTGCCAGAATTTGAAACTGTGATGTTAGTCAGCAAAAGCAGACAAAACCAAAATAATTTTCATCAGTGAAGGCTAAGGACATGTACTGTGAACAGATTATTCCAGATTTTAACACTTGAGTATAAACTGTAAAGGATTTATTGTCAAAATACATTTTACAGTATCTCTGGGAGTACATCTTAGGTCCTGTAAAATAGTTAATGATTATGGTGGGTTTTATTTCCTCTCTTTTTCTTCGGAGGAGAGGAAAATACGTAAATTTACCACAAATGTAAATTCCTGAAGCGTTTTTCTTTACTTTCCTGCCTCCTTCCTAGAAGTTCTGCTGTATTCTCTTGGGCAAATTTCTATTATTTCATCTTCAGGTCTTTAAAATATTAATCCAGTGGTTGTGTTTTGGAGCCTGTCTGGAAGACTTCTGATAGACAAGTTTGCTGTAAAGCATTAGGCTGTGCAGCCTGCCTGAGCAAACATTCCCTGGCTTTGTGCTGCTCCTGACCTCCTGCTCAGAAAATCTCCAGGCTATTTCAGGTTGCTTCAGACCTTCATGTCCTCATACCTAATCCTTAGGCAGACAATTTATTTGTTTTCCTGACCAGTCAGTGCAGAGCCCTGCTCTTGAGTTGGCCAAACACTCTACAAAGCAGAATACTGGAAGTATAAATAATGTGGAAGATTACCAGTCGTTTAGCATTTTTTCCTCCCACTCTAAGTTGGTATTGAGGGTGGTCTGTCTGGAGAAGCATGACTTCCTTCAAAAGACATCTGCTTATGATATATTTTAATACAAGTGAATACACATTTAGAAATATTTGTAATTAAAGCCTCTGAGGAGAAAAAGATTAAAAAACCACTTCTTGCTAAGTGATGATTTCTTCAAGATTCTGTTTTTCTGTACATCACACCAGAATTGAGCTATCGGTATTTGAAAAGATACACTCAGAGGATCTTCCTGATACAGACCTTCCTTACAATAGCGTGTGTCTTCATGATGCAAACTATCTCCTAACCCTGTCTCGAGGGCAATGATGTTTCCCCCTATTGTGTAAATAAAAGAGCTCCACAGAAAGCTGACAGGGCCAAAATAGAACAGGTTTTGTGGCTGTGGCTGTTCTGATGAAAATCTCACTAATTGAAAGGGCAAATCGCAGAAAAAAGTCGATCTTTGAAAACAAATCTGTCTCAGCCCACTGAGATTCCCAGTTGAATGTGTGGTGGGTATTTAAAGAAATCCCATTACAGGCAAACAAATGCTCAGAAACCGTTTTCTTTTTTTTTTTCCTTTTTTTTTAAAGTCATCACCTATCTGGAGTTAAAGCAGTTGGTGTAATTACCAACATGGTACCCTTGTGTGTGGTCTGTGATGCCAGCAGGTCTGTTCTTGTAGACTGCGTGCAGGTTTGTCTTCAGACTGTTCTCACATTCTTTCATTTGCGACTGTTGAGTCACAAAATGTTTTGCCTGGCATTAATCATAAAGTGGCAAGTGCTTTATTTATTTATCTTTAATCCCAATGATTAGACCACGGAGTAGCATTCGAGTAACATTTGAGTCTTTTTTTTTTTTTGTTCCTTTCCCCCTCGCTATGCACTTGATGTGAATTCTGTGTGCTGCACTGAATAGATGCAAGGTCAGGAAGCATCAGTTAAGTACTAATGGAAGTGACTTCCGATGCTATTAGTGAAAACATGACTCATGTTCTAAGGATTTGCAGTTGGATTCCTGTAACTTTTGGTATTTCTCTTTCATTGTTTTCAGTAGCTGTTTTCCTAGAACATGCAGTGATCGTTAAAGAATTACTATATTAAAACCAGCAGCGACCTATTCATTTGTTTAAATACATCCTAGTATGGATGAACTGTGTGTTAGCCCCATACACCATTTCTGACATAGATGCATTTGTAATTTTCTTCTGATCTTTGCCGTTCAGAAATATCTTTGGTGGGCGAAGAAAGGCAAATACTCAAATAGCAAACATCTCGGGGTGGTTTTGTAGTAAGCAGACAGAATTCACTTATCAGTGTGAATCAGTTCTCTGTTTCTGAGCAGCTGGAAATAACATGATCATGTTTATGAAAAAATCTATATAGCATTTTTTCCGTGATTTATTGTGGTCTGTTTACCCATTCTCCTCTTGGAATATGACAAGTTTTCACAGTCTGATTGGAGTGGAGTCTGTTACGAGTGCGTGTGGTGGTCACACTCACCAGTAGTGGCAGCCAGGCAGGAAAGCTGAGAACATTCCCTGTTTCTGAGATGACTGCTTGGAGCACCTGTATTCAGATCGAATGCCACTCATGTTTGTTTCTGAAAATGGATATAAAAGTGTATACATAGAGGTGTAAAATGGGCTGGAGAGCAGCAAATCTCATTTTGAGGTTTTTTGGGGTTTTTTCCTAGTTCATGATAGGGAGTTGAAGAGCTTGCCGTGCTCTTGTTGGTTTTCTCCTTGGTAGAACTTTTTCCCTTCTTGTCTTTGTTAGAAATCTCTGCAGGATGAGAGAACACAAGTTTGAATTCATTTTATTGTTTCTGTTGAATTATTTTGTCATAATTTGTCTGGTATGCAAATACAAGAGGAATGGAAAATTGACATTTCATTATAAATCCTTCATAATTTGTTGTTAAAGTTTTACTTTTTGTCCTCTTCAGTGTCAGCCTATCTGTTGCTTCTGCAGTTTCTCCAGTAGCAAATTTTTTTTGGTGGTGTCTAACATGTAGGCATTCAGTTGCCATTTATTTATTTAAAAATCTCTCATGAGATTTCATTAAAGGGTTAATTAGAAAAGATCTGGATGTCTAATGAGTTCTATGTGATGAACAAGCAGAGTTTACTATGAAATTTGCCTTATAAAAGTAAATTCAGGGTTTTAAAAGATGACTTCAGCCGTGTCCTGTGAAACCTATGCTGCCATTTATTTTGGTGCCAGGTCTTGGTTTTGTTTGTGTGCTGGGATGTTTCGTGTCTGCATAGCTTGATCTGCAAATGGCTTCTGCATTTTGCTGATTTGAGGATGCACTGCTGGTGCATCTTGGGTCTGTGAAATCTGTAAGGTAAAGAGCACTGCACAGTGAACTGCTGATGGCTCCTGATATCTGCTGAGCACACGTCTGCAGGGACTTTGCCCTTCGTGTTTCTGACAGGTAGCAGGTGAAGTGGATGTATCTAATAGAGCAATCCAGGAGCCTCAGTCTTCAAAGGATAAGTTGTTTTAATTGCTCTTCTTGTTAATGAAGATCTTAACATTATGGTATTTCCTTGGGTCTGTTTGGATCTATTTGAACTGAAGACAAACAAGAGAATCCAGTAGTTCTAGTCTTACCCTAGTTACCACTGCCAGGAAGAAAAGAATCCCAGAGCAGGAATGTACTGAAATCATGAGCAGTAACTGAAGCAGCTCATCTGTTCTGTTGTTCTGCAGGATGGTTTCTGTACATCTGAACGCCCTGCCCAATTTTCTTCGGCATTTCAGCTTCAACAATGAACATACAGAGGCCATAGAGAAAAATAAAGTAGCTTTTGTTCCATGTCCCCTGTTCTCCAGATGTTCTGTGCCATCAGGGAAGGGGCAGGGGTCAGCAGAGTATTGCAGTGGGTACTGCTCCCACAGGGGCTGTGCTTCTCCAAGTTATAATCGAAGCAGGAATGTGCAGTGATCAGCATGAAAACTCTAGCTGTTGGATGAGTAACCTTTATTTTTTGTTGGAAAAGCTTCCCACTGAGATCGTCTGACATTAAATTGTGTCAAGTTAACTTGTATTTTTATTACTTTGCGAGAAAGTTGATAGACACTCAGGTTGCTAGCTCTGTGTTGTGTTTTCTCATGCTTGCCCCATCCTCCCCTCTGCAGGTATTCTTATAGGGCAATGCAGTCTTTTTAAATCAGAAAAGCCTTTGTTGGTTACTTTTATTTTCTGTAGTACCTGTATAGTTGGACACCATCTAGAATGACTCTTAATAACTTCTCTTTTTTTTAGTATCTTCTCGTGTTCTTACCTCTCAACCTTGATCCTAGGAGTTTTATAGGAAAATTGAGAGACCTGAAAAGTAAGCAACTAAAGCTGTCTCAGTCAGGGGAGCAGAGACATGATACATATCATTGTTTTTTTCTGAGTCCAAGGCAAACTCAAAAGATTTTGGTTTGTTTTGGTCTTTTTTCTTCTTTGTTTTGGTCTTTTTTCTTCTTTTTCTTTCTTAGTTCATGGGTTCAAAGGTTGTTGTTTTTTTTTTTTTTAACATACTGATGTATTATTCAAATGGACTTTCTTGGAATTACTTTTCTTTTTAAATAAGGAAACCAGATTTGTGTGGCTGTTTGGTAACTTCTGTTCCTTTAAATTACTTTTTCACAAAGGCAAGTTATGAAAGGGCTTATCTTGCAGCAATTTGAGCATTTTGTAAACAGCCAGGGCCTTAGCCCCACTCAGCTATCATATGCAACAGGTTTTAAAACCTTCCTACTGTCCCTTACAGCAGATATATCCTGTTTCACAAGGCTGTATACTTTTGTCCCATTGTGTCTTGAAAATTGTAATTCTGTGACAGCTTTTTCTTCTTTGAATTTTCAAAAAGTTAGTCAGATGCAGTTCCCTTAGGGCAGTGGGGTCCTGTCCTGGCTGTTTCTTGGCCAGTCCTGTGTCACGGAGCAGAGAATGCAGGACAGATGCTTCCTGCCTGGCATACTCAGCTGTTCTGAGAATAAAACTACAGCGTGCAACTGGCAAGTTCTGCTGCAGGCAGCATGTGCTGGCTGGGAGTGTGTGACCTTTTTGTGCTCAGTAACTTGACCAACTCCGCTCACAGAGATTTAAAAAAAAAAAAAATTTGATGGGAAATTTAAGCGACTGACTTTCTGAATATCGAGTAAGTCACTGCTTCGTAATAAATGTATTTATCACTGCAGCACTGTGCTAGCAGATGTCAGGTGTTAATGGGGCATTGACCAGAGTTCAGAGAGGTGGGTGAGCAGCATGAACTGCCAGCCAGGTTCTTGGAGTGTGAGGAGCTGCAGGTGATTGAATTACACTGGTTTAAGAAGTTCCTGTCTCCTCAGCTGAGTTTTACCCCCACTGAGCTGACATGCAGCTCAACTGATCACACGCTCTACCAGACCAGTACAAAAATCAGCTAAGTTGTGCTATTTTAGTTGCTGCTGCCACAGAATAAACTGGGAAGCAATGACAGAATGCTGGCCTGAGTAGTGCAGCAATTTATGGTTGTCTCAGCATAAAAGAATTACAAATTTTGACTCCTAATGAATAGTAACAGCCTTAGAAGTGAAACACGTATATCCAAGTCCAGTGTTTTTGCACTGTCTGCCTTGCTGAAACATGGCTTCTTTGGGGCCAGTGCTGAAGAATGATCAAAGAAATAATCCATCTGTGAGGAGATATTTTATACAGTACCTTTAATAATTTACAATTACATATGCTATAATTTTACTTTAAGTTTGAAATCTGTTTTTCCCAAAAGACCGGTCTACTTCATCTTGCATCTTTTTGCTGCCAGTGCTTTGATGGGAGTTAAAGAACTGGATGAAATCTAGCTGTTGAAATATGTAGTACAAATTTTTACTGTGATTGGATGTCTGCTGAGCTGTACCTCTGAACAGTGTCTAAGTGCCTTGTAGTTACACATCTAGCTTTTTTTGAATGTATCTTTTCAGAAGACGTTAACGATCTTTTTATTCAAGTTAATGTTTTGTGCATAGAATCACTGACAAAAATTACTTTTCTTTCTTTGGCTAAAGCTACACAGAGTGAGGAGCGGCTGTGTGCATTTAAAGACCCATATCAGCAGGACCATGGAATCAGTGAGAGCCGAATCTCCCAGGAGAATGGCACAATTTTGTGCATGAAAGGAAGTACCTGCTATGGACTTTGGGAAAAAACTCGAGAAGGAGACATACATCTTGTAAAACAAGGTATGTAGCAGTTCAGGTTTGGTGCAGTAATTTTGTTACTTATTTCACTTCTTTGTGAAGGTCACAATTCATTTTGACTGTGGACCAGAGAGTGGTGATGTGGTCTGTGGTATCAGAGAGATGAGGAATGGCATACTTCTGCTTAGAAGGCTCAGAAATTCAGGTTTTATCATATTAAGGCAACAGGTGAACACCTCTCTTGTTGGTCCTCATCCCTGCCCACATTTCCTTCTCCTTGGTTGTGGGGAGTTCCAAAATTCTTCAGATTTTGGTTTAAAAGGTGGTAGTAAAGTCAGACAAGCAAATTATGATAACTGTTTTCACCCCACTCGGTAGTGTTTAATTAGGTAACATATGGATTTCTGTAACTGTGTTTATCCAGTCAGTAGAACTAATTTTAAGCTTACTTAAAAAAAATAAATCTGTCATTTGCTTCTTTTTCCAGGTTGCTGGTCTCATATAGGAGACCCACAGGAGTGTCACTTTGAAGAGTGTATTGTTACAACCACCCCTTCCTTGATTCAGAATGGAACATATCGCTTCTGCTGCTGTAGTACAGATTTGTGTAATGTCAACTTCACAGAAAACTTCCCACCTCCTGACCCTACTGATACAACACCTTACAGTAAGTTTATGTCTCTGTCATTTCATGGAATAAAGATTTTAGGGAAAAGAGCCTTTTTTGTGGTACTGTTAGCTGTGAAACCTGTGACCTTTCTGTGTCACAGAGGTGGCAAACAGAACAGAGCTTGCCCTTAGGAAGTTTGTCACACTCATATTCCACATTGCTCCACAAAGAACGAGCTAAATGCTTACAAGAGGATTCTTTGTATAGGCAACTGCTGAATGTAGATTATATTTTTCAAAACTATCTCTAATCTTGTGTGTTTTGATATTTGGATGCCCGACCTTATACGCCCAAGAAGGTATTCAGAAGATTGATGACTTCTGTAGAGAGCAAGCCAGTGGTTTCATTAACACTGCAGTACCTTTGGGAAGTTTGGCCTGTCTGTTCAGTCGTGAATCACAGGTAGTTTTGAGTGGTAGAGCTGCTCTTGTATCAGACTGCTGAAGTTCTCTCCAACAGTCTCTAAAATCTGACTTCTTTCTTCTGCGTATCTCTGGTAAGGGCTAACTTTGACATAATGTTCAAAAATTTAAGCAATGTAATTTTCTGTTCAGTTATTTATTATAAATCAGCCTAACATACAGATCCAAATCAAGGGATCAGACCCCTTAACCTGGTATGACAGAAGCAAGATCACAACTAGCAGGCACACTGTTAATGCTGTGTTCCAAAAGTTAAGAACCTGTAAAGAAGCTGAGTTAGTGGTCTGTTCTAAACATTTGGATAGCCTTTGCTAAATAAGAATTGTGAAAGGGAAGTTGAATAAAGTCAGGTATGTAAATGGAGGCATAACTGTTCTGGATGTCAAGAGTTCTTTATCAGTAGAAAGTATTTTGTGAAATGAAGGTGTATAATTGGATAGCATTTACACCTGTAGGGTGCAAAAAGAATAGTTTGTGTTTACAAATTACAGTATTTGAATTAACTTCAGTGTGAAGATACTGATACTTATCACTGATGCTTTCAAAAATGGCTGTAGGGTCTTGTATTTCTAAGAAAGTTGGATCAAAATGAGGGTTTGTGTTTAACTTGAAAAGCGTGTACAATATGAATGGGTAAAGAAAGTTGGTAAAACCTGCTGCCTTTTGGTTGGCAATGCTGTTTGTAGAACCAATGAACAATCTCCAGTTGGAATCAGTGTCACTGTGCAGTGCAGAACAGACTGCTTGACTTTGGTAAAAACATCAGATTGAGCTCTCCAAATGAGACTGGAATTAGTGTTGTGCAGGGAAATTAGACAGGAGGAAAACCAGGTGTAAAGGTAATTCCTTGTCCCTTTCTGTCCCCCCAAAAGAGGAAGACCAGGTTCTTACAAAATGACTTGTGCTTGTTCTTCGCAAATGATAACAATTACAAGTTGAATTAATTCAGTTATTGAGGGATAAGATCTTCAAATAATTTTGAATGGAATTTTTGATACCAAAAGATCTATCTTGACTTGCAGAGGGGGGCAGTAATTAAATCTGTGACACGGTCTTTAATTCTCCCGGCTGTAATTGAGTGCTGCAGCGTACATTTCCACTGGCTCAAACTGTTTTGTGTTATTGTGTCACCTTCCATTTTCATAACAGGCAAATTTGGCTTTAGGCGTAAGCACAAGCAGAGTAGGTTGCTTTGGAGCACAGTTGTCTGTCTGCTCTGACTGGGTTAAGAGATGGAGATGGGCCATCCCAGCAGCAAGGATGGCCTCGTTTGCCACCCTGGTGCTTTATTTGTAAAGCTCTACCACTGCTGCACCCAACAGAGCTGGGGATGCTCCTGGCTCTTCATATCCAGCACTGTGGAGGTACAGAATACTTGGGAAAGCTGGAGGGGTGAAAAAGCAGGGAGGCTGCAGCACACAGACCCCTGCAATGTTACTGACCCCCAGAACAAGTGGTGGAGTGTTTGTGGTCTCTCGGCTCCTTCCAGAACCCATTTTGGTGCTGTAAGATTATATTTTGGCACATTAAGTACAGAATTCTTGCTTTGTCAAGGTTGAGTTTACATAGAGTTGTTGGGAAGCTTTGTATTAGCTACTGGGTACCTTTCTTGGGCACTCTTCCAGCCTTTCTGTTCTAGTTGACAGAATGCTGTAAGGACATCAGCTGCACAGGCTGTGGCAATCTGTGTTACCATGCCTTTTAGATTATTAAATTGGACAGCTCACAGTCACATGGGAAATCTTCTGCAGAAGGTTATTTCACTATAGCCTGTGAACACTGTTTTTCATCTATATTTTTGATAAATAGTTCTTGAATGGCCCAAAGTAAGGTATGAGACCTCCTAGAACTGTACTTAGGACCCTGGAAAATTCAAAGTGGAGCTGGCTGGTGTAAAATGATGTGAAGCGTGATGAATTTGGCCAAGAGTTAACTAAGGAACATTTGTAAATGTTTTTCTTCTCATTTTCCAGTAAAATCATACAGAATAAAAAGTTCCTGAGATGACAAGTAGAAGTTCAGCTATAGTTGAAAAACTAATGGAGCCCTTGCTGATGACCCTAATCAATTTAAAGCTTAATTTTTAAGGAAAATTGCAGTTGTTCTTTTAAAGATGTTTCCTTGCAGCTATATGAAGGATCTGTGGAAATAGCAGAATCATGTTAGGCCCTTGAGTTAAATCCACCCAGAAAAAGAATGAAGGAATATAACAATTACTTTATGCAATCTTTCGGTTGCAGTTTTTCCATGATACTTAACAGTGGTGTGTTGAAAGATACAGCTAGACTGTAAGTTATTCAAGAAGACAAAATAAAGTTAAGATCTTAATACATGTTAGTTATATCAAATTATCATTGTCGTAACATATAGCAATTAGAAAAATTAAGTGTAATATTGAAGATAATGTCAGTGTTGATTTTAGGATGTCAAAACATTTATCTTAACTGTATCTGTGTAGAACAGAACAGCTTGCCTTTTTTTTTTTTTAATTCATGTTTGATTAGGGTATAAATACATGTAATCCAACCTGCCTTGTAACAAAATTTTTATAAAAATGAAAAATAAGATTGAGGACAAACAGGTTCTTGAAGCCTGAAATTTAATCCCTACTGCTTCTTAATGTGCAGCTGGTAATTTAAAGCAATCATACATCTGAGTAGTCATAATATTCATGTCTTCTATCTTAAAAGATAATCCAGGCAGATTTGAGTAACTGTTGGTTGCTAATCCCTCCAGCTAGAATTTTGCAAATGCTGTAGGATGGGTGGTAGTCTAGAACCCACAGTCTGGAGGTAATAAAGAGGCAGAGATTGAGATAGCTGCTTCCTGATGCCAGGAGAAGTAGTGGTTGGAGAATGGTGTTTATTTCTGATTTTGAGATTTGCCTGTGGAGTTTGGAGCTACTCAAATGCAGAAGTTCAGAAACAACCACTCATCCTCTATCTTTAACTTGCACTTTTGGGGAAAGATATACCTTCTTCTTCTGTGATGGATCACTCATGAGTACATTCACTGTTCCTCCATCTTATATTTTCACAAAACATAGACCAAAAATATTCTATTTTAACTTCAGCTAGTATACTCATATACCCCTTAACCCTATCCAAAAAGGGCCAACTGTGGCTTCCTGGGCCAATGTTTTGAGATGTGTTTACTTTGTTGGCTTCATCAAATATTTAATTTGACTTGCTAAATACCTCCCTGTTGTGACTACAGAATGCTTCCTAAATTCTGAGACTGTTTTGAAGACAAATTCATTAGTTCCTCAATCATTCATAATAGCCAGTTAAATAGAAATTAGGTAGCTAAAGACATAAATGATCTCCCTTGTTGGTCATAGATGTATTGCTGTAATGAAACATTCATGTTAAAATACCATCAAGATGAAAGAGCAATTTTTAATTTTTTTTTTTCCCCTCAAGGCTGCTTCCTGGTGCTGCAAATAAATTAATGTAGCAGCCACTGAGTGTTTAGAATGTGTTTTTCTATGACAGGTGATGTATTTGTGTGATATATGGAAAAAATCCCTGGCAGCAACAGTTGAGCAGTTACTGGTACAAATTTTACAAATTTTAGAGGATTTAGGAAACCTCTTGAATAAGAGCATTGAGTTGTGGGTAGAAAGAGGCCACCTCACACAGACAAGGAAGTTATTCTTCACTCTGAAGCACTGATAACAGGCTTATCTTTCCAGTTAATATTCTTGCCTCTCTTTGCCAGCCTTCTTGCTATGTATATAAAATAGGTGTGTAAAAGTGTGACACGAAGTGCTCATGGAATTGTGTGGAAACTTTGACAAAAGCTACCATTAAAGAAAAAGAAGTAATTACTAATGTATGTGGCTGGGACAGGTGAATTATGGTAGTAATGAGACCGTTTCCATTTAACTATTGTTTTTGAGAGGCAGCAGTTAGACTCATGTAGCTGTGGGCACATGGCCCAGTCCAACTCCCACTGAAGCTCAATTAGATCATGTCAGGCTAATTTTGGAAAGCTGTAACCCTGCTCACTCTCAGTTGTCTTGAACTGCTTTTTCTGGAGAACAGCATCTGATATTCATTTGTGATTGAAATGCATTTACTTCAGCTGGGTTGCAGCACCTCACCAGCTACGTTTGTAGCTGATGTTTAAGCTGGTCTTTAATTTCTGATCTGACTAAACCACTAAAAAAAACGCTCTGTAAATCAGCTTTTTCCTTCGTGTGCATTGTTCTTTTTGTTTTCAGCTGATTTAGATGTAAAGAGGAAATGACAAACCTTTGCAAGGTGGCATATCTCAGGTTTTAAAAAGATGAAGGTGGGAGTGATCTACATGAGGATTAAAACTTTTACCCTTGAAATGATTGGGAGACAGTCAGGCACTGTAGGTGCAGAGATGAGGCATCCTTGTGTCATTAATGTACCTTCACTAAGGTGGGGGGGAAATACTAAGACAGTAATTAAGGACCTTAATATCTCCTAAAAAAAAAATTTACTTTGAGACAGCTACACATTTGATGCCAGAGGATGATCCTGTGCCTCTGAGGATGCTGCTTTAGGGAACTGTAGAAAATGAAGTTGCTGGAGGAGATACAGGTGAATGTGCATGGAGATGTGTCAGTGTGTGTCTCTTTTAAAGGAGATTGTATGTGGAGCAGCTGATAGAGGAGGAAAATGAAATGTAGGGCTTTTGTGAAACAATTCTTTATTATACTTCATTATGAAATATTTGGATTTTTAGCCAGCTGTTGACAAATACGTGTTTTCCTGAACCTCCAGTTGCCTTTCTGTCTGAAATTTAGTGCTTAGTGGGCTTGGTTTTTTGCTGTTTATTTGGTTAGAGGAAGTTAATTAACTGCGGAGGGGGCTGTGACACTGGGTACACATTGCTACAAATGCTTAGTGATAAGATTAACGAAACGTGTGCTCATTAAGGCTGTGTCTTGTGTCATTGCAAC
The DNA here is from genome assembly GCA_013398615.1 of Brachypodius melanocephalos. Taxonomy (NCBI): domain Eukaryota; kingdom Metazoa; phylum Chordata; class Aves; order Passeriformes; family Pycnonotidae; genus Brachypodius; species Brachypodius melanocephalos. Next base: position 2,609,976 of record VZSR01000028.1, on the reverse strand, counting down.
TGAGGGAGAAGTGATGGTGGTGTGGAATAGTGTAGGGGAGAAAGAGCAGAAGTGAAAGTTATTGCAGGAAGCAGAGTATTAAAGCAATTGCAATAGGAGGTTATTTAGAAATTCAAGTGAAAGCTTTAACTCCATTACAACCAGTGGGACGTTTTGCAAGTCTCTCAAGATAACTGGTAATGCTTGTCGAGTAACTTCAGTTTCCCATTAAAACCCAATCTATCAAAAGCAGAATCTCTTAAAGATTGTTGGTAGCAGCACTTACTGTTTTAACTTCTAAGACATCGTAGTCTCCTGAGATTAAATTTGAATCTTTACTGAATTTAAAAGTAATGCTTTGATGTGAAATTGGAGTCTTGCATATGAAATGTTAGCTGGGAAGGCAAAACCTCCTTAGGCGGAAAACTGTATGTGTAAATTTTTTCTCTTACAGAAACATTTAATCAGGAAGATGAGATTGAAGTGTTTTGCTTGCACTGACATTGAAATGTTTTAGAAATATTTTTAAATTTCTGCTATGCACCAAACCCACAAAATGCTGAAAAGCATGTTAAAAGAGCAAACATATTTGTTTAAAAAAGCAGAAGCATTTCAAATATTATTTTTACGAAAACACCAATAACCCAAAACCCAAACCCTTTTTTTTTTTTTTTTTTTTTTTCCCTTTTATGAGTACATTCCTTATTGCTTTGTCAGACTCTTGTTGGAGCACACTTGATAGGAAAGGTAATGCAGGAATTAATGCATTGTGATGTGGAGGGCCGAGAGCAAGGATCTTTGCAAAGTTCTCTTAAAAATATGCTGGAATCTCAAAAGGGGGTTTTTTGGGTGCAAGCTGGGATTTTTTCTGTATCTTGACATTGCAGTATAGTCTGTTTGTGAAGTGCTAGAGGGATATTTATGCTTTGTTTCAGAGGGTTAGATATATCTTTCTTGAGTCCTTAGAGATTGCAATTACTCAGGTATGTGGGAGCATAACTTTATTTGTTTGATACAATTGTCTGATCTGCATATTCGTCATCCTTGAAGTAGCCTGCTTGTTTCTAGTACTCCACAGAAACTGGCTTATTCCCATTTAAGATCTAACATTAAGAAAGGAAACACAATTTTTTTGTAATGTAATCACTAACTTTGTCACCTTCAGTAATAGTGAAAATAGTGCATTTTAAGTTAACCAATATCTGTAAATAAGTGATTCACAGTCTTGTATCATGTGCAGTTCCTGAGGCACTAATTTGCATCTCAGCTGGAAATTACTTGCTTATGTTTTATGCACTTCTAAGAGTTTAAAGATGTGCAAATATCTTTGGGTAATACAAATACAGTAAAGATCCTGTTTCCATTTACTGGGAATGCTGAGTACCGTCAGACTTTTATGTTGTATAATACATTCAATGCCATCATTAGCTGATACCTTTTGTGCCAGTGTACATTGGGGATTTATTGTGACTGCCTTATAGACACAAGGTAAAGGTAGATAAGGCTCCCCAGAGTGATACTCTTCCAGAATGCATTAGTGGGAAGCTGGACTGTAAATAGTAAAGGTAGCAGATCAGGAATTGTTTTGCCTCATCTCAAGGCAAAGTGGAGAATAGACAAGGGTGCTATACTTTCTATGTCTTTATTCACATGCTGCAATATGCAGTGTAATACATGTATGCAATATCATCATTATTTTAACAAATACACTGCCACTTAATACAGATAATTTGAGAAATAAACAGGAGCTCTCTGGAAGGCAGATTGACTTCAGTGCACTTTTGGGTGACATTATAGATCAACAGGCTTTCTGATGGTGATAGGCTTCAGTAACTATTCCTCAAATATTTTAAGGCTGCGTGCTGTAAATTTTAACATTTCAGTGGGAGTTAAGACCACACCTCTGTGGAAGCATTTCTCCTTTAAAGACTTGGGAATTTTGTTTGGGTAACTCTGCTCAACAAAGTATACTGACTGTGTACATTGAAGTCACTGCCAAGCAAAATGGAAACACTGTTTATGTTTTGTGGTCCTTCTGCTTGTCTGTGTCCCTGTGCTTTTTCAAATGTTTGTTTTCACGTTGGTGATGTTGATCTCGTGCTTTCCCTGTCTTGTCATGCTGAAGGCTCCTTGCAGTGAGCCGGAATGGCAGCGCTGGCTGTGCCCAGGCTGCTGGGCAGCTCCAACTCCTGTCAGAGGGCATTAGCTTCAAAAGCCTGCAGTTGTATCTGCCTGGGCAGCCTGGAGCTGCTGGGCTTGCTGAGAACACTATTTCCAGTAACCCCCTTTGTCCTGCCGTGTTACCCACAGAGCTTTCCTTGGCATTTTTAGCATGGCTCTGCTCTGGGTGTCTTGAACAATTTTGCAACAAATGGAGTTAAGATTAAAAGGTGCAAGAGCTCTGTGAAGTTTGGTTATAAAGCACTGCTAGGTGTTGCCAGCAACTACTAATAAATTCCTACCCTGTGCCCAGCACAGTAATAGTCTTTGTCCTCAGACTACTGGCATAGTAAGAGGCAGACTTGGGACTGGAGCTGTAAAGTGCAAAACAGAAGATCACTTATAAATACTGGGTTATTTGCAGTTCAGTGCTATTAGGCTCATCTGTGTAGAACAGTGTTTAGATCATGGAAACCCTTTCGTGTCTTTTTCTTGCTCCTTAATTAGATATTTTCAGTAAGCCTCACTTGTTTCTGTCCTACGTGCTAGTCTGCTGACAAAAATCTGGTTCTCTGTCATGATTTTGAGATGGATACAATTAGTAAAGAAAGCTTTAGGTTCTTGGCATTTGACTTACTCTTAGAATAACCTATTAGCCCAGCTGCTTTGCAGTCTTACCTGAGTTGCAGCTATAGCTCAGCACAATGCCTCAGAGGAGACTTAAAGTCCAGACAGGCATTTAAAATATGTTGGCACTTCAAAGCTGGTCATTAATTATGTTTCCTTATTGAGCAGTTTTTGGTAACTTTTCCCTTTATCTGAAAAACAAGGTGATCCAGAAGATCCAATACATTACTTAACGTTGATTTCTGGCTCCTTTCTTTGTGATACAGCATTCAGTGTATCTTCAGAGAGGGTGCTATCTGGAGGTAAAATGCTAATCCAATCTGGCACAATCCTAGGAGGTCTAGGTAAAGAAAGTTGGTTTTTAACAGCGTGATTGAATTGAATTCCTTTTAGACAGAAGAGCTGGAATGATGTAGGTTAGCTGCCAGGTGGCTCCTGTGGAGCAGAGGCTGGTGCAGAGCAGGCTGTGAGAGGAGATGGCAGCATTGCCCCCCAAAGCAGGGAGCAGAGGCTGCAGGCAGCCCTGTGCCAGGTGGGATGTGGCTTGCAGGTGCTGAGACTGTCTGTGCTTATCTTTGTATATAAGCACTAAGTGACTCTGCTTTGTGTGATTTGATTTCTTTCCCAGCTGTGCAGGTGGAGCATCTTCCGTCGGGAGTGTAAAAAGAGTTAGGAGCTATCTGGATAGAAGCTATGGATTGTCTCTTTCCCTTCATCCTTTCATCGTATCAGACAAAATCTTTTTATGTGGATGGATATTGGGGATCGGTGTTATAAATTAGTTTTCCTTACAAAGAAAGGCTCATGTCCTTCTTATTAAAAGGATGAATGGCAAATTCAGCTAAGTGCCTCAAGTGTTTGGCTTGTGAACTTGTGACTAACTCTGGAATTCTGAATGTGAAGTTTTGTAACTGGGCATCTAGCTCCTGACATATGTCATCCTGGCTATAGATATCTCCATTATTTCTGAAAACTGAAATGTCAGGGTTGTTTTGAAGTTGCCTGAGGTGACCTTCTGTCTGTCTGGCTAACAGAACACATGTGCTTGAAAAACAGAATTCATAGAGCATCCGGGGGAGCCAGTACAACCCAGGCAGCATCACATCACATCGGTGTGTTCCTGGTCATGTTACCCCTGATTGTTACCCCTGGTTGCAGGTTTTTCCAAAGCTGTAATTTTCAACATGGGGTAACTCCTATTGTTGCTGCCCAAATGGAAGATGATGGCAGTATATTCACTAAAATCTTGGTGAAGATTCCTGTGAATATAACTGTACTTAAACAGGGATTCAGGTGGATACCCAAAGTCTGTTTACATTTGTGTTGGTTGTATAATGAAGAATAATAGGTCAGACTAGGGTGTGGTGAGTTCTTGAAAAAGTTGTAAGGATACATAAATGAGATTATAAAGAATAGAGTTCCTCAATCCATAACTAGTTTTGTATACCCATAATGAGTATTTCTTTGTGTCTTTTTATTTTATCTTGGTATTTTATGGTGTTATTCTTCTTAATCATGCTGCATGTTTTCTTTCTGTGATAGGTTTGAGAATGTTCCTTCCTTCCTTATATATTGAATTAGTTGTTGTTGATGTATACCATTTGCTATTATTACTTTTGCTGGTTTGTATTTAATAAATAAAACGAATGGTGAGGTGTTGCTATGGACACTAATACGTGAGCATTAGAGTTGGTACACCAAGTGTTGTGTCTATTTTTGTGTGTGACACAGACCTTTTTTTTCCCTTGTTGCAATTCTCATTAGGACTGGATTTTCTGGTAGCAGATCTGATTTTTCATGTCAGCTGTTAGAGGTCTGCAGATTTCTCTTGTTGTTTTTCAGCTTGCATGTTTTCGATATCAGAATAGGTATTGATCTTTTGAAAAACCAAACATCAGATTTATTTAGACAATTCATACATTTCTTTCTCAGAAGTCCTGGTTTATTTATCAGTGTTTTATTTTTGGGATACTAAGATGTTTTATTCTGTAACACATTTCTTAATTTGAAAGAAATCTGTATATTAATTACCCTTAAAACTTACTGAATTTCACCTTATTTCAGTTTATTTGTGCAATACACTTCCATGCAGAATCAATTAATGGAAAAACATTTGCTGTATAGATATGTCTAGGGGGAATTCGATTTTTAAGGACAAGGAATGTACTGAAAGAGGAAAGTGTGAAGATTTTATATTACCTTAGCTTTTTTTTTTTTTAATTGTGCTTTAGCTTTTTTCTCTTATTTTGAAGTAGAAAGATAGATTTGCAATTTTCTGAGAGATCCAAGGAAGGACTTCTTTTTCTAAGACATTAATATTTCCTAAAAGTTTCTGGAGTACCTGTGAATGATATACAGCTTTTGACTTTGGCCTGGATTTTTGCCTTCCCTTGGACTGGTGGATGAGGCTCATTTAGAATCTGATTGCAGGCCTGTAATTATTTTCTGAGACTAGCAAAAAATTCCTTGTTTCAGATATTCGTATTGACTTAAAACTATATATAGTCTGAACAAGGGTGTAAGGTATCCTTGCATCCTGTGTGAAAACACTTCTCACTTTCATGATGCTAGAAGGGGAAATACAGATGTTGGAGCTGTAGCAGGTAAAGTGATTTTTTTCCCCTGTGCCAAATAAAAATATTTCTTTTTATCTTTGTGTTGTGGTTCAGTGCCCTGTCTCTTGATTCGTTCACAAACTGGATGTGTCTGTCTGAAGGAATACATTGCTGATGTGTGCTCTAGACAGCTGAACCAGCTATATGGAGCAATTGCAATCATTTTTGCTTGGTTGTAGTTCTGTTTCTCCTATTAAAGCATTAACCTGCTCTGAAAGTAGTGATGCGTGTAGAAATAGAACTTTAAACCCCAATAAATTAGTACTGGTGTTATAAAACAGAAGCACAGTTTTTATATATGTGCTCCTTTGACCTGGGGGGTTTTACTCTTTAAAAAAACTAAAACCAAAATGGTGCACACATAAAAACTTCAAAAAGGAGCAAAACCCAAATCCACCCCCTCCTCCCAACAGAAAAACCGGACAAAATAACCCCCAAGCATGGAGAAAATACCCACATTGACTCCACCATGAACTCCTGACAGGGTAGACATTCAAGCTGCAGCAAATGCAGATTGGTTCTATTCGAACTGTGGTTCTGTTTTTCTCCATTTCTGTTCTCTGAGGATATAATTGCAGTGACTAAGGCAAAATGGATGATGCTGAGCTGCAGTGAATTGCACTGAGCAATGTTCTTCCTTTGGATGCAGGTCCAGACACTGCTGTTCCACATGGCTGTGGGAAAGCAGAGAGAACTTGAGGAAAACTTACTGCAAATTAAGGCATGGAAAGCCAGAGAAATCAGTGACAGATGAACATTCAGAAATTACTTGAACTGATTTTTTGAGACCTTTTTTTGATGAGTCTGAAGAGTAACTTGAGTTTCCCTGCCTTTATCAGCACTGCCAGCAGACCCATCCTGCACTCATTACCTGCAGGTGAGGCTGGGCTGTGCCCCCACCGTGGGTTTGGGGGAGCAGAGCACTCATTACTTTTCCTTTTTTCCTACAGTTAAATGTTATTTTCAGGAAAGTTAGTTAGTTTGGGTCTTTGGGGGGGGCCTTTTTTTTAGTTGTTGTTTTTTTTTTTTTGGTGTAGTTTTGTTTTTCTTATATCAATTAAAACTGAAAGCATCAAGCTCTTTTGTGGGGGGAAAATTTTCATGATAGTCTTGGAGTGTTAGATACCTGCGATGAAGACAATAGTAATTAAATATTGGTAATGGAGGGGAAAAGTCATAAATTGTGGATCTTTGATTTCACTAGATATTTCAGAATAGACCAAGTGAAATAAGGTAGTAAAGATATCAACCTGAACAGGTTCTCCCAACTCTGCTGGGCTTGATTCTACTCTGAGCTGGTGTGAAGTATTATAATCTGTAGTAGACTATTCAGAGCAGGAAGTGGAGGTGAGCACAGTCCTACATTTAAGGAGACTCTGGCTGTGTGGTCACTGTGCCATGATTGCTGTGGAACAGAAATTTCCTGTTATATAAAGGGACACAGCACTAAGTATTGCTGAGACCATGTGTCACCAAAATGTTCATCAAGGACACGTTCATTTTATGCCTGCACACTTACGTGTGAGTTTATGAATGAGTTGGTAGGAGGACATAAACAGGTAAATTTAGAGCTACTTCTAGTTTTTTTCTACCTGTATAACAATTGAAATGATCACTTTGTAGGCATATATAGTGCTTAAGCCAAACCTGATGGGTAGCCTAGCACATCTGATGCCAGAAGCATGCCATGAATTTCTTCCCCTGCCTTAATGTCTTTGTAATCGTTATAATGGGTTATGTCTTATTCCCAAAAGTGCTCTTGGCACAATGCCAGCCTCTCTTATGATAGAGCCCTTGAAAAGGCATTGGAAGGCAGGCTTTCCCCTTCTTTCTAGATGGTTATGGAAAGAAACAGTTACCAGGTAGGTGCAGGTTTTTCTGAGAAGCAAATACGTTCTTGGCAAATGCCATTAGCTTAATGGAGCTATGTTTTGATTGTTTGGTAGAACTGTGGTCAAGTACTTGACAACTTCATATATTTTTGCAGTGAACTGGGCTCCTGACAGACCTTTCCAGGTGTTGAAACCTTTCAGGAAACGGCAGTTTAGAATGAAAAATAGAAAGTGTGTTGTGTAAGCACCATGGAACTCACGGAACAGTTGGATTTCCTTTTTTAAATGATAGATTGGGAACTAGAACTCTTGTCTAAAACAGTAATAGGATGGTATCTGTTCAGAGGCCTGACTGGTGTGATTACCTGTGAGTTGTTAGAAGGAATAAGCAAGGAAGACAAGGGAAAAAACCCCAACTACGAAACCATAGTTAAGGCTGAAAGCGTGAAGTTGATTTGCAATCCTAAATCCTCATTTCTGTCCTATTTATGCCTTTTCACTTTGATGAAGCTTGTAGAGTTGCATATTCCTAAATCTAGACTAGCAGCTGAGGGTGTCTTAAATGTTGATTGACCAAACAAGGATGTGTTAAAAGTGTCTTCAGTGAAGTGTAGAAATGCTTTGATGGTGACCAGTTGGGAACCAGAAGAACTATTTGAAAACCTTGCCTGTGACTGCATGTATTTTGTGATGTGTTAAAGTGGGAACACCTGTCAGAAAGGAGTCTGTCTCAAGTTTAATCTTCGTTTTTTTGTTCTGCAAACAAAGATTTCTACTTGCTTAATGGGACTTGAGGTTTTTGCCTTTCATTTAAGAGGATTTCATGGTACGGTCAGGATTTGAGTAAATTAGATTGACAGAAGACTTCTTTATATTCCTTTTTAAAAAAGGCTCCTTTTTCCATTCTAATTTCTACAGTATCTGTGTAAATTAGTGTTTTGTGAAGGTACCAGTTTTAGCCTTACAGTTTAATTGTACAGCATCATTAAGACAGCTGAAACCAATACTCAGGGCTGTGACCAGTTCAGGGATTGATTTAAGGAAGTTTTTATTACATGAAAAATATGTTTAAAGAAGAAGAGTTACAGAAGCCATATAATTCAATATGTAAGTTTTATTCAGTTTGTGAAATTCATCTAGCAATCATGCAGATTCCAACATCATTTGCAAGTAATTTCCATAGGATTATGAAATGTCTCCTCATGACCTATTCAGATTCGCGTTGAAATATTTATTCCTGGTTTGAAACAAGTTTGTTACTGTAGGGCAGACAGAACACGTTATACAAGTGAAGTCAGCTGTAACACGAATTGATAGCTTTGATGCCAGCCTTTGTACTTGATTGATGTATATTTATTTTGGCAAGGATGCTGCCTTAGATATGGTCCTTGCTCTCCTCCCGTGGTCTCCCCGTTGGCTTCCGTAGCTCAGCACGGCCGTGGCTGTGCAGCCCTGGGCTGGGCTGGAACAGCACCTGGGAGTGGGAGGCAAGGGATGCCTGAGCGGCACGGGTGCTGCAAGGGCTGAACATCAAACGATGGCTGCATTTCATCTGAAATCAAGTACTTAGATCTGTAGAGGGATTTTGCATAAGTGCAAACTAAGGGTTGCTATTTATCATTGTTGCCTTTTTCATCTTCATGCTGTTTTAAAGTAATCAGAATAATCTTTGAAGTTAGGGGAGGTACTGGTTTTCCCATTATATAACTAGCTAACATAAAGCACTAAGAAGCAAAGTAACCTACCTAAGCTCAGTGTCAGAGCCAGGAACACAATCTGTTTCTTTGTTTTATATTTCAATTTCTGGAAATTTTTTCTTTCCTTGAGGAAAAGAAAAATGAATTTGCACATAGCTAAGGTGCACTTGTGTGCCCTCATACGAGACGCAGTTTTCTGTTTGAAGAAGGTCACTCCAGCTGGTGCCTTGGAAACAGAAGCTGTGTGTCACAGGAGATTATTGATTTTGCTGGGGTCCTGGGGAGGTTAAAGCCTCTCTCCTGTCTGAGCCTCTCTCTGTGTCAGCTCCTGCCCAGCAGAGTGCTGGCCCTGCTGCTGCCCCTCCTCCTCACGGCCCTTTTCAGCTCCCACAGCCTGTTCTGTCCTTTATTTCCTTCTGCTTGAGGATGTCCCCAAATAGCTGCATCTGGTATCTTTGAAGTATCTTTGAGACAGAGGTTCTTCCTGCCTGGAAACCATCTGAGTCTCCACTTAAGCGAGGGCAGTAGAGGGAAATAGCCCTTGCTGAGGCTTCTCAGCTGGGAAGGGGAGAGGTGGCTTTCAGCAGGAGCCAGGAGAAGTTCAGCTGCTGCTCTGCCCTTCTCCTCTCACTGCCATGGACACTCCAGCAGTGTCCTCAGTGATGGCACCAAGTGAGGAACAGGAGTGAGACTCTGAGACACTGGTGCAGACTGCATGAGACTGCCCACAGTCCTGAGGAAGAGGAGAGGAGATGCTTTTCACTGCATTCCTCAGGCATCCTGGAGCCAGATTGGAGGGGGAATTCTGTCTGCTCCCAACTTTCTGCTTCATTGCTCAGTTCCTCCTAATAACCATTTCATACCTGGTAAGACCAACCAGCACAATATTAGAGCATGGAGAAATGTAATGATTGTTTTCATCTTAAAATTACATAAATATTCAAAATGTTTTTAAAGTCCTAGAAAAAGCATTTGTTAAAGTTAGAATTATCTGTGTAGAGAAGATGATTGGGGAAAATAAGAGAGTAGATAGGATTAGTGGGAAAATGGGACATGTACATTCATGTAACTCTCTCCTAAACCATGACAGCAAGAGCTAGAGCAGATGTGTACCTTTTGTAATACTGCAGGCATTGTCTGAATGTGCATTAGCAAGACAAACACAATATTCTACTAACTGTGAGTGTTTCTAAAATATCAGACAGATTTAACTCACAATTCGGGTATAGGCCTTCAAATTTAAAATCACAAAACCTGTTATGTACAAGAATGTATGCTATACAGAGTTGTACTAGAAGTATAGAAATATGTTCTTGAATTAGAGTAGGAAAAGTTAAGTTTTAGTACTAAAATACTTGCTACACTTGAGGATTACACTTGAGGATTACAATATTAAGCTGATTTAGAGTATTACATCTGAAATACTAGGACATAAATGAAATGTATAATGAAAGGTTTTGTCAGAACTCATGCTTACCCTGTTTGTATTGATCTTGGGCTTCTACTTGAAACAGGTTGTCTGCCCCAAATTGTGCTGTAATTCAGATTTCATTGCGTGCTTAGGGAAATGTTTTGGAGTAAACACCCCGTATAATCATGACCTTTAATTCAGTTCATTCCTCATTGCCTGTTGCTAAGGTTGATGAGAAAAAACCAACTCTTCCTGCAAGTCAGTGAGAGGTGTGCAGCTCTCCTGGCAGGACTGAGCGCTGTGTGTTCCTGCCCACGCAGGAGCAGCATCCCATCCCTGTGCCACGGCTGTGTGTGAACAGAGGCACCGCCCCTGCTCCAGGTGTGCCCGGCAGGAACCTGCTGGGACAGGTCCACACATCCCACACTGAGCCTTGGCTGGCAAGGAAGGGGCTGGCTTTCTGGAGGAGCAAGGGCAGCGGGACTCACTGTAGACAGCATTCCTGGGCTCCAGCACTCTCAAAGACGTGAAAGAATGCAGCACATGGGATCAGAGCTGCCTTTTCTGAAGGATCCGAGGGGTTGGTTGTTAGCTCACCCGTATAAAAACAGGCATTTCTGTGTTTTGATGTAATTTTTTGGGCTCTATTTTTAGCACCTGGGAACGTTGCAGACATGGAATATGTAGCTATTGAGCCTGTTGGAATTAAAATAACTTCAAATATCTTTAAAGAGGCTTTCTGAAGCACTCATTTGTTTCCATTGCAGACGTGTAGTTTTTGATCCAATGCATTACAGAGGCTGGAAGTGTGCCATTATGTTGTTACAGTTTGGTTTGATAAGCGAGAAGTCCTGTTGGTCCAAGATGGATATAAGAGGATAATGTAAATGTTGTTTTCAGCCTTTTTATTAAGAGACATTTTTCTGACTTTTATTTCAATATGGAAGATGTCCTCAGTATGTTGTTAAGTGCTCAAATTAGCTTTCCATTTAGCTTGAAGGCAAGGTTGAGATGTACTCAAAAACAGTTTGACTATAGAAGCAAGATACTTCTTTTATCTCTCTAGTAATCAAATATATAGGGAACTTCAGAAAGAATAACCTAAATTTAGTTTTGTGTTATGATTGCTATTTATTTTACATACATCATGATTATAAGGTTCTGTTCAGTAGTGTTAGAAATTATACTGAAGATGCCTGAACTCCCAGAAGGAAAGGCAGAAAGAGAAGTTTTATTGGGGTTTTATGAGCTCATTAATTTCTTCTGCACACATGTGACAAGCTGCTAATTCACCTCTCTGTATCTAGTCATCAAAGAAAGAGCAGTTAGGGATTTCATAACCTGCTCTCCTGCCAAAGGCATCACCACTCATGCTTCATTTTTGAGTTTGATGTATCACTGCAACCTTCAGCATTCAAAATGAACAAAAAAGACCAATCTGAATGCCCCAGCCTGGCTCCAGGTTGGGTGCTTGGTGGCAGCCAGTAGACCAGAGAAGGACAGAGGAGGGCAGTTCTGTTGAGGGGATTCTGTCTCTGGGACTGCCTGGCTGCAAGGACAGCAAGGGAGTCCTCCTTTGGAGACAAAGCTCAAATCCAAATTGCATTTTCCAGCAGTGGATTTTTGAAGAGAGATCTGCCCACTGAAACTCTGCCATCACGGATGGCTGACTTCTAGCTATAGCAGGATTCCTCTAGAGCACATTATGGGAAATAAATTTTACAGCCCAAGCTGTATGATGTTTTGAGGCATTCATTGAGGAGGCAGATGGGATCTGTGATGCATGAGTGCCAGGTTTTGATGTTACTGCAAGTCTCGTGAGAGACTGGTGCTGTCTGACAGTTCAGGTTCCACACAGTGCTGCAATTATGTGAAAAGTGCATTAAAATTTTAGCTCTCCTGATGTGGAGAAAAATATGAAAAGATGTGTCATAAAGGGCACTTTATGACAATAAGTACATAAAATCTTACATAAAAAGTTAAAATCAGTCAAATACGATGCTGAGTGCAAAGTGGAAACATATTGGTGACTGTTTAAATCTTTTCTTCAAACACTGGAATGATTGGAAGAAAGTGCTTATTACCCATTTCATCTAAGCCAATAGACTGGAAACCAGACTTGCTGTTAAGTCCAGGGAAAACATCCATTTTTAGTTATAAAAGAAAACTGCCTTAGGGTTATGGATTGGCAGGATTATTCTATTAAAGAATGTTGCACCATCTCCCACAAAAAATACAGTTGCCATTGTGTTTTCCATCTGCGTGTGTGCTGAGCTCGGTCCTCTTCCATAGAACTTCATTGTGCCTTCAAGTGCCTCCAAAACTTTTATGTGAAACAGTGGTTCCTTACCTTAACTTTGGTTTATGTATTGAAGATGGTCATGTTGATAATATTTTGTCGTCCTACTACAAAATTTGGACACGGATCTTAAATTTATTAATAGGTTGTCAGATGCTTGCAGAAAGACACAACCTTACCTCTTACATGTGGGTTCATAAAACAGAATTAGGGTAATGGTTGTTTTAAAACATGCACCTGTGAAAGCTTAGGTCAGTAGCAGAAATTGTTAGGAAATGCTATTTTTTTCTTCAATCATTCTCAGCTATACATAGATTTAATAGAAAATTTGGAACAGCTCCTGCTGGAGTTCATTGTAGATGTCTGTAGACCATAATTTAAAAGTATTCCAACCTTGTAGCTCCAACTTCACTAAAAATAGAAGTTTAAATGCTTTTAATTAAATCAGTGTAGAAGGGATTCTTGTTTTCATTATATGAGAACCTGACTTATGTCCGTGGTATCTAAACTAATATTTTTTTGTTAAAATACTCTACCTTTTTTTCCTTACATGTTTTGTTCCCTGCACTGAATGAATTTAGGATTTACATAAAACAGTTTGGGTTGTTCTGGTATAGTGTTTATATCAGATAAATTGTCATTTGCTCTGATGTGATGAAGTCTGTACTCTCTTGCTGCAGGACGGTGGATCAGGAAAGAAACAGTGATCACTTGGTCAGAAAGAAATGTTGATTACTGTCCAGAAAGGAGGAGAGGAAAAAAGACCTTATGAGGTGTTTTGGTTTGGATGGCATGACTGCTAGAATGCAGGAAGGGATGCACATTTTACTAGTTGTGAAGAATTCCGAGGACACGTTTGATACAAGCTTTGCGCAGACAAAACAGATAAACAGATTCTGATTGAGGTCTGCGGGCCCTTGGAAAAGATCGCTAATTGTATGTTTTTTCAAAGGACCAAGATCTTATCACTGTCATGAAAATTGTGCAGGGCTACTGTGAAAAGAAATGTGACTTTAAAAGCAAGTTGAATTAAATACACTGGAAAAGTCTCTTTCTGATCTGCAGAGGGTATTTGCAGTTATCTGCAGCTGAGGACCACATTGCCCCACACTGCAGCCCTCCATCTCACACTGCATTGGTGACAGAACTGAAAGCTTTCCCTCTTCCTTCTGATCTCATCCTCGGTATCACTGAGGTTCCTTAATGGAAGAGCAGCCTCTGCACCAGATTGGCTATGAACATATTGAATCTATCACATCAAAGAAATAGCTGTAGGATGGCGTGAAGACTCTGCTGCTTTTTAAAGTGATCTATATGGGCAGATCATTTGAATCCCTGTGTCATTTTACTCACTTTGATCAGAGTCCATACAGCTGTAGTTGTTTTGAAGAATCAGATGTTACTGTTGTGCTGTGAAGGTTAAAGGATGGTGTTTTCCTTATCTGTTCAAGACTAACTTTCCTACTTATGTGTGATATGGCAAATTAAATAAATGTTAATATTTTACCGATCAGCTTTAAGATCACTTGAGTTTTGATACATAGCTACCAGGAATTTTGTGGGAACATAGGTAATTACTTTTAAAACTGATTTTGATTATATAGAATAATTGTATGTTTGTCTAAAATGTTTTTATACAATGCTTCTCTAAACTTAAATACATATTTTCTAGAATTATTTACTACTGTGTGGCAGATACACAGCTGTGAGTTATTTACATGAAGAGCAGGCAGATTTCTGAAAATGGAATGAAAAGCTTTAACAGCAGTGTAGAGATCTGGTGGGAATTTATGTGCAAATGTCCTTTATTATGTGATCACCACCATGTAAATATATAGCATTGAAACAACATTCCAAAGCCCAAGGTTTCATATTCAAATATTAGAAGGCAACAATATCATTGCTTGTACAGTTTCAAGGCCGTATCCTTGTGTGTGTTTGTGTTGGGATACAGCCTTTAATTACACAAGCAAATTTTCCCCCTTGGGATTCCTAGTTTTTCAACTTAAGGTTAACACTTAGTGCCTTTTCTCATGGCTGTCTTAGGATGTCTCATCATAGCAGTGACCTCTCATTTCAGTAATGGTATTGAGGAAGCAATGTGTTGAATGGTGAAGTAGGAAATACCAGAACTCTACCTGGGTTCCTCACAGTTCATCATCCAGGCTGGAATATTTTAACCTCCAGGAGCACAGACGAAGGTGCTTGAACTGACGCCGTGATGTTGGCAGTGGTGGGTTAGTTGGTGCTTTATCCAGAGCAGCCTCCTGCCTGCAAGCCTCACAGTGTTTGCTGAAGGAGGTAAAAAAAAAAAGATAAAAAATGGTGCATCCCCTTTCTGGCTCCCAGGAAGGAGTTCTGTATGTTTGCAGATTCATTTGTCATTTGTTACCTGGCTTTGTCTCAGTTTTCTCTTGATTTCTCACAACATTCTTTGGTCATAGGATAAATGCTAATTTTGCAATATGAAAACAGGAAGCCTACAAAAGAGTCTTTAATTTTTTGAAAGTTAAATTAGAGAGAAATAGAATGTTTTTTTCAAGCATAGGCACAGATTGGAATACTTTTGCATTAATTAATATTACAAGCTTATGTTTATAGTGGTAAAGTTACTTTGAAGAAAAAACATTCTTCCTCCTGATGCCATTAGCACTGGCAGTATTCTTCATTCCATGTCATTCCTGGGGAAGGATTGGAAAGCAGCAGTTTGACAACTTCCATGTGTGGCAGTATGGAAGCTTAATCCAAAAATCTTAATTCATCAAAGATATTATATAAGTGCTTGGAAACTGTTATGGCACTAATGCCTGAGAAAAGGGAGAGAAATGTTTAATGTGGTAGAAGTGCCTGCAGGGAGTGTCCCCAGTGCAGGGCTGGGTCCAGCCAGATGACTCACTTTGAACTGGATACTAGAAGCAGTCCTCTTCACGGTTTGCTCTGAAATACATTCCCAATTATTTGTGTGCACCTTCTCCATACACAGGAGCTGTTGTACTCGGGCTTTTGGAACCTGAAAAGCTCTTTATTGATGATGAGGTCAGGATGATTCTGGGAATGGTGGCTTGTTGGTTACCAGCTGCTCCCCAGCCAGAAGAGGCTGTCCTTCTGTTTTAATGAGTTGTGCTTTGTTTCTTTTTCTTTCTTAAAAAAAAAAAAAAATTACACTGTTTGCTGTGCTATAAAGTGTAAATTCCATTCATAAAAATATAAAAGTCAAAACTACCATTTCCCTGCCAGCAGTTACTCGTCTGCTTACACTTGTGTCATGTTTCATATAGCTTTGTATGATGTAAAAGTTTCCTTTATGATGTTGTGGGTTTCAATATATATATATGTATGTCTATGTTTTAAATTCATTATTTAGAAGACAATTGTGTGTCTTTTAATCTCCTCACTATGGAAGTCACAGCTCATATTCCACATCAGTGTTCTATGGCAATAACTTATTTTCACAGTGAAAGTTATTTTAGCAAAGCTATTAGTGATGGTATTTCTTTCAACAGAACAAATTTATATTTGATGGTGATTATCACAAGCTTGTGATTATCACAAGCTCTCTTTTATTTAAAGGGTGTATCAGATATGAGCTGCATGTTGGTTTTGATAGGTGATTTTTCATACACTTCTGTCACAGCTGGAATTCTCTCTGGCATTCTGTTTTACCCACTTTTCATCATTTCCCGTGTTATGGTTATGTAAAAGTGACAGTTGTTGTCTTTTAAATTTGCTTTTCCTTCTTATCTGGTTCTCTTGTGTCTGTCCATACTGGGAATTTGAAGTAGTGAATCATGTTGAATTTCTTTTAAATGCAATTCAAGAAAAGTGAATTTATCAGTTTATTCAGCTAGTATAGACTGGGACAAATTGTATTTCAGCCTCACCTGAAAGTTTATCCAGTGTTTAAGTCTTTTGTGCATTTTATATTCTGTGGTTTTAGTGTAGTTAGCTCTCATTACAGTCTTTTAAGGAGTACTTTTAGCAGTATATAAGACATGTTTAAACATAGTTCCCAAACTTGGTTTTGAAGCCAAAGTAAATGAGGTCTTGTAGTGCCACATTCCAGTGATTCTGACATCAGAAGAGTATCTGCACTGATAATTTTTGTATTGAAGGGGCTAGATTTTTATATGCTTGCAAGAAGCAAGATTGGAGTCTGACATGGAGAAGCATTTCAAGGCATTAACAAATGTTTTCATGAAATCTTTTTTTCCTCTCTGGGGAAGTTAAAAACCCAACCAAAAAAAAACAGATAAAACTTGATAACCAAGAAAAGCAAGATACTAATTTTGACAAAAAGTCAAATGCTATTTTACAACAGACTCAATGAAACTAGTTTTGTTTAATTTTGCTTAGTGTTTTATTTTTGTTTCAGGTTTCCTGCTTCGGTCTGTAGAGATACTTCTGTCTTTTTGTGTATTAATAAGTAAGAATTATGCCCCAAATTATCTGACCACTGATACAAAACAAATCAAAACTCCAAAGTATTTTGAAATATTTGCTTATGTGTGTTTTAGGTATTTGTGTGTGAAACATTCAATTTTCATCACATTTGCAGCCCATTTTGCAAGCTTCTGAGATTTTTGTCCTGGGAAAAACAACAAAAGAACCTCGTAAAGGTGACAAACCTGATTCATACCAGGAAACTGGATTAAGGCACAGATAACAGATAAACACTGCATCAGCTTGGCCCTGTATGGCTGAACTTTGGCAGATGGAAAGAAGAATCACTTTGTGCTGTCAGTGCCTCTGGCTGCAGGGCAAGGGAAGACTGGGAAAAGCTGCTGATGGAAGTGTGTCCTGCTGGTTTTGAGCTGATCAACTCTTGTGCCATCCCTAGATTTTGAGAGGAAAAGGAGTTTAGTGGGATGTTGGACAATCCAGAGTATATTTTTCTTATTGTTGTAATAACAATTACATGTTTTACAGTGTTGATTCTTTCAAATTTACAATTTAAGAGTCCCCATCTTGTTTGCTTTCAGATTCTTCTCATTCTTTTCATCGAGACGAGACCATTGTTATTGCCCTGGCCTCTGTGTCTGTACTGGCTGTTCTGATAGCTGCCCTGTTCTTTGGATACAGGATGCTTGCAGGTAGGGATTGGTGATCCTTTTGGCTTTGCGTTTTCAATTGTTCAGTTGTTTAAAGTTATACTTAGGTCTTGTGTTATATGCTTGTACATAGTGCTGCTCCCCTTTCTCCTCTGTGACATTTTATGGTGATATTTCTTTCATAACAGTTCGGAGAGAGTTATGACTTCTCTAAACTGGCAATTTGGGACCCATTTGTCTTCCACAAATCCTCTGCTCAGCACAGCTTAAGTGAGGTGGCGAACAGTTATTGCCAGTGATTTTGAAGTATCGAAATAGTTGTGTGGCAGGTATCTGTAGTTTGTAGCTTATCAGCGCCTTCTCTGCTCAATTTGCTGACTTTGAGAAGATTTTACAGGACTCCTTTTTATTTGTTATGTTCTTGCCTAAAATATGTAATTCTGCCAGGTCCCAGGTAAGTTGTATTTTCTTTTCACTTGGAGCGTGTCCAGAAAGGAAACTGGCTGATTTGGTCCTCACCCTCTTCCCCAGGAGACCGTAAACAAGGTTTGCACAGTATGAACATGATGGAGGCAGCAGCATCAGAGCCCTCATTGGATCTGGATAATCTAAAGTTGTTAGAGGTAAAGTAAATATTCAACTCAGTTATTAATCTTCATTTTTATTCAGTATAATGCTTGTGGTCGTATCCCAGGCATAGTTATAGAAATGAATGTATCAGTGCTCCTGTAATGTTTTCTACTAAATCACAGTTTCAAAAAGAAATTGAAATAAAAAAGGGATTACTGCAGGTACGTTTTGTCTAATTTTGTTAGTAATATTGTTGGTATTAGCTAGAACATGTTTTAGTTTGAGAACAGAAAAAGAAACACTGGGAGGTAATGGAGAAAATTAGAATGTGCTTTATTGCAGCAAAAGCTCCATCTTTTTTTGCTTGACACTGCTTGCTTTTAGTACAGTGTCCTACTGTAGGAATTTGAAATTCTTTAGTAACACTCTTGGAAAAGATAACATACTGCAGATAGGGCAGTATATTTCAGTAATGGTGCATTTTTGTGTAGTCATTCTGCAGTGTGGGGCACCATCTAGCTCCATGGCAACTCGAGGCCAACCAGAGCTTCCTGCTCAGCTTGGTGTTAGATGTATCAGCACAAAACTGCAAAATGTTACGCTTCCAGTTGGTGTGCTCGATGGAACATATGGAATTTTTAAAACCTTTTAACCAGGAAAAAAAAAAATCAGTAGAATGACTGAGATGCAGAGTAGTTTTCTTCTCTTTCCCAGTAGAAACCCCACCTAGAGATGCAAACTGCAGACATGCAGTGTGAGTTGCTCTAATGGTGACAGCAGACACCTGAGGTTCTCTGCTGATCAAAAAAGTACTTGAGGCAGAGTTTTTGAGAATCTACCAGTGTGTATTGTAGAAGTGTGCAAAGCCCCAGATGAAAGCACGTGTGCTGATAATGCAATCTTGGAGAAAGCAGTGACTTCCTCCAAGTCTGAAAGTTGGTGGTGAGATCTGCTATGGTGTCATCTGTCCTGCTTCTTGTATCCTAAGGAGCTGACCCCTTACACCCTTACACCAACACAGGGTGTTGCAGGATAAATGTTTTAACCTGTGCTTGCCTTTTGACATCTCTGTGGGTGGAGTACATTCCAGGTTTGTACCTTGAACTGACTTGCTGCTGCTTTGCAACCCAGTGATATAAAAGGACTGAGAAAATATCCATTAAATGATACTTTATCTTTGACAGTTTTATCATCTTTAGAAACATTGCTTTTGTTATCCCTTCTGTTGTTTCTTCCCCCTCCATTTGTAGGTATTTAAAAAAATAATAAAAAAAAAAACCTGGCTCATGAAATCCTTACAGTTTCATGTATGGGTCTTCCTGATTATTTTTTTTTTTAATAGATGCTTAAATTCTTACGTAGTTGGAAGTTTTTGAGCTTTAGAAATTAGGGCTCTTGCTGAAGGTGATCTTGCATTTTGGTTTAGAGTAGAGATCACATCTTTCTTCTGCAGTTACCATGGAGATGTGAAAGGCCATTCTCAAAGACTGTCTAACATAGTGGGGGCTAGAATAAAGATTCACAGGTACTCAGGAATTAATGACTTCCTTCTGTTAAAATCTGTTTACCTCTTTTGACATCTATTTTGCACTACAAATGCATGTTTTGTTTTTACTAAGCTGAAAGGTACAGCTTATCAACTGTCCTAAACCTAAAATATTCCATTTAATGTCTGTGATTTCTGGAGTGAAATTAAATTGATCACATAAAAGCTATAAATCTTTAGTAGGCAAAAGTTAGTAAGAGAATTAGCAGCACAAAACACACGTGTTTTATTGATTCTGTATATAAAAGTGCTGAATAGATTATTTATGATATATTTACTGGATATTCAGACTATAAATCGATTTAGTAAGACCTATGTTGTTTTGTGCTGAGGTTTCCAGCTCCAAAATAGCTTCTATGAAAGCATTCTAATTCTGGTTTCCATTACACAATACTCGCTATCTTCATTCTTCTTATAGTATAAGTCAGGATAAAAGTTGGCATACAATTCTTGTAGAGTGAAAACTTGGGTTTTGTCTTCACCTATTATTTTGTGACCTAATTATTTATTTTTTTTTTGCAGCTGATTGGCCGGGGGCGATACGGAGCCGTGTACAAAGGTTCCCTAGATGAACGTCCAGTTGCTGTGAAAGTGTTTTCTTTTGCCAATCGTCAGAACTTTGTCAATGAGAGGAACATTTACAGGATTCCACTGATGGAACACGAGAACATCGCCCGCTTCATCGTGGGGGATGAGAGGTTCACTGCAGACGGCCGGATGGAATATTTATTGGTGATGGAATATTACCCCAATGTAAGTGCTTCAAAGAAATCAATTGGATTGGTTAAGAATCCTAAAAATAGCCACGTGAAAAGGATGTGCTTTAGGGTTTGGTGGTGCTTCTTGCACAGTAATGTAAAAAAAAATAAAATCCATATAAATGACAATTTTAATGGACTTTATTGTGGGTTACTGTAATACCCTTTTAGATTTCTTAGTTAGTGCTTACAAATTTCTAGCTCTGAAGTATTTGCTCTTGGTTTTGGTGCAACGTTGTTTTAGTCAATTCTGTCCTTATTCAATGACAGAGTTTGAAGAGTTGTTTTTATTTTAAGATAATCTAATAAATTTTAAACTTCTTAATATTAAGACATTATCTCTGTCTTATGACCTCACTCAATAGCTGTAAATAGTGGGATTTTTTACAGTGAAATGTAATAGATACAAGATTTTTGTCAAACTAGTTTGTGGTACTATAAATCATGGTGCTTTTTAATCCTGTTATCTTCTTTAAACCTTTCTGTGGCATATACTGGTGATGTAAGACATGTCTTAAGAAGGCAGCCTTACTTTCCAGAGCCACATCTTCAAACCTCCTCAAAACCGAATGCTTGTATTTCTCAAATTTATGGATTAGGGTACTTAATGTTCTGAGTGTGTACACACATATACAGAAAGAGAAACATTAAAAAAATATGCAGTCTTGTTTCTAATGTAAACAGGCTCTGTTAATGACCTGATTAAATGTACAGATGAAGCTTATGACATCATATTATCAGATTCCTTCCCAATGTGGTATTAAGAACAGCAAGATTAGTCTAAAATCAATCCACTGGTTGTTTGGAAGTCATTGGAAAAAGTGCACAGCAGGTGTAATTAATGCACAGTGTGATCTGTAATTCAGTGAGCAGATGTTCTCCTGTATGGTGGAGTTAACAGCAGAAAAGGAAGCCTGCTGTGCTAGAAGGGAATTGTAGTGTTCAAACTGGAGCCATAAATCTGATTTCAATGAGGACTAACCAATACAAGATGTGCAGGTGAAATATTCCCCATCCAAAACATCATTCTCCCTCAAAATAGTTTCCTTCCTGAAAATAAGAACATGCAATCCAGCGCATTTTTACACAGAAAATTGTTCTTGGTGTTACCTTGGTGAAAGCAAGACAGATAGGTTTGACCCAGGTTGTGTTTTTATCCAAACATGCCTTCAGAATGAAGGAAATAGGCAAATAAAAGGAATTATATGTGTGTTTATCAATCAACATTCCAAATTTTCATGAACCAAACATTATAGAACTTATTTATATTTAGTTGCATCTGATAAGATGTTACACATTGGTGCATTTTTAAGATTACAGACTTAAATAGGCAAAACCAGGGTAGTTTGTGGTACTAAAAATACAATAAGCATGTAGAGTTAGGCAGATTACTTGAACTTTATGTTTGATTATTTAGTTTGTTTAAACTAAATATATTATCACTGGGGACTGTGCACCAAAGGTGTCACAGTTTGCAGTGTCTGGCTCTTGTTTTGGATAGCAGTCTCAGTTTCTAGAATATCTCAATATCATAATTGACACACTTCTGGTTTTCTTAGAGATTTGGTGACAAATCACTAGAAAATCCCCCATTTTACACATCTAACTTTGCTTTCAAGAAAAGGGGAGCAGGACATTCTTTTTTCCATCTTTCTTCATTGCATGTGGACTCAGTCCTATTTGGAATTGCCTTTGGGGTGTTTTTGTTTTGATACATAAATAGATTATAGCAAGACCTGTGAGAGATGTTGAGTATTCTGTAAGTGATAATGGTCTGAAGCCCAGGCTGTTACATCTGCAGTTACCTTTATTCTGTTCTGCAACAAGATTTTTATAATTAGTGTAATTTTTTCTATAATAATTTTTTTCTGTTATTCTGTGATAACATTTCTATTCCACTTTAGAGAAATGGCAGCAATGGAATTTAATGAAACTTCAGTCAAATCTTGTGTTTTAAAACAACAAGTGGGTGAACACATAAGCAGTTGCAGGTTTATACCTTTTAGAAGCAGTGGATGAAACTGAGTCTCCAAAAGATTTTGAGTTCTTCTACTGGGCAATTATTTTAACCTGTGTTTTTTTGTTTTGTCTTTTTTGGGGGGGTTCTTTTTAGGGTTCTTTGTGCAAGTATTTGAGTCTCCACACAAGCGACTGGGTGAGCTCTTGCCGTTTGGCTCACTCTATAACTCGGGGCTTGGCGTACCTGCACACGGAGCTGCCTCGAGGAGGTAAGGCCAGGAGGGGATGCAAAGGTCTCTGAGATACTCTTATTTCTCTCAGGTAGTGGATCCCAGCCTTTCTTTTATCCTACTGTGAATAGGAAATGATGAATGCAAATAGAGATTGCTCAGAACTTCTGCTGTGCTCCCTCCTGTGTGACCCTTGTGTGAAAGCACGGAGCCCGAGGTGGGAGAGGCAGGAGGAGGCAGAGCTGTGCAGTGCTGCTGTGTCATGGCAACACATCACTGCAGACCTCTCTGTCACACAGGGCAAACAGATGAGGTGTCGTGTCTGTTTTTGCAGAAACAAATCACCAAAGCAATTTTGTGTGTGAAGTGTATAGTATAAAGTTAAATCTTCTAACCCCACCGTTGTTTTATTTATCACATTCTGGATTTTTGGCTGAGGGTTTGGGACTAGTGTTTGGTGTGTACAAACAATACTGCTGGACTTCTGGTACTTTATTAGAGTTCTGGCTGTGGCAATGTATTGATTTGGATCTTTCTATCTCTGCATGTGTGCTTCAGCCAGTCTTTCAGCAGCTAAAGTATCATAATTATAATAAGTAGATATTCTGAGATCTGTGATGTATCAGGCTGCAGAATATGGCCTGGCACTGAAACGTTAGGTTTTTGGCAGTAAATAAAAGGATGATTTCATTATATCTACATTAAGGTGCTAATGTTTGGATTAAAATTTCAAACTATATGTCTCAAATGTTATGCATGAGCACTAGCAAAGGATGACAACTAAAGATGCTATTAAAAGTGCTGAAAATACCCAAATCAGTATTCCTACGAGCCATTGAAAATGCAGCTATCATCTTAACTTCATCATTTTGAGATGTGCAGACAGGTGTGTCCATTAGCAGTCAGAAAATGCGTAAGCTTTCCATCATAAAGGAGAGACAGCCACAGTCTGTGAATGCTAGGAAGGAACGCATGGTGTAGAATAAATGCCGTAGTAAAATGAGTTCTGTGCTGCTGGCTGCTTTACCAACAAAATAAATAAAAACCAAGAACAACCAAGGTTATTCTTTGGAAAAGACCAGATCCCTTGCGAGATGAATGTGTTCAAACTCTCTGGAATAGTATTGTCTGCATGTCTTCTGAATAAGTGCCACTGGTAATTCCAGTTATAATGTAAATAATCGGTGCTGCATTTGACACAGGAGTGTGGAAATGGCAGAGAATATTTGGAATGGCTGTTAGGGCTGTGGCAGCAGGTCTTTGTTTAAGTATACAATGTCTCCACTGCCAAAGTCATGCTGAAATATCCCTTGGGAAGAAGACAGCTGGTGAACATTAGAACTGTATATGGCAGCAGCCTAATACATCGTATAGATACTGTGAAACTCTGGATGCCAGTCAGTTTTGTCTAGACAGCTTCCTCTGGAGCTCATTGTAAAGAAGCAAAAATGTTAGCTCTCTAAAAAATAAGTTAATTCTCTGTTTTTAATAGCTGAGCAGACATAATGAGGTTGTGTCATTTTGGCAAACAGTAGAATTGCTCCAATGGTAACAAGCCCTCCCGTGTGTCCCAACAGACCATTACAAACCTGCCATATCCCACCGTGACTTGAACAGCCGCAATGTCCTGGTCAAGAATGACGGGACGTGCGTGGTCAGTGATTTTGGACTCTCCATGAAATTAACTGGGAACAGACTGGTACGACCAGGTGAGGAGGACAATGCAGCCATTAGTGAGGTAAGTACCAATGGCTGGATGAATGTTCAGATGGTACAGCTTCTGTCACGGGGAATGACTGCAGTGTGGGTGGGAAGTGGCTGAAGCCTCCACAGGAAGAAACTGGTTTTACTCTCAAAATACTCATCACAAACCTGCCGTCTTACAAGGCAATAGATTGGCTGGTTGCTTTGGTTGCCATGTTCTCTGTGATTATGTGGTACAGGTCCCTTTGGTCTTGTACTGCAAATGCTGACTGAAGACCAAATGTTCTTTGGTTTTGGTTTTAATTTTTGGTTTTGGTGTTAATTTTTCTGAAACGGTGGCATACCACATTGTGCATCTTCTGCTTGACATGTAATACAGGCTACTGAAATACAGTGAGGCTGTTTTAAACAAAGAGTGCCTAATGGTTCAGTGTAGTTGTCTGTGCTTTTACAGAAAAACTTCATATGTCATTCAAAGAACATGCTACACAGTCCTAATCACCCTCTCTTAGAAAGCAAGTGCTAAACTGAAAATACATAGTGCAGAAGAGCTCTGTCTAGATCTTTCCATACTGAACAAAGAAACAGGGAAACTGCTGGTTAAAATGCAGGGATGTGGCGTAGTCCTTTGACAAAATATTGTCCTACAAATACTGATGAGTAAGTGCTCTAATCTAACACATGTCCTAGTGAAAATGAATAGGGATCTTCCAAACTGTTAATAACCTTTGACTATGGAAGATGTAGGGTGGAATCTTGCTGAGAGTCCAGGAATAGAGAACAAGTTTCATATTCAGCAGGATCCTCTTCCATTATGATACGTACTTTGGTGTTTAACAGAGTAACTTGGAAAAAGAAACA
This sequence comes from Brachypodius melanocephalos, assembly GCA_013398615.1. Taxonomy (NCBI): domain Eukaryota; kingdom Metazoa; phylum Chordata; class Aves; order Passeriformes; family Pycnonotidae; genus Brachypodius; species Brachypodius melanocephalos. The sequence continues at coordinate 2,584,680 of VZSR01000028.1, read as the reverse complement.
TTTCTACTATATCATACTTCATATGAGAAAATTAAGTGAGAGACAAAATAATTTTGTTTTGGTGCATACATACAAAGAGTAGGGGAAGGGATTTGTTATGACTAGACTGGTAAGAATCTAGAAGCTGAGGACACTGATTAGGAATGAGCTGTGTTTTCCTTAACTGTAGAAAATACCAACCAGAATAGGGCATTTAAAAACTTAATTGAATTTGGAAATGACTTCCTGATGCAAAGCTTTGATCCGATGTTTTCCCAGGTCGGTACGATCCGCTATATGGCCCCAGAAGTGCTTGAAGGAGCAGTGAACTTGAGGGATTGTGAATCTGCTTTGAAACAAGTAGATATGTATGCACTGGGCCTTATCTACTGGGAGATATTCATGAGATGTACGGACCTCTTCCCAGGTAACAAAAAGAACTGAGGAAAACCATAACAGTAGGAAGTGGCACCGAGCAACCAAAGCTGCTCCCGAGGCCGAGTTTTTGGAAGTGGAGAAGGGAAGTAGTTCCCTCAATCGCTTCTGCCATTAAGTCGGTGCCATCTAGTGTTGGATCTTGTCAGGACGATGCATCTGAGGGCGAGGCGTGGTTCCTGCTGCAAGGTTTGGTGTTACCTGTTCAGGTGGTTTGCAGCCCTCCTGCCCAGTGCCATTTGAGCCTTATTGTTGTTGTTATTATTGTCCAGAGTTTAAAGCCACTGAGTTAGGCTGATGGCAAAGGCAGCGTTTCCAGTTCTGAGAACTGATAGAAGTGCCTAAGTGTCTTTCAGGCTTTTCATCATGAAAAAATGCTATGACTTAATGTGACCTTTAGTCAGTTCTGCTTTTATTTATGATAAGACACTGAAAATTCAAGGAAATCCTCCCTACCTGTAACATCAACCAAAAGGAAGTAGACTTAGAATTTACACATGAGATTGTGCCACATCCACCATCTTTTCCCCAAGCTACAGCATATAGAATTAATCTAAAATGCAGTATATACTCTCTGCAGTCCAACATCTGTACTTTATGTGCAGAGGCTTGTGATCTTGCTGGGCTTCCTCCTGAGTGAAGTACATAAATATATATAATCAGCCAGTGGCATTTCACAGAAAGTAGGTGTCATAGGCTCCAAGACATTCCAAATGTGCCACTGAACCTCTGAAGTTTGAGGATGCTATCCTTTGAAAGGATTTTGCTATCCTTTGAAAGGATTTTTTTTCATTTGCAGTTAATTCAGCTTTCTTTGGAAGTTAGACTTTGGGAAAAGTGGGGAACATCTCGATAGACAGCAACTTTGATAATGCCTTTCATCAACTGAAAGCCTTTGCTCTGCCTTTTAATCTGTGATTGATTTTTTTTTTTCCTTTCTTTCTTTTGCTAACAGGGGAATCTGTGCCAGAGTACCAGATGGCTTTCCAGACTGAAGTCGGAAACCATCCCACTTTTGAAGATATGCAAGTCTTGGTGTCTAGAGAGAAGCAAAGACCAAAATTCCCAGAAGCATGGAAGGAGAACAGCCTGGTGAGAGAGAATATTTTCAAAGAAACAGTGATTTAACCAGCTTCAGGGTGTACTCATTTCTTAAAAGCAGTTTTTCAGGTTTTGGGGTTTTTTTTTCCTCTTTGTTAGTATTTAATGATAGGGAGCTGTTTCTGCCAGGACTTCTTATATATTGAGTTCAGTTTCTAAAAGTTATTGATGTGAAAACTGAATTTCTTTTAAGGAAAAATAGTGTTGTTGTTGTTGTTGTTTGCTGCAGTGTGATATACGGAAGATAAGCTGTTACATTCATTTTAGATACTATCTGTATTATTGTGCATGAAGTGCCCATGTGTGCTGAATGGGAAACACCAAGCCATTTTTTACCTTTTGACATCTTATAAACTAATAAAACTGAACTAAAATACCAACTAAAATAGCTGGCAAAAACATCAATATACTCCTCCAAAACTAAAATTGGTAAACATTGTAATAAACTTTTTTGAACTTGTGTAGTCCTCAGGACTTGCAGAGGCTAAAGCTTCTAGCAATCATTTCATTATAACTACATAAAAAAAAATTATACGCCTTCATTTGATCTGCGATTTTTATTTTCAAGACTATAAAAAACGTCATAATATTGTTTGTTGTTTTGGATGAGTGTAGCTATGCCTTGGAGCCTTGCTGCTGCAGGCCAACAAGTTAGAGCAAGTCAGCTGAACTCTGGTGAGAGTCTGTGCTTGCTTTCATCTGCAGCAAAGGTCAGGTAATGTGAATCCCCTTAGCTTAGAGGGGGCTGTTTGTCTTTTATTACAAAGTGCAGTGCAAACAGGCGCTGGGTTCCACCTGATACAAGGTAATACAGCTTAATTGCGAGTATGAAAATGGCATGTTTGACTGTTATTTTAAAAGATACTTCTTGCTATCATCTTCTGGAAATGATGCCCTTCGGTCTTCAGAGACTTTAGTGGTTGATAAGTCTGTAGCTGCTGTGCAGACAAGGAGGAGCCCAAGGCTGGTGCTTGTAAATACATAGGAACCTGCTTTGAGAGAGCATAGCCTGCAGTGGCACAGTGCAGTAAAACATGTTGTAACTGAGCTGACAGCTTCCAAGAGAGGCGCTTTCATTACACACTTTGGCCAGCCAGTCTCAGGGGCAAAGGGGGGAAGAGAAGAGGAAAAAAGAGAAATCAGTGCCCAGAGTATACAGGGAATCAAACAACACTGTTTGAACTATACCCACCTTGGCGAATGCAGCACTGGAACAGCAAAGCTTGACAGCTGTTTCTGAAGATAGTTAAAACTGAAACAATTCAACATTTGTTTTGTTTTGCAGACTACCATTTTAAATGTTAATTATGTTCTAGCGAGCTGATAGACTCCAGCACTATTAGATAATCCCCATATTTTAAATGCCTAACACATTCTTTGTTGTTACTAACTTTTTTTTCCACATAATCAAAATGGTGATGATAACTCCGGGTCTAAGAATTGATCTACACCATTGCTTTAAGAGAAAAGAAGAATCAAAGGTGTCAAACAACTTCCTCCACTCTGTGCCAGTCTAGGATAATATCTGAAGGAGCACTCTAGGGTAGATAATATTGAAAATTAAGCTCCAGATAACCTCACTCTGGACCCAGGTGCTAAACTGTATCTAATGCATGGAGTAAAAGAGTTTTCCCCATTATTTAAAGCTCTGCTGACATGTTTGGTTATAACACCTTCATGCAAATTCACCTATGAAAGAAACGCGTTTGTCCTTTTCATTTGAGAAATACAAATGAAAACAAATGTTTTGTTTTTTAATCACATCATTAAGGTACTCAAAAGATGTGGAATCCTGGTTTGTGGTTACCTGTGCAGTCTATCTGCTTCTGGAACCATCTGTGTTATATTACAGACCTTGATTAGCAGTATTGTTTTTCACAGTATAGAGCAACAGCCTGAGCACAGGATGTACATAAAATGATTCAAGGGCTATAAATATTCTTGTCTCGCTTGCCAAAGTGGGGTCCACGCTTGACTTCAGAGGTCAGCACTGATGGATATTAACAGAATAATAGAATCGTGCAAATTTCTGGTCCCTTCAGTGTTTTTGATGAGTGCTAGTACTTGTAAATAGTTCATTTTTAGCATAGTTGTCTTTGAACCTGAAATTGATAGAAAACACATAATTGTGGTAAATGTGACGCTAAGGAACTTGAGTTTTGATATCTGTACAGTCACTACTGTGTTCCTTTAATGATCTTTAACACATCAAAAGGGAAGGATCTGCTGGAGGACAGACAGCATTCAATTAAACATTGGTTGAATTTGCTGCTGGTGAAAGGGGAGAGTCTTGCAAAGAGGCAAGGCAGGAAATTAGGGTGTCCACTGACTTAGTCTAAACTGTAATGAAATCAAGTCCTAAAAGCTGAATGAAGGCATTTTGTTGTGGGAGAAAAAATGGATCCAGTACCCTATCTTGTCCTTGTCCCTGAGGATGCTTTTAGATTCATGTCCCTCAGCTAAGGAGATTGGCTTATCCCCTCTGTGCTCTGCTGTGGGAAGGGAGATGAAGGGTTTGCCTGTGGGGGATCTCATCCCCACCTGTGCAGCCAGGGCTGCCTGGCCCAGCAGCAGTGATTGCCAGGAGCAAGTGGTGCCAGGAGCCCCCTGCGTGGGTGAGGAGCTCTTGGCTCGTGCTCAGAGCGAGTCCTGGCTCCCAGTGCCAGGAGGGCACAAGGCAGTTCTGGCACAGTCAGCAGCACCCACTGAATGCCTTAGTGCCCAGCTGGGATTGTGCACAGTCCTCGGTGCTGGAGAGGTTCAAGCTGGGCTGTAGATGTGAGCTGTGCTGGCAAACCAGATCCTGTCCATGGGCCATAGACTGGCAGCAGGAGCCCATCAATGTCTGCCTGGCTTTTGTACTCCAGATGGAGTTGAAGAAGTCTTCGGTGCTCGTCATTTCAGCTTTTTCCTCTCCAGCTCCCCGAACATATGGCAGTGTGTTTTGGAGGTCTTGAGCTCTGATCCTGACTGTACAGTTCATCCCACAGTGTGATGCCAGGAACACGTGTGTGTTTCTGTTTCTACACCTGTAAAACAAGTGCAACAAAAATCTCCTGCCATGGCACAAACAAATTCATTGATACTTCCGAGACATTTGGATGTCACTGTGGTAAACGGGAAGACAAGGATGATGAAGTGAGCACGGCTCTTATTTGCATACGGTGCAGGGGAGCGAGTTTTGGCAGTGACCATCAGCAGAACTGTGAGCATAACCATGGTAGCATTTCCAGAATATCAACAGTTCTTAGTGCACAGCTCTCATAAGGCAAGGAGAGTGAGCAGAGCATGCATCCAGCAGAGGGCTGGCTGAAGGTTGTATGGACTTTGGTGAATGTAGCTTTTCTTAAATGTCTTCCCAGTTGATGTGTGTATGGGAGGTGTGATAATATTAGACTTGCCTTTTGCTATTATTAGGTTAAATTAGCTTTGAATGAAATTGTGTATCTTCTGTTTCCCTCTTTCTCCAGCTTGTGACTGTTTTCAGGCTTACAGAATGTTGCCATAAAACAGTAAATTAGAAGCACAACATAAATGTAAAACAACTTAAAAGGGTTTTGTCTCCTGGCAGGCTGTGAGGTCACTTAAAGAAACAATTGAAGACTGTTGGGATCAAGATGCAGAAGCTCGACTTACAGCACAGTGTGCTGAGGAGAGAATGGCAGAACTCATGATGATTTGGGAGAGAAATAAATCAGTTAGTCCAACAGTCAACCCTATGTCAACTGCCATGCAAAATGAGAGGTAAGAAGAGAATACATTTGGGTTTAGTCAGCAGGAAATGCCCAATGCAGCGCTCAGCTCACTCCAGGACAGAAGCTACAGCTTGCTGCACCCATGAAGTGGTGTGTGTTACGTGCCCTAGTCTGCCTATGGGTATTGCATGACATAATCCCAATTGCTTGTGTTCTTGAGATCTCCTGTGTATCCCCAGAATTCAGACACCTTTTATGTACATAACTGTGTTTCTCACAGAGGGGCCCTTTAACCTGACTTAGGCAAACTGTCTCAGCAGGCTTGCCAAGATATGAAGTACAAAGTGAGTTGTCTTTGAGTACATTTGCTAAATGATGCATAAAACTTCTGTTTGAAGTGTTCTGCTAGAAACTCTGAATTTGCAGTCAGTATGAGTTCAAGAAATTACCAAAGTCTCAAACCTGTAGTTTTTCAATTAACAAACTGCAGGGCCGTTGTTTAAGTCATTGTTATTCTGACCCAGCAAGAGAAGTGCTGCCTGTTCCCTGCTTATATATGATCCAGAGGGAATGAGAATTTGCAGAACTGACTTTAGTGCTTAATAGTACAATCTAGAAATCTGGATTTGAGAGAAGGATGATGTTGACAGTGAAATATGACAGTGTTTATTGTCATGAAAAATAATTTCCAGAAAAAATACTATGTTCAAATCATTGAATACCTGAATTTTCACAATAGTAGAGTTCTCATGGTTTAGGACCTTGTGACATTTTCCCAGCATCGCTTTCTTGATGTTGTCTGTTGGGGCTTTGTTGACCTTTTTCAGCATCACTTCTCTGCATCTAGAACAGAATCTTATCAGTACTTTGCCAACTGGACAAACACCATATTGGACAAATAGAGGATTACTGTTCTCTTAGGAAATAACATCCATGATGAAATTTTGCCCTAGTAAAACAAATTTTCTTATCCCCAGCACTTTTCAAGGAAGTTGCTGAAATACCTCAGTTTGTACTGTATCTATCCTTAGTTTATGCATGAAAAGAAACAGAAAGACACCCAGCTCTCTTAAATGAGAGGTATTATAGTGTGAGGTGATTTTTTACGTATGTGATCTTAATACCAGTTATTTTTTCTTAAAGGAATCTGTCGCATCATAGACGCGTATCAAAGATAAGGCCGTATCCAGATTATTCTTCCTCTTCCTACATTGAAGATTCAATCCACCACACTGACAGCATAGTGAAGAACATTTCTTCTGAGCATTCAATGTCCACTACACCATTGACTTCAGGGGAGAAGAATAGAAATTCCATTAATTATGAGCGGCAGCAAGCCCAAGCTCGCATCCCTAGTCCTGAGACGAGTGTCACCAGTTTGTCCACCACCAACACAACTGGCCTCACCCCCAGCACGGGCATGACCACCATATCCGAAATGCCTTACTCGGATGAAACAAACTTACACACTACAAACGTCATGCAGCCAGGTGGGCCCACCCCTGTTTGTCTGCAGCTAACAGAGGAGGACTTGGAGACAAATAAATTAGATCCAAAAGAAGTGGATAAGAATCTGAAAGAAAGCTCTGATGAGAATCTGATGGAACATTCACTTAAGCAGTTTAGCGGGCCAGATCCACTCAGCAGCACTAGTTCCAGCTTGCTTTACCCGCTGATAAAACTCGCAGTAGAGGTGACAGGACAACAGGACTTCACACAAGCTACCAATGGTCAGGCCTGTTTGATCCCAGATGTCCCATCTGCTCAGGTCTATCCTCTACCCAAGCAGCAGAACCTTCCAAAGAGGCCTACGAGCCTCCCTCTAAACACCAAAAATTCAACAAAGGAGCCACGGTTAAAATTCGGTGGCAAGCACAAATCAAATTTGAAGCAAGTGGAAACAGGTGTTGCCAAGATGAACACTATCAATGCTGCAGAACCTCACGTGGTGACAGTTACCATGAACGGAGTGGCTGGAAGGAGCCACGGCATGAACTCTCACGCCGGCACAACCCAGTATGCCAATGGCACGGTGCCCTCTGGCCAGAGCAGCAGCTCGGTAGCGCAGAGGGCCCAGGAAATGCTTCAGAACCAGTTCAGTGGGGAGGACAGCCGGCTGAACATCAACTCCAGTCCCGACGAGCACGAGCCCTTGCTGAGGCGGGAGCAGCAGGTTGGCCACGACGAAGGTGTCCTGGACCGCCTGGTAGACAGGAGGGAGCGACCGCTGGATAACGGCCGAACCAACGCCAACAACAACAACAGCAACCCGTGTCCAGACACAGCTGCAGCCAGTACCCAGAGCGTAGTGAGAAATCCTGGGCACAGCCAGACTAGAAGAGCACAGAGGCCTAATTCGCTGGATCTGTCAGCCACGAGTAGTTTGGATAGCAGTAGTGTGCAGTGTAAGTGCCTGCAGGACTGAGCAGTTTCCCTGACACTTTTTTACCTAATATCTGCATACATCTGCTTGGATAGAAATGATTTCCGTCTCTCCTGTCTCTTCTCAAAGCCTACTTATTAAATCTCATATAAATGTAATTTTTCTCAGCACAATTTCAGTCTTTTTGATAAGGTCACATCTCTGTCATTTCCAGTATATTAGATCACTATCATCCTTCCACATACACAGAATAAATTTGTCTCTTTCTAACCCATCCACTCTGACTCTAGGTTAACTTTCATTATTCCTTGCAAGCCTCCTACCTTTGGTAGCTGCAAAGCATATTGAAAAAGTTTCCTGTTTTTTTCTGCAGGGGCACATTATACCTTCTTTTCCTTACTTTTCCTCATTCTCTCAAGAGTAGCTGTCTCTAAGATGCATTGATTAAAATAATTTATTACAACAACTACTTACATGCTTCATGATTTTAAAGCAACTGATTTTACTGTATTAGCTCAGCCTAAATGGAGGGTCCAACAATTAGAGCAATTCATCATCAATTTTCCATGTACATGAAAATTAATCCGAGTAATTAGAGAAGGAATTGATTTTAATAGTTGATTTCAGAATAACTTACTTGAGAGTTTTATGGCCAGAGGTCTAAGAGGTTACAGTGGGGCTCTCCTTTTTACAGTAAGAATGTAATTATGTAGTTATAATTAAATTAGGTACATCCTCTAGATTCGAGCCTGTTTGAGCTATTGGAAAGACCTCCTGGTGTGCATTTTAAAGAAAATATATGTCCAGAAGTTACTGTAGTCTTGAAAGGTGCTTGCAAATCTCGTGACTGTGTTTAGGAAGATGCTGTGATACTAGTGGAGTAAACTGGGATGCCAGGCACCTCAGAAATCAAAGGCTGAAAACCAAACAAGAACATACCTTTCAAGAAATGTAGTTGAATATTCAGCAATGGAATGTTTAGGCCTTTCTTTTAAGTAGGAAACCTTAATTTTTGCCTTAGTATGTTGATGTGAGTTGAAATTTTACTGAGATAAAGAAAAAAGATCATTGCACTGACTTTCTTTAATTGAAGGTTAAGTTAAAAGAAGGAGTTGTGTAAAGTTTTTTAACAATCAGTTTTTGGCTGCTGAAGTTTTATCACGATTAAAGTTAGTTTTGCAACCTAGCATTCCAATTCCTGTCTTAACAGAGAATGAACTATTTTGTTTTCAGGTGAAATGCTTTACCAGGTGGAGTAGGATTAGGGGACCTAACATTGCACTATTTAGATTCTAGCCTTTGCTGTCCTGTAGTAGCAATGTTCTTTTGTACCTCCCATTACAGGTAATATAAGATACTGTGATTGCAAAAGATTCTCCTGTTCGATGCCAATGTGCATCCCAGGTAACACGAATTACTTCACTAAAGTAATTTCTGACAGGGAACAGAATCTAACCCTTTGTTTTAGTGGCAGCTGTTGTAGTTGATACACCTGTCATGCCTCTGCCACACAGTTGCCTCTGTGTTTAAAGATTTTGTTCTTTTCTTCTGTTTCACCTAAGTAACAGCCCTGGACTCCAGTCTAATCTTACCTTCCTCGTAATACTACTTTCTGTTCTTTTTTTTTTGTTTGTTTGTTTGGTTTGGTTATTTTCCCTTCAGTAGGTGACTCCTCACAGGACGGCAAATCAGGCTCAGGAGAGAAGATCAAGAAGCGCGTGAAAACGCCGTACTCTCTGAAGCGCTGGCGCCCGTCGACGTGGGTCATCTCCACGGAGCCGCTGCACTGCGAGGTCAACAACAACGGCGGCGAGCAGGCAGCGCCGCCCAAATCCAGCACCGCCGTGTACCTGGCGGAGGGCGGCACTGCCACCACCATGGTCTCCAAGGACGCGGGGGTGAACTGCCTCTGAAATACCGCAAAAGCCGACAAATGACCTTTTCTTTGCGTTATTTGAAACAAACGCGCAGAAGACGTTTTAAAAAACTGCTTTCTCCTCCCGTCAGCAACCCCTGCCGAGGACTCGCTTTAAATAGATTTCAGCTATGCAGAAAATTTTTAGCTTATGCTTCCATATTTTTTTATTTTGTTTTATTTTTTTGAACGTTTTTTGCACTTTTATTTAGTATCGCTAAAGTTAAGTCTGTCTGGTTTGACCACGGAATATATATATGTGTATCAAAGATGTGGTCTCAAAATATTTTTTTAAAAAAAAAAGTAACAAAAAAAAGTATTGCTGATAATCAGTTTGGACCAGTTTGTTAAGGTCACTAAGATCGTAAGCAGACTCTAAGACAGGTTTGACTGCAGTGGTGTCTTGTAACCATGTTTTGATTTCTGTGCACAAGCTAGTCTGTATATTTCTATGTTACAAAGTGTATTCTCTTTTGAACCCCTTATTTTCCTTGTGTCATGTTGAAATGTGCAATAGTCTATAGATCACAGTAGGCTTTATTGAGAAGTGTGTTTCTAAAACTGCCACATGTTCCCGTTTTTGTATTTGTTAATTTTTCCTTGACAGTTGAGCAGTCAGCCGGTCATGACGGTGAACTTTGCACATCGTAACCAGCTTGAAGCAGCTGCCAATATCACATTGTGCTCAGAGGTGACAATGCATGAATTTTCCCCAACTTGGAAGGGCTTTAAAAAAGGAACAAAAAAAGTCTGAGCTTCGTACCTTTCCTCTGATCCTCCCAAATCAAAATGTGTTTCCTTTATAGTAGTAGATGCCAGCCTGTGAAGTTGAGTAACAAAATATTGAACAAATGTAAGGAAACAGTGTCAGCCATTTTTTCCATTTTATTTTGTGTGCAGTTTCACCCCCGTATTTATGTAAAACCTTATTTAGATCACTAATGATGTACATTGAAAAATACGTTTTATTCAGAAATATTAATAATTGTCATACTTAAAAGCTTGAGTGAAGATAGGTTGTGAATGCATTTTGTTTACACAGATGAAAAAAATGATGACCCTTACTTGGCACAAAACAGTTCTGTGATGAGTCACAAGTCTTTCCTGATTTTCCTCCTTACACACAATATGGGGTAAAAATCAGGCTGATTACTTATGCAGGTAGGTGCATCCTAATTGATTGTTGTTGCCAAGTTGAGTTGAAACTCGTCCTCCTTTCAGAGTTCTTAGAGGCTGTCCTAGGGTGATGTTATGATGTTTGTATCCCC
>VZSR01000028.1:2560292-2573804 GCA_013398615.1 Brachypodius melanocephalos | reverse complement strand
AGGAGGTTTCCTCCCAAATTTGCCTTAAACCACTACAGAGGCCCTCGTTCATCTTGTTAAAATTTGTTGCATGCTTTTAAAATTCACGGGTGTTTGTGGGGGAGGGTTGGGGATTTTGTTTTCCCTCTGCTTAGTCCCTTCTTTCAGTTTGTATGCACACTGATTTTAGCTGTCAGTGAATGTGAACGTAATGTGTATTGAGATATACACTGTTTTTTCACTATCTCAAGTAAACCTTGCCTGGTTTTGGAATGATTGGTTTTACTGCCTATTGAAAGAAAATTAATTTTCCTGTTAGTTGGAACCTCCTTCCACCTCAGAAATAGCCTTCCACCTGAGAAGCATTCTTTCCAATTGGAAACACTTCAGTAAAAACTATTTGGATATAAAAAGGTGTAACACATCAGTCTTCGGTAACAAGCGAAGATTTATCACTTCATCTGAAAACTGGTGATGTTCAAAGAAAGAAAATCAATTCAGTCAGCCTGCCAGCCTCCTGTGGCAGGATGCTGGCAGCAAACAATTGCCTCCCCCAGCCTGTCTCCTTTCAGCTGACTGAAGCAGATGCTCTCTGCTTTTAAGCTCATTTGTTTCCTTGCCGTTTTACCATTTTTTCCCCCCTGAGGTAAACTTTGCCAACCCTGTTCTTCTCTGTCTGTTGATACAACCAACCTAATACATGCCTTGCTTCCATCTGATTCTTGCTGTCCCCCAAAATCCCTCGCTTATGCTTGATTCCTATGATTTTCTCTTGTAATGCTTCTTAATATTTCTTAGATTCTCCTAGATATCTCCAAGAGATAGCACTATAAATCCAGACTTTAATTAAGTGTAGTTGTAGAAATACAAGCCACAAGGCACATTTTGAGCTCCCTATGTTCTTTAAGCACCACTTCAAATAGTACCTCTTGTCTCTGAGGCATAATTATGTTTTCCCCCTGTATAATACAGTTATATCTCCCCTTTTTAAAACTACAGCCACCTTCTGGTTTGACTTTTAATTCACTCTCTGGCTTCCCATCTGCTGCAGTCTCACGTCCCAGATGTTGAAAAGCTGCCAGCTGCTCAGCTGGGTTTCGAGACCCGAATCAGAATTTGTGGCATTGTGTTCACCTTGCTCACTGTGGCTCTCTTCTCCTCTGGCCTCCTGCGAGTCTCCGTGTGGAGCGCGCGGTGTCGTTCTTTGGTGAGCACCGTGTCGTGGCGGTGAGGATTCTTCACTCCTTTCCCAAAGACTTTTGCTCTGCCTTGCGTGTTTTCATCCATCAGCATTTCAGAATGTGGGCTGAAAACAGTGTTTAGGACTCTTACTAACTCAGACCACTCTGGGGAGAGAAAAATTACTTCTCTGACTGCTGCTTCTTTCTGCTGAGACAGAACTGCACCAGTCTTTCAGCCTTTCTTTGCAGGCCATGCCTTTGTAAGAAATCCAACTTTTTTGTGATCAGTGCAATCCAAATCATTTTAATACCAGATGAAAATGTTGTTCTGCAGTTCTCCTTCAACATTCTTAAACAGTACTTTTTTTTTTCTTTCCTTTGTCTATTACTTGCTGGAGGGCCTTTGGAATGAATTATAATTAGTAGCAAGATTGGCTGTGCAATCTACCGTGGATAAATATAATTTGTAACATGATAGAAAAATGTACCTTATCACGAAATAACCTATAGATTAAATAGACAAAAATCTATTCTTTTCTAAAGGTCAATCAAAGCAAACTCTTTAAGTAGGTACCAAAATACTGTAATTCTGCACAGCTAGATGAAATCAGATTAGCAGTTTGGTTTTAGTGTTTAATTTAGTAATGCCATTTTTTGTTCTCACAGCACATAATCCAGTGCCCATAGAACACTTTCTCTGTAAATTAAATTATACCGAATTTTATCTTGTGCCATAGGGAATCATCCTTAACCAAACAAAATACATGTAAGTAAAAGAATTCTGGAAATCAAACACAGGGATAGTTGATATTGTACAATAAACAAGGAAGACAAATGTGATCTATTTCCTTGTGCATTATGATTTTGCTTATTTTCTTTGGTTTTTTTGAAAAAAAGGAAAATTATGAAAGTTGATAGTTTTCTATCAATTTCTTGTGTATATTGCAGGCAAGATAAATACAGCAAAATTAAGATAGAATGGTAGTAAATACCTATTAATTGTTCCACTGTCAAATAGCCAATAGTAGAATATTTGTAATTTATAATGGATAATTCAAGTAAAATGATTGAGCAAACATTTTTGATGTTTGTATAAGACAAAATCCAAAATCTTGCTGGGGATAGGAAATGGCTTGCTAGTAGGAGCCAGGAGAGTTGCTTAGGTTAATGCATTGTCTCTTGTCGTGTTTCCTGTAACAGAGACAATGTTTTGGTTTTTAGAATGTGAATTCTAACCCTTTGAGCAGACATGCCTCACAGTCTCCTAAAATTGGTATTTACAGGATTATCTGCAACACTTCCTTGAGTTTGTTTATAACACTTTACAGCTTTATATGCTAAGCCAGTTGGTATTACCAAGGCCTTTCTTCAAACTCCAACATGCACTTACACTGCACAGCTAAAGTAAAGGTATTCCTAATTTAAAAGAAAACCATCTGAGAGTATCATAATTAGAATATTTTCGGAAACCACATTTCCGTTCTTGTTTTGCTTTCTTAGTACCACTCGTTTGTCTCTTATTTTCATATAGAAAATCACCTAATTTTCAAAGGCAACACATTTTGATTTTTTTTCAGTGCACTAGGCACAAAACAATGCAAGACAGATGGCAATTTTCAGGAAGCAAGCAACAAAAAATGCCCACCTCATAAATACGTTCAAAAAGTTTATATCCTCCTATCTGTCAGCTTTCTCTAAAAGAAATCTGGAATCTTTCCTGCCCCAGAGAGGAGAGTGAGGAAGTTCTTTAATTCTATGGAATAAATTATTGGCCCAAATTTAATAGTAATGAATTCTTACTTAAAAATATATATGTATACATTGTATATGCCCTAGTTCCAGTGTTCAGTGCATTTTGCTCTAATGGTATTCCTTTTTTAAATGTTAAAAAATATCCACTAATATAACCTTACTGTGTCTATGTTCAGGTTGTAATTTTCTTTAATGAAAAATACAAAAGTTCGTAGCCCTTCTGCCATTGAAATGTTACTGTGGACATTTCTTGCCTAATTAGGGAGAATTTAAAAATTGGCATATTTAGTCTCTACATTACAAATCAATCATGCTGTAATTTTCACTTGTATAAAAATGATGGCTGGTCCCATTGCTGAAATAGGCTGGGTTTAAGCCATAAAAATAATAATTGCCAAGCACAGTAGCATATAAATGACCTGATGTCTAATTGGAAGATTTGTAGCAGCTCATCAAAGTAAATTGAAATTGAATTGATCAGTCTTTGAAAGTTGAATCACAGACTGGACAACGTAGTATTTTGCATATGTTTGGATTATTTGAACTTTTCTGTTTGGTCTCCCAGTATCTATTTTAACACATAAATAGATTAACCTTCTTTTAAAAGCATGCTTACTATTTTTTTGTTCAACCTCAAGCCTTTTTTCAGTGAAAAATCTATACATATCGCAGTGAACGCAGATATCTCTATTTTTATGTAAACTCTGTCTGTATTTAGATGCATATGTATGTTGTGTGTAAATTCCAGGATTAAATTCTGTGAGTTACAGCATCAGATGGTAGCACTGGTAGAAAGTATAATGTGGGAGGGGGGGGTTCATATGGCATTTTAAAATTGTCTGCAGTGCATCACAGCAAAGCTGGGATCAGACTGTGAGACGTAGTCCGGTAGTTCAAGATCTCCCGTGACAGACCTGTCACTGATTGTTTGGGTGGAATGGATTTATGAGAGAGAGAGAAAAACCTGGGAATGCACGTGACAGGCTTTATCCGAAGCTGAGTAATTTAAGATCCCTCTCTCAGAGATGAAAAAATAACCCAAAACACTTAACACATGATAATTTTTACAAGGCTTTTTTTATGTAGTAGCTATAGTTATGTGTGTGGTTGCCATTTAAACACAGTATTTTAGTCCATTAAATCCAATTACACTTTAGGCTTCTATATTGTCATATGAAACTGTAGCTATAGAAATACATCCCTTTTGGATCTCACCCACCCCTGAAGTAGGTTCGGTTTTGACATGAAAGAGCAACAAATCTGATTTCTCATTTGGGGTTTCTTCTGTACTGAGTAAAATGAGAGGCAGAACTTCCATTTCTTCAGTAACAGGTGTGGGTGCTCCTGCAAATCCAAATGGATGTTGTGTTCAGCACCCGTGTTTCTGAGGGAATGGGCACCTCATCGGCTCAGGGCTGAGCCCAGTGCTTGGAATCCAACAGGAGTCTGCCTTTGTGGGCAAAATCCAACAGGAGTCTGCCTTTGTGGGCAAAGGAGGGCTGGGTTCTGCTGGCTGTGCTGATAAAACGTCTCTGGGGAGGATTAGCCCTAGGAAAGCTGATGTGGAATGTGGGATTGCAGGGGCAGCCCTGGCTCCTGAGCCTTGCTGGGAGTTGCTGATGGATTCAGGCTGTGGAGCAGGACAGGGGAGCTGTGGCTTTGTCAAGAAGTGGAACTGCATTGGGGGAGTGCAGGGGTTCCAGATAAATCCTCATTTGCACCAAGGCCCTTTAATGTTGATCTGGGCTCCATGCAGGTCTGTGTTAGCAGTGCATTATTAATAAAAATTCCTTCTTATGGCCATTTCTGTTTATTTCACTGTGGTTTCATATACACGTGTGCATAATGAGCAGGAGCTAGTTGGAGTTATGCTAATTCATAGCGCAATCATCAGCTATTTTTCAAAGCCTATTGCTGTTTTCATCAGCAGTTGTTTGAATTTGCAAGTCATCCAGTTGGTTAACTTCAATGCATACACCTTGCTTCCACAGCACAGGAAGGAAGGATTTCTTCCCAGTCCTTGCAGGCTCCTACAGATGCATCACTGGAGTGTGTCCATTGGGGCACGGCATCTCGCCTGGTAACTAATTTAAAGCAGAAATAATTAGCCTTTATAACTTCCTAGTTCCAAGGTCTCCCCAACCTCCACTTTTGTGGCCCATTCACTTGTTTTTAAGACAGCGAACATGTGTGAGGTTTATTTCTAGAGCACTTGATTCACTTTCTTTTTTTTGTGCTTCAGAACTGTATCATGAAGTTTCACACTTCAGTCGCGTTTATTCAGAAAATAGTCGATGTTTCTGGTCTTTGTAAGAAGTCACAAGAACAAACAGGCAAGTCCAAGTTATAGCTGACTCATTTGTCACTTTTGAGTTTCCTGATTGGTGACTCTTCTCTCTCTTTCACACTGTTGAAATGTATTTAAAATGGTTTGTATGTATATGTTTCTCGTCTGCTTTTTGTCTCTAGAGGAAAGTGTGCTCTATTCACATTTATATAAGCTGGAATCATATTTTACAATCGCTGTTGATTATTTTCCCCCCCGAATGCCGTATAAGAGGAAAATAAACATGGCAAGAATGAATTTCTAGGGTTTGGTCTTCTGTAAAGGCTGAAATAAGAAGATGTGAAACTGCCATTTTCCTTATGAAAGACTGTAAAGAGAGCATTATTTTCTGAGCGAGCTTTTCTGGGGGAAGAGGGGGAGAAATCCTAGAATATGGAGTCTCATCAAACCCTTTTCTTAACGGGTATTTTTGGTTTTCCTCTCAAACGAATGAGGAAATATCATGTATGAATTTATAAATAATTGCTTTCAGTTATTTCTTTTGTATAAGCTGCCCAATACCCTTGCTATGCTGTATAAGTTGTGTTTCATGGAACAGTGTGAGAATGAAATAAAAAGCTAATTTTTGGTTTTTAATCATCTGTGGATGCCACTATGAAAGCTGACATTGTTAAAGCCACTACAGAGTTTTCTATGAATACTTGTAAGAATTGCTTTGTTATATATAAACCTAAATAAAGAGATTGTATTGATACAGAGACATTGGATAAGAACATTTAAAAGGCTATTCTTTAGGCCTGAGAGAAAAGGCTTGCTGTAAAAATGGTGCATTATTCCATTTATTAAAGATCATATTAATGACAAAAAGCCTGGTCTCTTGTTGATGGTTGACGTCGTTACTGGCCATGAGTACTAACATGCTCTGCTGTTTTGGTTGGTTGGAGGATAAGGAATTCCTTGATTTCTAATGGCTGAATAGGACTTCCAGACACCTTTGGCATGAGCAGGTCCCCCCCTGCCTCGTTCCCAGGTGCTCCTGGGCATTAGGGGGATCACTGGGCATTGCCCTTGTTGGGGTAGGGGTGCCTCTGCTCCCTTTTGCCCCCGTGCTCACTGGGCAGCCAGGTCAGGTGCTTGTGTTGGAACTGAACACAGTTTTGCAGACATTTCACAGCAGCAGGCCTTGCATGACCTCTTGTCAAACTTTGTCTGCTTGCTAAGTGTAAATGCAGAAAAAAATCAAAACCAGGAAAAATAGGTATTAAACTAAATACTTTTCTCCTTCAGTTTTGGTTGGCCCTTGGCACAGGATTGATGTTTTCTCCTGCTACTGTTCTATCCAGCAGAACTGAAAAAGATGGATTTAGTTACAGGAGAAGGATGCTGCAGATTTCCACTGACTGACACCTTCCACTATACACAGATTGGTGGCATCCATCCTGCAGCTCACTTGCTTTGTTGTTTTTGTCTCCCCTCCTCAATTATTGTTAATGTATTTTTCTCTATCCACAGCGGTGATTTTTACAAGCAAGCAAGCGGTGCAAGTCTCTGGCCAAAGGACTACAAAATTCAAAGAAAGAAGGGAGACAGAATGAGGAGCTTCATTTCTTACTGTCATAAGTAAGGAGGAAGCAACAAACTGAGGCAAGTAGTGTATGGTCGAGTATCTGAGATCATCTCAGCCCCACAAGTGAACCTAGAAACCTTTGGCTACAGCAAGGGACCATGGCAGGCCTTGCTTTTCCTGGAAGCAGGAAGCACACTGGGAATGGGGGCCAGCATGACAAAAGTAGCTGTCCCCAAAAGCAATTCTCGCTCTTGGCTTGCCTGACAGTGAGAGCAGCCAAGTCCTGCCCTACCCCAGCAGGTGTGGCTGAGCCTTATCCTCAGGGCATCTGTGGAGCCTGACTCAGCCCTGCAGGATCAGTGTGAATGGTGAATTTTACTGATAGATTTTTCTTTGGGTGCATGAGCTACTCAGGCTTAAGAAGGTCTCCTCATAATTTCCCTGTGTGACCTCATGCTCTCACCTCTGCCAGCTCTCCCCTGCAGAAATAACAACCACATTTATTTGCTTTTGCTTTGCTAATGGGAAATGAAAGTAAAACAATGATAATTATATTCCCCTTTGTTCCAGAGCAGTGATGCAGCTGCAGAACGTACTTTGTGGAACACAGCCATGTCAGTCTTCCATTTGTTTCCATTCGGGGTTTTTTTCCCTATTTACTTCTTGCTAATTCTGATGTTATGGAAATTCTCCACGTGCAGGAGATTATAGACATCTGCTCACTGCCATGACCCAAAACACATTCTATTGGATAAGAAGGTTAATTTTCCACAGGCAGGAAAACTCAGCTATACCAAAATATTTGTATAAATTCAGCTTTTCATGTTAACCTGAAGCACTGTCATTCTCCATCCATCGAAGAGGTGAAATGCTTTGATTCCTGGAATTTAAATGGCACACTTGGATATTCTGCTTTTACATCAGGGGATCTTCTTTCAGCTCTCAGTACCAGAGGGAAAGTCTATGAGAAATCCACAAATGGTGATGTGAGCTGAAGTCATGCTTTGGGGATCACTGGTGCCTCTTTTACAAAGACAACAAATAAGGCTGCCTGAGGACAGCTGGTCTGTGGGAGGTGATTAAGGAAAGAAAGTCTGTATTTACTATGCAGCAAATGGCATTTCTAGACAGGGCTCACATGAGCACTGGAAAAATGTTAAGGATGCAAATATTGAGAAATGTTGGAAACAACTGATCCAGCTGCATTTCAGTTCACAGGACAGGAGCTTTCCAGCACCCTCTATCACGGTCCATCAAGTCCTTTTGAACAAGGACATACAGTCAGCAGAGAGCAGGCGGGTGTTTGGGGCAGATAATGGACAAAAGCCAGTGGGCAGCTCCTCAAGGAAGGAGAAAGCATGAAGGGAGGCTAGGGAGACTTGTTTCAGGCATCAGCAACACTGTACAACTCAGCGTTTGTCTTTGGCCCAATTTCTTTGTTGTTGCTGCCAAGTGCTAGCAGGAAAGGATAGTGTAGGGCGTTGTGATAAAGAGGGTACAGAGGTTGTACAGCTCGTTTTACCTGTGCCACTGCTTGTAACAGGCCTGCAAGCAGCTCCTAGGAAAGGTGCAGGCCTGTTTGCTTTCCCTGTCACCTATTGCAGCCGTTGTTTGGGAGAAGTTCTTGCCACAAGCTATCAGATTTCCTAATCAGAATGACTAGAAATACACTTTTCATGAGGTACTTTTGTGCACATGGCACTGTGTGCATGGGGAGCGAGATTGGCTCGTTCCTCTGCTCCTGTGTGCTTTGCAGTGACTTTTTGCCAGTTTTTTGCCAGTATTTTGCCAGTCTGCTATAATATTGAAATTACACCTGTTTTCTCCATCTCCTTCCCTTTCTTTCCCTTTGTCCCCCTCCCCCTTTCCTCTTATTGGAAAGGTAATAATTGATCCCTGCAGATGTGTTGTAAAGAGTAACTTCTAGCACCTCCAGGTCTCTGGATTAGGTAAAAAATCAGATCTGGCACAAATCACTGCACCAGGGTATGGGTCTGACTAGCTCAGGAGGCAGGCATTGCTGATGCACACATCTGTCTGTGCTGTACTGGTGCAGCCAACATGTGTATGGGTGACCAGAGAATTTCCTGCAGGATCAATCTCTGCTGAGGTGGAAGTACTTTATTGGGAATCTGTATTTCTGTTGCCATTCCAAGAATTTTCTTGCAGGATCGCTAACAATTCTGAACCAGGCCTCAGAAATGGCTGGCTTAAAATCACTGTTAAGCAGGCTAACTTTATTTCTTGATTGCTTCTGGAAAACCAGAATGTAACTAAATGGTGTGTTTGAGCTTCACCCTGGATCGTGAGGGATGGAAATGTGCTTTTAAGGCACAGACAAGCAGAAGTTCCTGACTATTTACACACACAGGCTGTGAACTGAGACTGGAAGTGACACAAGAAGTATTTGCAGGCAGGCAGAAGCAAGCAGCAGGATCAAGAAGATTCGATCTGGGCACTGTGTTAACCCCAGCTCAGCAGGCAGCCACAAGAAGGGCTCACGAGTTCTGTGGCAAACCAACAACAGCCTCGGGAATCCTTCCCCTGTCCTGGGTTGAGGTGCAGGAGGCAGGCAGAGGAACTGGACTCTGCTGGGGAGGTGGGGGACAGAAGCAGGAGGAAGGGCAGGGTTGTTTCAGGATGAGCCCCTGGTGGGATGCCAGCTGGAAGAGCTGTGGCTCCGTGCTGGCGTGTGGCAGAGCTGAGAACAGCTCTTGCAGGCTGAGCTCTTGCTCGGCATGCAGCCATCAGGCAGATCCCCTCCCTTGGAGGAGGTGGGACAGCCCAGCACACAGCTCGGGATGGACCTCAAGGAGAAGAGACCCCCTCTGAGCTGGCCATGATGGAGCAGCAGCTCAGCCACGGCAGCCAAAACTGCTGGAGATGTCTGCCTGCTCCTGCTGAGCACAGTCAGCCTGACACCCTGTCTGAGCACTTGGCTGTGAACAGCAGCAGGGCTCGGGGCTTGGCCCACCTTTGCTTTCTTCCTCTCTAAGATGACACCCTCTCTCTCAGTGATGGCTCTCTGGCTCTCCTGGAGGCAGGCAGGCTGGATGGGAGGTGCAGTGAGGAGGACGGGATGGTACCACAGAGACAAATTGATGCCTGGTTCAGATGTGGCCAAACAAGTTAAAAGCTCCCCTGCCACCCATGGCTGAGTGCAAGGGAGGATTCAGAACTCTGCTTGATCCATTCTTTTCACAGTATTTTCCCAAATTGGAGAATCACATGCTCATGCTTCATCACATGCTCTGCTCAAGTTAATTAATTTAACTACAGAGCTAGTATATGTCTGTGCAGAGAGAAGAAAAATGATTTTGTCAGTGCCCCTCCGTGCATGAATAAGCCATGCCAACATGCTTTCCACCAACTCTTTACCTTTTCTAACTGTTATATGAACAAGTAGAAGCAAAACAAGATTTTAGGCCTGAATCAGAAAGAGTGAACTCTCTGCTGTATTCTCTTAAGTGTCTGTAGTTACATGCCTATTCATCACTTACACAGGATGTTCATCATCCTACATAACACCTACATTATTGAAATATTGTCACTTACCAAATCAATTTATAATGTCAACATTTGAAACAAGTATTTTGTAGTATGTAATTCCATTGTTCTCACAGTACAGAAATTGTGCTGGTGCCCTGCTGGAGCAATCAGTGTTTAATGTTTGTAAATGAAGAATTTCCTTCTGTAATTTGCACATGTTCTTCTAACATGAGACTGGAAATACAGAAATACACGTCTGAACACAACACAAATATAGACAAATCTATTATATTTGCAAACTCTGTAAATATGAGCTAAAAATGCCAAGTTTTTGGAAGATAAATTCCTTGCTTTTCAAAAGGTAGAAAAGTTTTATTATTGAATGGGAGGAGTCACGTGCAAATTATCATTCAGCACCTTGTAGGATAGCTGGGGGAGATTATACTATCTCTTGTTTAAGTGAACTAGGCCACTTCTCTCAGTTATACTGAAAAAAAGATTCTGGAATGTGGTGAACAACATGCTTTTCCTGCTGGTCATTCTCTTCCCTCATCCCAATCCAAGAACAGTTTCAGGTCCCATCACTGAAGAAAGTGGGACTCCAGTTGCTCCTTCAGCAGCTGGACACTCACCACAGGGTTATTGCTGAGTGTTGCTGCTGATGTTGAACACATGCTCAGAAAACAGATCTGTATCCAGGGAAAAACATGACACATATGGGTGAGCTTAGCCCTGGCTTCTAAAGAAAGGAACCTCGTGCTTCTCCCAGGTAATTACCTGGGCCAGGAATGTGCAGTGGGAGAACCTCCCAAGCCTGCATGTGAGTGTTGCATTGAGAACTGAGGTTCTTTGTCACAAATGTGTTATCTTAATGCCAGCAAGGCACTGAAGCCTCTGAATGTTATTTCTGTGACAACTTTTCTTAACGATTGTACCTTATAAACTGTCGCAGAAGTGCATTTTGCATTTTTCTTATTGCATGGAGTTTGATTTATGTCCAAGGTCCCATCTGTTGTTTTTTATTGTTTTAATCTTAATACCTTATTGCAATCTGTTTGCCTTCTCAAATCCCCATAGATATTCTGGAATATTAACTAGGCTCTTACAGGTTTTGTGTGAAGCAAATTCTATTATATTTGTCCTATTTTTTCAATGTCTTTTTCTCCAGTTGATGTTCAACACCCACATAAACAAGCAAAACAATCTCACTCTGCAGGGGAGAGATGAGAAATGCAATGAAATATCCTGAGGCATAATCTCATGTTTAGATTAGAGTCCCAGAATCTGTAGTCTGTCAACCTTCAATATTGCTTACATTAACTGTAGGTTAAAAAAAAAAAAAAATCAGACAGTAGATTGCTCCTCTACATGTGCTGCTTTGCATTTATTTAATTTTAGAATAAGACAATAGCATATTTGAAGCTGCTTGAAGTACAGTCATTTTCTGTATGGTTTACTATTATTACTATTATTTTAACGGAACACTTTTCATATATATTATTATGAGCAATGTACTACTCACACATTTTCAGTCTGTAGTACCAGAAAACTCCCTAAGTATTATCTGTTTTATTAGCTGTACAGTGGGATTTGGGCCTCTCAGTTTAGTAAAACCTCTCTGACCCTCGTTTCTCTGCTTTTCATTTGGTGTTAGCAGTTGACCAGTTCCCTGACTTGTTTACATCCCTGCTTTCAGCAGGTTCCAGATTTGTTCACGCAGCTCTGTGTGTTTGATCAGTCTGCCCTTGAGGGCATTCAATATGCTTCAGCCTTTGGATTGATTTGTTTGTATCTGCAGCATTTCCCACACACCATATTTTAGGAAAGAGCCAACAGCTTGCACGTAAGGGGCCGGCTGCCCTACCTAGGCTTCATCTCCCAGCACCGAGTACAGAGCAGCACATTTTGGCAGGACTCTGGATGGGTGCCGAGGGCCTCCCAGCCAGTGGGGTGTGGGAGCGCTCACCACCTCCTGGGGTGGCACTTCAGCCTGGTTTGTGAGCACAACAGTATCTGCTGAGCTCCCGGGGCCAAGGGGTTGATAAAAATTCCAGGCAGAGAGGAGCTGGAGACATGGAGATGTGTACGTGGGATCACGTGTGACTCCAGGGCATTCGGAGTCACTAAAGTGGCTGTGGTCACTAAAAGGCAGATTGACATGTTGCTGGTAGAAGGCTCACAGCCTCTGTGGCGACGAGGAGTTTCATTCCTGTTTTTTGGATCACTGTTGGCACCATTACATTAGGTGTCATGGCCAGAGTGAGAGTGTCACAGATTTGAAGGAACCCCAGCCTAGAGGTTACACATGAAACCATATGAAATATGTTGCTCAGAGATGGCCTGGACAGCATTTGGCAAAGTGTGCAGGCAGAAAGGAAGGTGACAGCTGAAAATAACCCAGAGCCTGAGAGGTGTGAATTACAAGGAGAGTCTGGGGGATCTGAATCCAAGTTATTTGGGGCTGGGGTTTTGTTTTGAGGGTTTGGGTTATTTTGTAATT
This sequence comes from Brachypodius melanocephalos, assembly GCA_013398615.1. NCBI lineage: Eukaryota > Metazoa > Chordata > Aves > Passeriformes > Pycnonotidae > Brachypodius > Brachypodius melanocephalos. The sequence goes on along the minus strand of VZSR01000028.1, from coordinate 2,561,049 downwards.
GAAAAAGAATTTCAAAACTAATTTCAAGTTCATAATCCTGCTTTAGCTCTTTCCATTATTTCCATAAGGTGTAGGAGTAAGATCCTGTTGTAACACATTTGTTACAGTTTAAACAAATGAACGTAAGAAGTACACGGTGTTTGAGTAGGTCTGAGTACATGACTTTACATGTTGAGCTCTCACGTCTGCTGCGTGCAAAGCAACACAGTGATGATGAGCAGTGCACATAAATGCTTTGCTTTATATTCTCACAGCTACTCTGTGGAGCAGTGCCATCTCTGCAGTGTGACAATAACGTGGGAAGTACTATAATTGTCACAGGTATCTTCTGCAATCGAAGTCGTGACTTGGCTCCATAGTATGCAGCATGAAAATAAATGTGAATCAGTACCTGTCATTTTTGGCCTCTTCAAAACAGTAACAGGAATAAGAATGCTTTCAGAATATTTTATGCCTTAGAAGTATCTTTATGGCACACTGCTAGCAAGTATTGGGAAATATTTCTGGTGAGGATAAACTGGGATAAAAGTCTGCTGCACAGCTGTACAGGCACTGGGAGTGGGTGCTGTCACAGCAGGAAGAACTGCATCTTCTGCTCTTGACTGAAAATTGGAGCAAAGAAGTGAAACAATTGCTGCATAAATTAACCTTCTTTGGGATAACTGCTCTGTTCTGGGCTGCTGTTGTGGTTTAACCTGTCAGGCAGCTGACAGGGTAACCTCACATGGCTGCTCTCTCACTTGCTCTTTCCTGGTGG
>VZSR01000028.1:2351162-2560192 GCA_013398615.1 Brachypodius melanocephalos | reverse complement strand
AGCTGAAAAGTCCACATTTCCCCTGGTGCTTTCTTTCCCAGCAGCTTTCTCTCCCAGCAGCTCCAGGTAGGGCTGTTCTCTAGCTGTGGTGTTTTACTAGTTGGTGAAAGCATTAGCTGTTATTTGTTGATTACATCCCTTGGGATCTGACAATGTCATCTTGCCATTTAGTTCCTAAAAACTTTTTTCCTAGTCCCTTGACCTCACTTTGTGTTATGGCAAAACTGGCTTTCAGAAGGATTCAGACTATTTTCTTCCCCTTCCCAAAATTTTCTTTTGCTGTGTTGCACAGAACAGAGATGGACAAGGGAGCAGACAGGTTCCATTTATTTCCCCAGACACGCTGGGTGCTGGTTTTCTAAGTCCTGGGTGTTTACCTGTGGAGAGCTTTAAAGCTGAGGTTCTCTTTTTCAATATGTACCTGGAGTCAGTGAGGGAATTAGGAGATCCCTTCATCCCCAATGACAACAGTGTGCTGTTCTCTGCCTCTCAGCCATTCCTAGTGAGGAGAGCACTGGCTCCCAGATATTTCATTAATTATGGGTTAACTGGGATTTTGGTGCCTTGCCACATTGTACCAGCAGTGTTTGTCCTGGCTACAGAAAAATGACTGTCATTTACAAGGTAACAAGTAAATCGCAGAGTTGAAGGAAGGGGTATGATATGGCTGATGGTGATCTGCCAGGCTTCTGGAGCATTCCCTTGGCAGCCCCTTTCAGGGCTAGCATTAGGGTAATTCTTGAGACTGGGCACAGTCTCTTGCAGTAGGTTTTGATTGACCCATGCAGCTCTCCTTCAGGCCAGATTAATAGCATTTACAGTACCGGTGAGAGAATATAATGCCTTTCAAAATAAATGTAATTAATCCTTACTTCCATGATGACAACCTCATCACTTCATCTCTCCTGTTCTCTTTTGCCAGTCTGGTTCCTCACAAAATGCTCTCAGCCCTGAAAAGAGCTTTACTCTTTAAGGCTTTAGGTAGGCCAATATCCAGGCATCCTTAAGAAAGGGCCTGTGCACATAGTCCTGCTTTTCAGGTTTGTTTAACTTGTCAGGATGGACCTCTTCAAGGGAGGATTAGGGATTTTTAAGTGAAGTGGGCTTCAATCAGGAACGGCAAGGGGGAGAGGAAGAAACCAAACCCAAGCACAATGAACAGAGAGCAGTATGTAAATTGTCACACCGTTTGTATCATAGCAATACTTCTCAATTGCAACGTGCAACTCGTAGTGCAGTATTGAAAAGAATTTGTGTAACTTCTGGTAGCTCAGAAGGTATTTGCAATAAAGACAGAAAAAAGGTTTATTGATTCTTTCTCGTGTTGAGGGTATTAACATGTGTTTACCTTACATCTAAATAACCAAGCACATGAACTAAAGCCTGTTCCATGCACGTATTCCCTGCTGTCATGTATAAATTTCGTTAAGAGGATACCAGCAGACAACAAATATTGTTAAGAGATTACAATGAAGATGCAACTAATCTGACCTAGAGGAGAAGAGTAAACACAACAATTAAGGGAAAAAGGGGTCAAGTCTGCCTGGATATTGCCCACGTCTCTGGTGCCATCATCAGTAACACCGAGCTGGTGGCAAAGCGATTGGATAAACCGCTGTGGAGCCCCGTCCCCTCCCGGAGAGCACCTGGGGCTAGGAATGATGGAATAGGGATAATGGTCCCTTAGAACGGGATCGAGAGGCGGCTGAGCCGCCGGCGGCTCGCAGCTCTGCCCGTGGCGGCGGCGGCGGCCCGGTGTGAGGGGGAGCCGGGAGCGCGCGCCGTTCCCGCCGGAGCTGCCCCGCCGCACGTGCCGGGGGCAGCGCGCGGCCCCGCCGCCGCCCGCGTGCGGCTCTTTAAGCGCGGCCCCGCCCCGCGCCCCCCTCCGCGCCCCCCGCGCGGGCTCGGCCACTCAGGCGCGCGCCCCGCAGCCAATGGGCGCGCCGTAGCTGCGCGAGGCGAGCGGCGCCGCGCCCAATGGGAGGGCGCGGTGGGCGGGGCGCGCGGCCGGGGCACTATTGTTGATGAGGCGCACGGAGGCTGCGGGCGCAGCGGCGCGGAGGGGACGGGGCCGGGACGGGAAAGGGAACCAGGACGGAGCTGCCGCGGCTGTCGCCGCCGCCACGTGAGGCGTCGGACCCCGCGCGGTGCGGCCCTCGCCTCGCACCTTTCCCTCCCTTCCCCGCCTCAGGCCGCCTTTTGCGAGCCCCGGCTCCCGACGGACAATGTCCCACCAGCGCGTGAGGCGCGGCGGCTCGCCGACCCCCGCCACCGCCGCGGCGGGGGGAGGCGGCGCGGCGGCGGCGGGCGGCGGAGCGGCGGGAGCGAGCAGCCGCCTCCAGCCCATGCGGGCCACGGTGCCCTTCCAGCTGAAGCAGCAGCAGCAGCAACAACATGGCAGCCCCACGAGGAGCGGTGGGGGACCGGGAGCGGGGCTCCCACGCGCGGCGCCCCCCGGCAGCAGCGGGCGCGGCGGCCCCGCCACGGCCCCGCCGGGGGGAGCGGGGAGCGGCGGCAGCGCCGCCTCGTCGCGGAGCAGCCCCACGCGTGGCCATGGCGGGGCTCGGGGCAGCCCCCCGCGGCACCACCACCTGCCGCCGCCTCCTCCGCCACCGCCGCCGGGCTGCGGGCCCTCGCCCTGCTCCTCGCCGGTGCCTCCGCTGCCGGAGGGCAGGGTCCGGCACCACCACCGGCGGCAGTCGCCGGAGCCGGGCAGGAGCTCCCCAGAGAGGAAGAGTCCCAGCTCCCCCGTCTGCAAAGGTGAGCGCCGGGGGGTCCGGGCCAGCGGCAAAAGGCACGTCCCGGGCGGCCGGGCCAGGCGCGGGGTGCGGGGCTGGGGCCGGCGGTGCCTTCGAGCCGTGCCCCGGGGCAGAGGTAGGGACAGGGCTGTGCCCGGGCTGGTGCTCGCCCTGCCCTTTCTCTGGCCGGCGGCAGGGCTTGCCGGGTGTGTGTGCGTGGAAGGGCTCGTTGCTTTTGTTGCTGCTCTCTTGCGCCCTGGCTTTCAGAAGAGGAATAGAGAGCCGAGCGTGCCATGTGGGGGTTGTGGCCGCTTTTGTAGTACCGCGAGTACTGCCTTGGGTTGTGGCAGATGAAAGGGATTCAGGAGGGTAGCTGTACTTAAGGCGCTTGGGCACAAACTTAAGGTGAATTTGATTTTGGGGGGCTGTTGTGAAGCCTTCACATCTCCCCTTTCTGCACACCTCGTGCTAGATGGTGTATGTGGTTGTGATCCAGTGTCCCTAAGCTTATAATTAAAGAACTAACTAGTGCTGCAGGCATGGCACATAGCTGTAAAACGACAAAATTCAATATATCTCTTAGCAGTTGCTTTCAACATGAACCCTGCAGGAGGATGTGTGTGCCTGAGAGTGATGACAAGCTTGTGCTACAGTGAAGATAGAAAATAGCATAATGATAGCATACATTTTGTAACAAACTGCTTTTAAAATTTTTGAATAATTAAATCTTACTAGGATTGTTGGAATGTAAGCAATATGTGGCATCAGGTTGAGGATAAGTCTTTTTCTTCTTGGGTTAAAAGTTTACTCAAAAATGCATCAGTGAGGCTTTGCGTTCATGTCCTCAAATCTAGGAAGAATGTTATTTTTAAGATACCAAAGCTTGCAGCTACTCATTTCCATGAAATTGCCTGTGGTAATATAAAGAGTAAAGTTGACTAATATGCAGAAGTGTACATGTAGAAATCTAGGACTAGCTCTCCCTTTAACACTTCTGCTTCTCTTAATACACCTCCCTCTTTCTAAAATAATGGTTGTAACCAGACTACCACGTTGGGTTCTTTCTTTTTTTCCTATCCTGGCTCTTGAGGAATGGTACTGTGAAATGAGACAGTCATAACCAGTTGGTGCAAGATGACTGTGTGCCTCCTAGTCTGCTAGTGTAAGAGAGGACTGATAAGGTTCCGAGTTAGATTTTCCACTTTCCAGATAAGAGTAATGAGGGTTTTATTAAGGCTGTATTATATTAAAGGCTTTGGATTGAGGAATGTGTGTATTCTTCATTTGAGATTCTTGTTAATCAGTAATCTGAGAGACTTTATACACATCACAAAATCCTGTCTTCTTTCTGTGAACTTCATGCAACTCTTGCCTAAGGTGCAATCTGCTGGCCTGGAGAATGAGGAAGAGTGTGGTTAGCCTTGAGTTCCAGGTTCAAAAACTGTTTGTAAAGGCATGCGTCAGACGACTCAGGGTGGAAAAATTGCACCGTCTTTTAGTCATTGTGGAGAAGCCTGCTGAAACCATGCTGGCCTCTTTACTACTTTAAAGAATTAACAGATAGAAGGAAACAAGTCATTTGATCATTCTACTGCATTAAGATAACTCCACTAGCTTTTTACAAGATGTGTGAAAACAGGAGAGTAATGTCCAGTTAATTGCTTCCACATGTTCCAGTTTCTGAGCAATACTTGTACTGGCCCCAAATGCAAGCTAAACCTCTTTAACATTGCTTAACATTTGTGTCGTGTAGTCCAGTGCTTGATAGAGGCTGAGTTAATTTCAGGTTTTTTCTTCATCTAAATGAGTAAACAGTGTTAGCTGAGAACAGGGAGGTGGAGCTTTTTTTTTTGCTAATGAGGCGATGATTGTGCAGACACACAGGACACTTGAGGGTATTGGTCAGAATCTACTGCAGAATAACTCGGGTTTTTCTGTTTCTTGCTTTCTGTTAATGATGGCTTTTGTTCATTCCTACAGCTGCAGGCGTATTTTTGTAGATAAAAATGAACCTTGAGGTTAGACAAATGATAGCTTTTTCTGAGCTTAGATACTGGCTGTATCTAAGTTTAAGTTGCATCTAAATATAAGTTGTATGCTTCAGACCCAGTTTCATGTTTTTGAGATTTTCTTTCCTGGGAAACAGTTGAATAGTTTTGAACTTAGTTTTCATGAACCTGCTTTACACTTGAGAACCCTAACTTGTGAGTTTACGAATGTGACTTCTGTGGGTTTTGGGTGTGGTTCTTGGAGAGGTTTTTTAGCTCTTGTTTTTTGGTCTGAATTGCAATTGAGTGTTGGAAATACTCAACTGAATTTTCTGTTGACTATGGGATAATAACAAGCGGAAGATTCTGTCATACAGCTTCTAATTTTCCATGCCTTTCTTGCCACTCTCCCTCCCTCCTAAATATGACCAGGCACCTAGATACTGTTACTATTTATTTTTAATCTTTTACTTTCCCTTTCTGCAGTCTCTAGCACTTACTTCCCAATCGGCTGTTAATGTGTTCTGCCCTTCCCATCACTGGTGAGGCCTCATTTCTACACTGCAATGTCTGCCCTGCAATCTCCAGTTTTGGTTCCGTTTTCCCATATGCCTCTTCACCTGTCTGCAAATCACCCATCAGAGGCCAAACCATCCATTGTTTTGACCTACTAGTACACTGTCGGAACATGAGATAGAGAAATGTCTATGCTCTGTCTTCATCGGTTTTGCCTTGGTTTATTCACTGGGTAAAGATCTAATGGGATCTTGTTATATGAAACATCTTAGAGGAGTTGAACTGCTCGACTGCAAGAATGTTACAGTGTACCAGGCTGAGTAAACAAGGAGGTCAGGACCAGAGCCATAGCAGTTGTTTGCTTTCAGGTGCCTTGAGGCAGTGAGAGAGTTCTCTACTGGGTGCTGGACTTCCTGGTATATTCTAGTAGACTGGACATCTGAACTCATTCTAAAAATTAAGGAGAAAAAATAGCTAGTTTTATTTGGAAGAAAATGTAGTTGTTTTGTCTATGGAAGGGTAATATTAGAACCTATTTGTGTGAATGGAAATGATGAAAATATTGTATGAAGTCTAAAAGAAGTCAGATGTGAACCTTTCCTTGGAGGTAGAGAGGAAGAAATGGAACTCCATTACACTCTTAAATTTCAGCATAGAATTTATTTATTTTGATAATCTCATGAGTGACACAATAATAGCTCCAGACCTGTCAACCTTAATGACCAAGGTTTTACAGTAGTTTTGAAAGATATTACTGTAAGATGAGAGAGAAGGCTTTGTGTACCATTACATTCCTGCTCTGCTTACCTAAGCTGTTTAACAAATGGTAGGTGTAAAGAAATTGAATTCATTTTTGCAGCATCATACTGTACATTTCTTGTGGCCAGCAGTTTAGGGAAGCTTATAAGGATTTAAAATATTTTCATTTACTAGAATTAAGTGGCTTGAACATCTTGGGCTTTCTGAGGTTTGGTTTTGTAAAACACCACTAATTCCATCATTCCTCTACAGTGGGACAACATTGAATTACTAGTGAATAGTTCTCTTTAAATTTATGTGAGGATAATAGGCAGGATTTTCTTCCAAAGGGAATGCATGCAGTTGGGTGGTGTGTTTGTTCTTAGTGCACTGTCTGTTCAATTCTTGTAATGAAACATGAAAAGTAGGTGAAGCCCCAGAGATCAGTTGTTGTTTTGGAAAAGACGGCTGTGCCAGCTGTGCACGGGAGAGATCCCATGAATGTCCTTTCTGGGGAAAAGCCTGACCAAAACAGAACAAAAAGATCAAAGCTGTATGCTTTGATACCAGAGGAGCTAGTTGGGTCCCACCCCTTCTCTCTACTTTGGATAGCTCATTTGTATTAAAAAAACCTCAAGTGGAACTGTCAGGGAATTATGTGAGTTTAGTGGCATCCTAGGTTTTTCTGGTGCTTGTTTTCTCACAGTACATGTTAGAGGATGTTTTGTTGGTTTCTTTCATACATTTCAGTTACTTCTTGGTAAGCATCTATGTTTGTTCATTTTTGATCTTCAGTCCCACTGTTACAGTGCCTGAACTTACACTGCCTTAGGAGGTGCCTTTACTCTGCAAGACGTGTGTGTGATACCAGGTCACCTGTAGCAACTTTGGTTGGTCACCTGTGCAGCAATGACCGGTGAAGTCCTGGCTACTTGCTTGTTATTTCCCCACATTATGGACTTCATTGATTTGTGCTGTGTATGTTCTCTTTGGTTTTGTTCTGTTACTTTGCTTTGTTTGAGACCAGATTGCGGAAAGACTTTCTAAATAAATTTATATTAGTGGTGGATGGATAAGGGGTTGATATTTATCACAAATACCGGTTTAGAGAGATAATCAGGCCAATTAAAAGAGATCTAATATTTAAGAAGCGTCTATTTGATGAAACAGCTCCATTGTTTTTCATCAGCCACAGCTGTTGTAACTGTTATCTCTATGGAGGCAGATCTCTTGTTATGTAGGTCACATCAAGGAAAAATAGCAGCTGAACACTTGCTTCAAGTATAGTAGGGGAAAGTGCAGTGAAAACATTGTATATGTTCCCATTGAAATGTTTTGAAACTGTAAGAATTGTGTAGTAGACTTTGCCAATTTGTATAAGGACAGGTTGCGAAGGTGGAAAAGTTAAAAACATATCCAAACATCATTCTCCCATCTCAATATAAGTAATTTGAAAACAGAATTTCCTAAATGGGTTTTTAAATCAGAGGAAAAGAGAATATTTACAGGCTTTGTACCTTGAAATGAGCACCTTCCCTTGAACTTAAATAGTAAACAGGCTCTTCAGTTCTCATTCTCTCTGTTTGTTCAGCAAAATAGTCTTTCCAGTTGTTTTTTGTTTTGTTTCACTTGTAGCAGAGAGGATAAGTAATAGATTCTGCTTCTCCAGTTTTGAAGCTGTCTGCTGCAGTGGCTTTGCAGATGATGTGGCTGTCTACGTACACTTCCTGATTTATAATTTTTTTTCACATCCTTTCTGTTTCCACTTGGTAAGAAGGGAGAAGCTTCTTGAAGAGGAAGACTAATAACTGATAAGAAAAACAAACAGGGAGAATATGGCAGCTAATTCTAAGACAAATAACATGTTTGATTCAATTTTGGAAGCCAGCATCATTTTTAAGGAATGACACATTGTGTTAGCACGCCACATTGTCCTATAGTACACACAAAGGGAATTGTTTTGAAATCATCTGATACAAACAGACGCTTCAGTGTGCTGTGTGCTGGTAGTAGTGTAAGAGAATTTCTTTGATACAGGAGTCTTAAGTGCAAATTCCAAAACATTTGCTGCTACACCCTGAGAGCAAATCTGCTGAGCTCAGTCATAAGGTTGTATTGTTGTTGGTACTTGTAGAAAAAATAAAGCAGATGAGGTTTCCTGACTGTTTTGTGTGAGTGTGGCTGATTATAGTGCTAATTGTTTCCTTATAATTGAATTGAAATATTTCCCACATTTTTAGTGTGTTCATTTCTAATAAATTTGCATGAGGCTATGTAGTGTAGAATGTCACTAGATTTAGGTTCTGTCCACTCCACTGAAATTTATACCTAACAGGTTTTATTAGTATTTCTCATACGTATTTTTAGTAGATTGCAACAGCTTAGAAGTTGAATTCTGGACTTTTGGTGTCAGTGGTTTAATTTTCTGACTAGCAGTCAGACACTAATCAGGCACAATTTCCTTTGCCTGTAAATGAGTTTATGTATAATACAAATTGCTATGTTATTGACACTTATAGTGCAGAATTCGTCCTAAGGCACAGTTAGAGAATACACATGACTGAGTTTTCCCAGTGCCCTTTTATAAAGCTTCCATCTGATTTCTGAATCATGCTTGCTGTGTTGTAGCCATGTGTTTTAGGACTTTCTGTTCATTATAGGTAAGATTAATACACAATTCTTTCAAATATAAATGAAATTCTTTTTGTTGGGAGTAGATGAGGTGATAGTAAGCTTAGATCATTGTGATCTCAGGATTTGCATTTTTCATCTCAAAATGTGTGAGCATGTATGTCTATCTAGACCCTGGGTCTTTGCTGCTTATCAATCTCTTAAATTTACCAACTTCAGTTACTGTTTTGAGGAAACTTTCTTCAGTGTTTATTCTTTATAGCTCGTGGTGTAGTCTTTGACTGCCACTTTAGTTAAGACATCACTGACAAATGGGATAGATACAAATTTTTATTTTTAACAATATTCTTACTTCTCATATTGGTTCCAATGGTTGTTGTGTTTAATCTTTTTTAGCAAGGATTCCTCTTAGTATAGGATGCCAGTATATATGCCAACACTACAAATAAGGTGTTGCAGAAGATACAGCACCAAGCAAATAGGAATGTAGTTACCAAATAGCATGTAAAGGGAGGAGATGTCTCAATTAGCTTGTAAAATGTAAATCATTACCTTATCAAAGTTGACTTCTGAATCTAAGGGTTATGCCATATGTCATGTGCTGGGTGATTAAAACATGCAGGTTTATAGTGTCCCTTGAAGTAAAGTAGGTGAAAGGATGAACTGTAAGCTCAGCATTAAACTGAAAAACTTCAACCCAGTTTTTCTTCATTAATCTTTATTTATGTGTAAATATAGCTATTTTTATTTCTTCTACACCTTTATCATTTAAGATACAAATGACTGTTAGACTTTTAAGGGAGTAAATAGTGGTGCATAAACACTGATGCAATATTTGTGACATAAGGATGTTTTCAAGCAAAACATAAAAACAGATTTCAAGCTTATTCAAACAGAATAGAGCCTGGAAAAGCAAACTTAATTTCCATATTAAAAGTATCTTGTTGTGTACTTATTAACATAGTTCCAATCTGATATGATTTCTTGTAGGCTATTAAAATGGATAAGCTCTCTCTTGATTTCTTTGTAATCAAATGTTCTTGCTCTGGCAGACAAATCAAGACCACCTTCCTCAAGCCCTTCCAGTATTGTTCGCCGGACATCGTCACTGGATACGCTGGCTGCTCCGTACCTTGCTGGACAGTGGCCTCGGGATAATCACGGACAAGCTGCTCCCTGTATGAGAGACAAAGCCACACAGGTAGGACAGAGTGTTTTGTCTTTGGAGTATGTGAGTGTGAAGACAGGATTTAAATGTAAGAAGCTTTCCCCTTGAAAACATTTACTTTAGCTTTCTTGCTCACAAGTTCCTATTCACTTTCAAATAGCAGGAATCCTACCTTTGCTATTGCATGTGTGAATTATTTGCATTCTTTAAGTAAAGGCTGAGAACTGTAGTCTCTTTTAGGTGTTCCACTTCCTTCTTGCCTCAGGAAAACACTAGTGCATTGTACATCTGTATTATTGTTCTTACAGGGTGCAGTACACTAGATAGCACTGGAATTAAGTACTGTTTACTTTAGATTTGTACAGAGAACTTAGTGATGTGTCCTTATATGTCTGTCTGTCTCTAGCTCTTCATCCTCTGTAAAAACCCAGTAATGTTCACTTGGGGTTTGTGCACCCAGTATAGAATTATATGCATTGAAGAACTTCCTTGTTGAACCGTGAATGTTGAAATTTCACTCAGCTGGAAAGTATTAAAAAACCCCTGTGATTTGCCAATAAACATCAACTGCTTAACAAAATTTCACAAGCTTCAAAGGTTCAATCCTGTGCCACCTGTAAAAATGGAACCAACAAACCATTGAATGAAGCTGGCATTACCTGATGGTTTTTGTGGCATTCCCCTTTAAAGGGAGTGTTGTTACATGGTGTCCCTTCTGTATGCAGAAGTGGTTCAAGATGGATCATTCCTTAAAATATCCAAGTGTTTCACTTCTCCGTCTGTGGGTGTGGTCTGGCAGTGGGTTTCTCTAATGTGTAGAGTGAAAGAAAGAGGCAAATGTATCAGATTTTAAATCCCTATTCCTGGAGTGTGCTTTCAACAAGAAGTCTCCACTAATTCCAAAGAACATAAGCAGAATGTAGTTGGAAGAGGACCTCATAGCATGTGGAACATCTTTGTGTTTGGACTTCTGTTATGTTTGGTAACAGCAGAAAAGATGTGTCCACACGGTTTTCAGTGTGTAAGGATGCGTAGGGTGCTGGGCAGCTGAGGTCTGCAGTGTTACTGTGGGGCCTTTTTGAGATCCACAGCCTTTTGTGGAAAGGACCACGATACAAAGAGCAGATCAGTAGGGAAGGAAGATATTGTGTAGGGAAATGTGCTCGTGTGAATACGATGGAATTAGGAGCTGATGAAGAAGAAAGGACAGCTGAGGAACAAGTTTTTTGTGCAGGAAAATGAATTGGAAAATGGTTAGAAGACAGGGTGAAAAAAGTAAGCAAATTGAAGTAAGAGGAGGAGGATGAAGGAAGGTATATGATATACAAAGGAGTGGCTTTTCATGCCTAGCTGTTAAAAGACATCATTAAAGGGCAGAACTAAACCTGTATGGGTGTCCTAACAATTTATTTTCATATTTAATTTCTTAGGATAACACTTTTTTCAAAATAATTGTATTTCTGTACTGCTGCCAAAGTATTTGCTATGTTCAGTTGATCTCTGTCAGGTTAGTTTTGATATAATCTGAATCATAGCGGGGCTTTTATGATCTGTATTTGCCAGATATCATCCTTTTTGGCTTGCATTTTGCTTTTGGCTTTTTCTTTCAATTCTGACACATCTAACTGCTGTGGTAGTGGGGCTTTTGTAGAGGAAATGTATTTGAAAGGACAATGTAAAGGGCATTGATATTTCTGTAGAATGAGTACATTTAGTGGTGATTTATGGTAGTGTATTTCTGGGACAACTAAAATGATCTGTTTGCACTTCCTAATTTAGAATTTAAGAAACCAGAAAAAAATTTAGGGCTATAGACATAATCTGTATGTCCAAAGCTGATGTTGATATGACACTGATGAGATATTACTGCTTTTAATCTTCCGGTGGGCCTGAGAGCAGCCACTGGAGCTAGAGACAGGTTTAAAGAGTGACTTACAATGATTAGTTTCCCAAGATAATACAGGCTGCCCATTTGTATTGTTCAACTTTTCTGAAAATGTCATGTTTAGATGAAGTTAACTGTATTATTAACTTTATTATTCAGATTTGTCCTAGTTAGTTTTTGATTTGGAATGATGAAGATTCAAATTACTGATAATGAAGGTTTGATTTATTTGAAACTTGTGTCTGTAACTGAAACTGGTAGGGTTGCAACCTGTATATTTGGAGTTAAGGCTCCATATTCCCTGTAAAATAGGAATTAATGCCACAAAAGGCTTGAGTTTCTATGATGCAAGTGCAGCTGGGGTAAGAAAGGTCAGCATGTGGCTTCTGCAAGCTGTTAGTCTCACATGTAAGAGCAACCATGGCACACTGTAGACATGAAGACTTTGAGGCAATCAAAGTTCTTCTCTATAAGAGAAAGCGAGATATCAAAAAAATGAGGTTAGCTAGATCACCACTGTGCTAAGAACTGCATGGTGCCAAGAGTGCATTTCAAGGAATTTGCCGTCTCTTTCAGTGGGTAAAATGCTTCCAGAAATTCTTCCCCTTGCTTCATTAGGTGTGTTTCCTGTGACTGCTCAGGGATTCCTGATAGATGGAACTATCTGTCTTCTTAGAGCCTTTACAGTTCACTGCTTTTGAAGGCATTCCTGGAGGTGGCTACATGGGAATAAAAACTGCCCATAAATTGTGCATTATTATCACAGTCTTGCCGGTGCATTTTCTTTACTGAAATACAGTGTGTCCTAATGATACTTTGCATTTCTCAGAACTCCTTTACCACAGAACATTTGTGAGATTTTTGATTAAACACTAATGGCTCTGTTGGTTTAGTGAAACCAGCTTAGTATTGTCTGTGTTGCTTTCAGCTTGGCCTGGGACAACTTTGAACCTGGAATTGAGGCATTAATAAATTTATTCCCTGCTTTGCAATAGCTCTTTGCAATAGTGGTGCTTATATGTCTTGCTTTCCTTTCTCTCATTCTTGAGAGCAAGATCATGATTTTGAAGCTGTGGTGGTGCAGGCTTTCACAGCGCTTACTCCAAGCCACGCTTGCTCATGCTTCAGAAATAACAAGGTCAGCATCTGTGCAGGAAATGAAATATACCATCTCCCCCCAGTTCAACACTCTCACACTGGTTCTTTGGAGCTCTGTAGCAGCCTGTGGTACATCTGGCTGTGAGTACTGCCTTATGCTCAGTCATTTGGAAGGGAAACTAGCACATCCCTATATTACCCTAGGTCTGAAAGTTGTGGGTTTGGGGGGTTTTTATTTATATAGTTTCACTCTGCTTTTTTGTACTTGACGTGTGAGAAAGGCTTCTACTTGGTTACTGTTCATTTTCAGTTCTGAATCTAGCATATCTTAAATGTTCTCTTTTCTAATTTGTCTCAAAATAGTCTGCCAGAAAGTAGCAATTACCTTTTTTAATTAATCCTGTAATCTTCTTCCTACAGACAGAAAGTGCCTGGGCTGAAGAATATTTAGAAAAGAAGAGAAGCTCACACAAACGTTCATCATCATGGGGCAGTAATGAACAACTCAAGGAGGTCAGAAACACCATTACTTTAGAGAACTTTGGATTAAATGGGGTTTTTTTTGGTGTGCCCTGATACCATGATGCTTCAGGAAGGCAGGAGTATTTTACTACTTTGTTTAATTATACAGATAGAGGTGGTGGGCTTGGTAAAAAATATTAAATGGCTGTTCATTTGATATTGATTTAATATAACAATGCAGGTCAATTAATATTTTCAATCTGAATGTGTGAGAAAGAAAATGTTAACTCCAGGTGACATTTTTTCATCAAAAAAGAAAATAACAGCAATGATCTCACTACATTCAAACTTTATGTATTTTAAGTTTTTTCACTAAAACTCCAGAGGTGTGTTCTGAGTGTCAGCTGAACTGGTAACTAACATACCAGGTTTGCAAGAACTTCAGTATAATCTAGTGCTGGCAATAATTATCAATGTTACGGTAGTAAATAATTTTAACTCAAAGGTGGAATAAATGGATGAAATTACCTGTGTACCTGAATACACCTGTTGACATCTGATGTGAACTTCTCCTTCGTTAGATTGCAAAATTGCGTCAACAGCTGCAGAGAAGCAAACACAGCAGCAGGCATCATCGGGACAAGGAAAGACAGTCTCCTTTTCATGGCAACCATGCAGCCATTAACCACAGTCAGGTAAGGCTCTGTGCTTTTTGGCCATGTTGGGTAGCTAAAACTGCCTTTAGGTCCTTTCAAGGTCAGGATTTGTCTTAGAGGGAACTTAGAAATACCACAGACTGCTAAATATGTTGTAGCTTGAGGTGAATTCTATGAAATAGAGCTCTTTCTTTTGGCTGTTTGAGTGAATGGGGGCCCAGATATTTTTGTTTCTTGGGTGAGGTGGCTTTGAACTCTCATTTTCAAATAAATTCAGGTAGTTAAATCCATCCTTAAATCGTGGTTTTTAAAGTGCATTCTGCAGGTTCCACAAAAGGATGACAGATAAATTTAATCTAAAACTATAGACCATTTTCTTCATTACATGTTGCTACAACAATTAAGACTTTGTATGTAGGATATGGCATGGAGCAAACTGCTGGTAAAACTGTGTACTCAAATAAAAGGTGGTTCTTCTGAGCACATTTTGTCATCTTGTCGTCTTGGAACAGATTTAGCAGTGTTGCTTTCTCAGACTTTTTTGTGCTCTTCTCCAGTGGTTTGGTTTTTTTTTTTCATCTTCAGGCAAGACTTTAGAAACTCTTTACAAGTTTGGCCACTATGAGAATGTTTAGTTTTTGTTGACAGAAACGGAGTGACAAGCATTTCCTGCACAGAAGCTTTTGTAGTTCTTGTGCAAGTCTTTTTTGAGTTGTTTGTTTTTTAATATCTAACCTAACGTTTCAGGAAAGCAGAACCAATATAATTCATGAGTTTTGCTGCTGTAGAGATTTGTGATTGTGACAAGAGGTCTCCATTACGATCTGTGCTTAAAATATCTTGTTTACATTAATTTTTCTGAGGTAGATTTTCTGCCAGACAAGCTTTGTGTGGTTTTTGAGAATGCACACAGGAAATTAAAATGCTTTGGTGTCTGTCTATGTGGTCTTGTTACTTAAAGGAAAAATTAAAATAAGACCCCCTGACAAAAGTGCCCTTTGAAGACCAGATAATGCTTAGTCCTTCAGTCAGTCACACTCAGTCATGGCACACCAGGCCATAGAGTCCAGGAATGTTACATGGGAATTCTACTGTGACTTAAGTGTGTTGTGATGTTCTTTGAGTTGAACTAAATGTTTGCAGGAAGTATTACATTACCTGTAGTATACCCCTGCTTAATGAGTGCAGAATCTTCTAATATTCTGGTAGGGAGGCTTTTTTAACAGGAAGGCAGATGCTAATGGAGAGACTGGGAAATCTCAAGAAGTTGTGGTGTGCTAAAGCGAATTTTGGGAAATTTCAGTAATGTGTTTTCTGAGAATGAAGTTTTTGTGTATATTTTGAAACACTGGATAATCTTCATTCTGAAGCAACTAAGTATTAACATTTGTGTTTGGGATTTTATTCTTTCTGTGGGAGTCTCCCTAAATTGTTTCATCAAGCTTTTATTCTGTCTTAATACTGTGAATACATTGGTCTTAATTTTTAACATAGTGCAGTCTTGCATTTGTGGAGTAATTTTCCTTCTGCATGTGTCACATTATTGCAGGCGGCCACAGATTTCCATTCAAATACAATTTTAATGTGGTTACAATCCAACAATGGATTGTTGGATTGTAATATACCAATATTTTGGTATAGCTCAATTAGGAGAAATGTGAATGTATTTTAAAGGCTTCAAAATTACCTACATTTAAATGTTTACTGTTTCATTTTCACTTGTAAAGCTATGTCAAGCTAGAGGTAGACCGTATCAGGGGAGATTTTGAGACTAGTTTATATAGCTTTTTCTGCTAGAAACTGGATTTGAAACAAAATTCAGGATGTCTGTCTTCAGTTCAAGCATCCATTTGAATGCAATCACTGTGGTTTTCACGTAAATCCTTGATAGTGAAGTGTAAATGTGTTCTGTTTCAAGGGTCACTTTTGAGTAGAAATAGGAATTTTGTAAATAAATCTACATTGTTTTCTTATTGTCTCTGTTTCTTTAGGCTCCCATCCCAAAGAGTGCTCTCGTTCCTGTGATACCTATTACCAAATCAACGGGGTCACGATTCCGAAACAGTGTAGAAGGATTGAATCAAGAGATTGAGATAATAATTAAGGAGACGGGAGACAAAGAGGAACAACTTGTTGTATGTATCTGCCACCAGTTGTGCTATATAATTATTTTGGTCTTACTTTGAGATCTAGTCATAAACTTTATTTTGCACCATTTTTGAATTAAATTTGTCTGGGATTTTTTTTATTTATTATTTTCTTTAATGAGGTTAGTTGAAAAGTCTCTTGGAAGACAAAAGGAATGAAAGAGTTAAAGCTTGAATCTGAAGCTTTTCCTCTAAGTAAGAAATCTCAGTGAAACAGGGAAAAGCAAAATGTCTGTATTGAGAGTTTTTGTAGTAACTCCATTTTGCCCATGGTGAACTGTCTCCATCTTAGGTGAACCATAATTTGCCCATTTTTAATGTTCATTTTATTTTAATGATATTTAGAGGTGAATTTAGTAATAAAGGATCAGAAACACAGACTGTGAAGATGATTAAGGAACCAGAATGTCTTTGATATTAAGAGAAGGTGAGAGAGATGGAAGTGTTCAGCCTCAAGAAGAAACAGCTCCATGGATCTTACCAATTTGCATAAATACTTCATGTGCAGAAATGGAGGGAGCTGGTCTCTTCTCAGTAGTGCCCAGTGATGGAGCAAGGGGCAGTGGGTATAAATTTAAAAATGTTAAGTTTTGGGGTTGTTTTTTTTTTTATGTGTGAGGGTGTGCAAAACCTGGAGCAAGTTGCCCAGAGAAGCTGTGGAAATATTGTCTGTGGAGATATTAAAAACTTGACTGGACAGAGTCCTGGACACACTATTCTACCTGAGTCTGCTTGAGCAGAGATGTTAAACTTGATAATTTAAAGTTCCTTCCAGCCACAGCAATCCTGTGATGATGTGAAATCTTAAAAACTGTTGTCCTTAGTTTCTGAACCTGACATTTTAGTTTCTTTTGGAGTTGCATGTAATGAATAGAATTTTCTACCTCAGATAGTTTTATAAGACCCTCACCACCACCGGATGTAAAGAAATTGCTATCCAGACGAGAGCAGCTGTCTGATACCTTTAATTTTTACCAGCCTCAAGATATTCCAGATGGGCACCGTGCCCCACCGCCGCTGGTGCAGCGCAGCAGCAGCACTCGCAGCATCGATACCCAAACACCCGGTGGAGCCGACAAGGGCAGCAACAACAGCAGCCGCTCCCAGTCGGTGTCTCCAACCTCATTTCTCACCATCTGTAATGAAGGCAGTGAGGAAAGTCCATGTTCTGCAGATGATCTCCTTGGGGATTCCAGAGATAAAGGTACCGTGTCACTTTAAAAGTTCAGTAGTGCTGAACTTACGTGATGCTCATAACTACATAGGTAAAAGAGAGGGTTTGTTCCCTGCATCCTTGGAGAAATGGTACAGTGTGGGGATTTTTTAATGTGATCTGTTTTTTTCCAAATTGCTCTAAATACTGTGTGTGCACACATTAATTAAAGCTGGGTAGATGTGACTGAGGAATGTGCCTCCCAAAAAGCTTTTCTTTTAGATAATAGATTCTTTGAGTATTTTAGGTAGGTTAAAGAAGCAAGAATGTACAGTATCAGGTGAAACAGCACAGTAGTTCTGTTGCTTGTGTTGGGTGTTCTTTATGTTCTTGGCCAAAATCTGCAACTTTATAGCATTTCATACGCACACCCAGAGAAGTTTAAGTGTTTAGGGTTTATTTAATTATTCTTTCTTTATCTGAAATCTTTTGAGAGATCCTAGGAGAATTTTATAATTCAACATAAACCTGTTCTGGTTTTCCAAGAATATGGCTTCTGCCCATTTCTTTTGGGTAGGTGGTGACAGCACAGAACCATAGATTTAGGTTTGCAGTTACAAATTGAAAATATCCAGGAATGATCAGAGATTGCAGAGGAGCCTGAAAATGTCATAAGGAGAAATAGAAAGGAGGAAAGGAATTGAGATAACAAAGCTTATTTGCAAATGAAGGCTTTGAGGGCAAATGAAAAGGTTTTTGAATTTCATAACATTGGTAATGAAGTGGCTCTAAATTCAGGGGGACATTTAAAGGTAGCTCTTATGGTTTTTTATAGTGTGTCACATTTCAGTAATGAGAAACTCTGTTCCTGCAGAAAATGGGAATAATTCTCCCTTGCCAAAATACGCTACCTCGCCAAAACCCAACAACAGCTACATGTTCAAGCGTGAACCTCCTGAGGGCTGTGAAAAGGTGAAAGTCTTTGAGGAAAACTTGTAAGTTGATTTTTGCTACATAAGAAGTAACATCTAATGATCGGATTAATTATTGCTTTATTGATTTTGTGTCAGATAGAAGTTATTAGTTCAGTTGTTAAAGCCATGCTAACAGCCTGATCTCTGGTTTTTGGTGTAACTTTATACTGGCATATCTGTATGTATTTTACTGCTGGAATTTAGTGTTAAAATTTTGAGTGGTGTTTTTTAAAAACCAGCATAATTTGAGAGGGGTCTCTTACCTGGCAGCTAGTGGGAGAAGAACTCAAATAATCAAATAGGGAGAGAAGTAATAACAGCCTGCAGTGCAGGTGCATCAGCTAATGTATGTCACAGCTTGACAGGCACATCCATTAATCTAGACTGAAGACCATATTCTTCTCAGCTAAATCAGTGTAGTTGTGAAACTTCTAGTGACAGAGGAGTGAACTTGACCCTGAGTATTTGATGCTTTGATTATTCTGAAAAAGCCAATTTTTGTCATTTGGGAATATTCTGGGAGGTTGTGTTTTTTTTATTATTTCAGAGGAGTTTTTATAACCTCATGTCACTTGTATGCAAGAATCTTAACCTACAGTTAAAAATTGCATCTTGTCACACAAGGAGTATAGATTGATTACAACTCCTATGCCTCTGTTATGTCAAGAATACCATCTAGTATAAATGTTAGTTAAAAAAAAAAAAGAGCTTGGCTGACCCATGCAGATGGATTTTGAGAGGTCTCTACAGCCTGTCCCATGCCAATGTGGGAAGGGTTACAGTAACTGAAGTTACCTGTCTCTATTTTAGCCTGTGTAAACTATATTGCCAACAGATAGTTTGTTAGTATTCACTTGCTCCAGGAACATAATCTAGTAGAGTTTGACTTGAATTTACATTTCTTTTTGGAATCCACTCTGCCTAACTGTAGGACTGTTCTGCTGTAGAGTGAAACATGCTCCTACAGAAGTTTCTACCTTGCTATGGCAGTCCTCAGACATTGCAGCCTCATAAAAAACCATGTTTTCACGTCTGTTACTTGAATTCCATGTGTCTGTGGAATACATGAATGTACCTATTTAAATAATTTCTATTTGAAAATCCTATACAGGATTTTCTTTTGGGAAGAAAATTTACAAGTGGGGTTGAATTTTCTGGACATTTAGGGGAATCAGCTAGCATGGAAATGCACCCTATTTCATGAACAGAATTACTTTTCAGAATAAAATATCTCTACAAGAATATGCTGGAAGATTGGCTTGCTTGGCTTAGTGAAACAAAGACAGAACTGATCACGGCTCTTCTACGAACACAAGGAGAGGAGGGAGAGGTTATAGGCTAAAGGACAATGCTGCTAACAACAAAAAGTGAATAAAAATGTCTGATGGCTATTTTCAAGCAGTAAAGAGAGACTTTAAAGCAGATCTCTGTAGTTCCATCTTGAAGTAGACATTGGCTGAGTAATGTAACGTAAGTAGATTTACATTGCAGCGTTAGAATGCAGAAGTGAACACAGAAGGCATTCCTAAGCTATCCATGATTGCCATTCCAGCTCTGTTTTTATTAAAGCATGTCTTGGGCTGAGTTCTGTGCTGAGATGGCAAAACTGCAAGTCAAGATCTAAATACGTGTTCCACACTTCCTTCCTGGGTTATAGGTATTTGACCATGAAAACTACACTTTACTCTCTGCATTGAGTTTTTTAGTAAGATTGGGGTCATCTTCTGCAGTGTCAGGGCACTCTGATGTGAGCATGCAAAGAAGGCAAAAGTATAGAAAAGGGATGCCTTGCTGATCATGAACCCCTTTGAGATATGCAATATTTTGCTATGCCAGCTTTCTTTCACATGGCTTGCTGTATAAATAGTGTCTGTATGTGGAGCAGAACTGATTGCGTTGTGGAGGTTTCTGAAGAACACAATTGAAAGTACTTTCTCACATAATGAATGTGCTAATTCATAGATCGTGTTTGTGATCAAGCGTGAAGTTGGTTGGGTTCCTTAGGTTTGGAAACAGCCTGCCCTAAGAACATGCTGTTGCCTTGCAGCACGTGTAAACAAGTGGTTTAAACCATCCTGTCATTTGCTGTGTGCTGTGAGTGTCATTAAGGCATTATTGAGAAGCTGAAATACTTCATATTGAAACCTCGACTTGTTTCTGGTGATGTGTTCAGCAATACATCCCTGCCATTGGCAGAATTCGATTGTTCCATGAGACTATTGTGTGTATTTTATTTCTAGGCCAAAGCCATTGCATGAAATTCCAGCCTTCTATTGCCCTGACAAGAACAAAGTGAATTTCATTCCGAAAAGTGGCTCTGCTTTCTGTCTTGTCAGCATCCTCAAGCCACTTCTTCCCACACAGGATCTCACACTCAAGGGCACTACCCACAGCCTGACTGTCTCCTCCAGCATGACGCCTGGTTTGTTACAGCCCATTTCTATGGCCTCCTTGACTACAAGCACAGATCAAGACAGGATCTCTCGTGGAACAAGTACAGTAATACCACAGACCTCTCTGCTCCAGCAGTCAGGATGTATTGAGGAAGCTGAAGAATAGTTGAGATTGTCTTGACATTTTTCTGGGCAACTACTGGGAAAAAAATGGAACCAGTTGACTGGACCTTTCTGATCACACACACGCATTGTTTTAACAATTTATGGCACTGCCATAATTGACCTGTTTGTAAAATTGACAGTTTGGTAGCACACTGAGAAGTTCAGGAGGATGCAGCAGCTGATACGCTGTTGTACTTTCTGCTTTTGAAGACTCTGGTTCTGTTTCTCTCCTGCTTTTTTTTAAACACTGGTGAAAACAGACTGTCATATTCCTTTGCCATTTAAAGGACCAGTTGTTGTGATGGTGTGTGTCCTCTGACTTTTCTTTCCCCTTTAAAACAAATCTCAAGACCAGCCAGCTGATCCCATTTACTGTTGTAATCTTCAGAGGGAGGGGCAATCAGATGGTTTTGCAAGTTGTCTTTTGTATGAAAATGTGTATTTTGTAACAAAATTTTGCCTTTTCTGGTTTGTAGCAGATGGTGTTTCCTGGTGATGATCCCCTTATACTTTTTTTTTGTTGGTTTTTTTTGTTTTGTTTTGTTTTTTTTTGTTTTCCTTTGGTAGGGAAGGGTTTTTTGTACTTGGCTGGCTTACAGCTGATGGGACCAAAGGATTGCTGGACTATTACAGCAGTCTCAAATTATGTGACCTTGCTGAACAGCCTCAGACCTAAACAAAGCAAGACAAGTTAATATGTTTGAAACTTTTAAAACAGAAGAGTATGCAAAAACAGTGTTAGTATATAGTGTACATTTTTTTAATATCAAAAATTTGTGCTTCTGGTAAGTCACATTCTTAAAACTCCTTCCTTCACAGAATTCCTCCTAGTGCTGGTTTATTGGCTGGAAAATTGCATTTTAAAGCACTTGCCCTGGTATTGTTCTATTTGTCCATAGATTTTTTTGTGCAGATGTAGGGAAAAAAACGTACTATCCTCTTACTCAGTATTCTTCCTTCCAGAAAATGCGTGGCTCTTACAGGCTTGCTTAGATCCTTAAGAGTCAGCCTGAATCATTCATCACTCTTGGTACAAGTTTGCTCTGACATGACTCATCACTGTATTATAGACCTTGGCCACATAATACTGAAATACCTGTGCATGGTTTCCTCCTTTTTGTCATAGTGGTGTTTGTATGTCCGTTGAAGGTGATGGTTTGTCAGGCATGATATCTGTTATGCAGATGTTTACAGCAGCAGCAATGTTCTCTCTTTTTGACTAGCAGCTTAGGCTGGCATGTAAAACAAGATTTTTTTTGATACTTGGTTTGTCCTGATAATGTGGCAGTTAATGGTTGCTTTGAAATTAAAATAAGAGGCAAAAAATGGGTGGGGGAAGGCAACTGCAAAAAGGAACTTCACTGAGGTTTCTCATGTGTTCCTGAAGCGCATTACTTGGGTTTGAGTTAATACAATTATAGATATGCAGAAAACTGCAATGGCCTGAAGACCAATGTCATAGTCACTTACAAAACAAGTTGATCTTGTACCTCTTCGACAGAGTTTGATTCAGTAATTTCAAGGTAGGTGTCATTGTGGGCAGTGTCTGGGTCTGGATATTGGTCTGTTACACACAAGCAGGTCTCACTGGCTTGCGTATGCACAACTTCCATCTCCATGGATCAGTTGTATTCTCAGGTCTCCTCATAATGGCAACTATTTAAAGATGACTCTGCAAATATAACAGTCTTGTTCAGTGCTTAATATGATGAATCTGCTTGCAAACATTTTGTTTGAGAGAAGAAAAACCCCTGCCTATGTGTGCAGATAATAATCATAATTTTGATCCATAATTGCTGTTTCTTTAAATCCTGTATTAGTAACTATGATTGCAGTGTCTTTATTCAGCAAGAAAGTGTAAATCATACTAGAATGTGCAAGTTCTCTATTGATAGTATTTTTAAAATGTTATGCAAAAAAAGGCAGTAAATTAAAATTGTACCCAGAAATGTGAAGGTATTTCACCTGTTAAATTAGCAAACAAGCATAATTTGGTTTACAGTCTATCTTCCCGTGAAAATGGACAGGATTGTTTTGAAGTAACAGTTTTGATTTGCACTGACATTGTCAGTCACCTGAAGTTGTTGAGGAACAGAGTTTTAAAATAAGAGCTTTGTGCATCAAACTTGTGTAATTTTGCCAGTTAATAGTTATTTTCTAGGCTTTGTGGATATTATTGTTTCTTCTGAAACACTACAGTGCAATTTGAAGTCTAAAATTTACTGCTTTAGATAGGTTTGTTTAAACCTGATGTGACTGAATCCAGATCATATTCAGGTGAAGGAAGTGCTTTTAAGTCTGTTTTCTATTTCTGTAACAGTAGCATGTAAAGAACTTCATTGTTGCCAAACTGCCTAGTGCTTTATTAGGAGATCTTAACTGAATGGTTAAGAACCATGAAGAAGGGCTAAAGTTAACAAATAGCCTTTATTACAGCCGTGACACTTAACTGACTTCACCAAAATGCATTCTGATGTTTGTTTTCATCACAGTGTGACTCTCCCAAACAGCAGTGGGCTTTCTTACCGTAGGACTTTGTTTTGCACCTGTTGTTGTAGTACTTTGAGTATCTCTCTGGTAGTTTATCTTGTATGTTATTGGACAATGTACTGTACAAATTAGTGAGCTGCTCTGATAAAAACCAAATGTAAATGTGTGTAGTTTTTGCTTTTTATAAAAAAAAAAAAAAAACTGCATTCAGGACAACATTCAGTCTTTTTTATATGCAGGACAACTCTACTATTGCTGTGGCAGCTCAAGTTTATTATGAATCCATACTAAAGACTCAGAGTTAATATGACAGCTCTTGTTCCGAGACCAGCTTTGATGTGTGCAGACAAAAATTAGCCTTAAATTTTTTATGTGCTGTCTTGTGCCATAGCATAGCTGTTAGCTAAAGTATTTGAATTGATTTGCAAATAGCTTTGAGAGTGCATGGAACTTTTTAAAAAATCGTTTATGTATAGACTGGGATGTTCATTTTTGGGGGGAGCTGACCTGTGCATTACACAAGCACAGTTTTACTGAAAAAATTCAAATTCTTTTGGCTTACTTAAAATCCTAACTATGCATAGACCTAGTCAGTTCCTTGATTGCCTACTTTGTAGCTTAAGAAAAAGTAAAGGTCTATTTTTATGCACAACTTGACAATTTGATATTCTTGTTTTCACTTCTAGGCACACTTAAAGGCTGGTAGTTATGTTCAATAACACTGGCAGTTGATTTTGAGATATACTAAGTGATGGTACTCCAGTTGTAAATTCTACTTAAATCACAAGGAAGGAGTTCATTGTGATGAAGTCTGTGGTGACAATTGTGATTATTAAAATTGTTTTTTCAAAAACTCAAGGCACAGAGGAAGAGGGCTCCTTTGGTAAAATGTGACCTACATCAGCTATTCTTTCCTTACTTGCTGCCATGATCCTGTAGCATTGAAGTACTTGGAAGAGTAACAGACAGTGCTTAAGTTCATATATCTTGGAAAGAAATTCTTGGTTTCAGGTACATATCCCAAGTGAGGATAAAAGGGAGTGAAAATTAAATACTGCTTACTGTGGAAGTAAATGCTTGCTGTGTTTGACTTACGTAAAGCAATAGCAGTTCTTATAAAGTATGTTTAGTCTCAGGGCTATTTTTTGATTTGTTCTAAAATACAATTTCCTGGAATTCAGAGACTGAGACTGTTGAAAAACACTGAGGCTGAGCTTTTTGGGAAGAAGGAAACAAAGTCATATCCATTAACATTTTCTGCCTCAGGCCAAACTTCTTGTTGCTTATTAAGGGAATTCAGTGGTACCACAGTAATTCCTTGCTGAAGTATTATCTGTTCTCTCTCCCTGCCATCTCTAAAATGCTGACTGATGTCTTCACAGAAACTCAGTGCCAGTGATGTTCATATTTCCTTGCTAAATATTTCCTTGCTGAGTACTTGACAGCTTCTCCATCAAGCTGAGAGGGCAAAGGAGGATGTGTAGGAAGTTACCAGAGATTTGCAGTTACAGAGATTGTTCCTGCAGGGTGACTTCTTGCGTGTCCTGATTTCCATTTGATTTATTGTGTGCATGCACACATACAGTCTCGATAGGTCTGCTGCTTTTATCTGTGTGGTTGGAGGCAGAGCTGGTATTTTTGAGAACCCTTCTTTTTTCCCTATGTACAGAATTGCAGAGCTCTTCTCTTCCAGATCTGATGCACATTTACGTGCATCTCCAAAGCAAAGCTTGTGTGTTGTTCTTACTTGTCCTTATGAGATTAATATAACCTGCAAAAAGGAAATAAAAGCACCCAAGCACTTGAGAACATCAGGACTGTGGTTTCTCCGTATAATTCTGTAGTTCAGGTATGTGCCCTTCATCAGATGACTTAGACCTGAGCCAGGTCGATATGTTACACCAAAAATGTTTGCTCTTAGGAAAGGCAGTAGAAGGTAAGGCCTTCATAACCTAGGGAGGTGAAAAGCACTGGGGAACAATTGGTTTTACTGTGATCAAAGAGTTCTTACAGAATTGGTTTTCTGAATATGGATATACAGGAAAACAAAGTGACCAATCACTGCAAGATGTACCTGTGTATTTTCTTGATGTGAGCCTGTGAGCATTCAGCAACTCTGGAAATCAGTTCAGCTCTCAGCTCTCTGTTTATACAAAGAATGACTTAGATGCATTGTTTGGAAACTGTTACTTTGCACGTCAAGTGGGGAGAGAATGTTAACAATTCCCAAGTGTTCTGTGAAATTCCAGTCCTGCACCCCAGCTGAACCACAACTTTCTGAATGCTCCAAACGTAAATGGAGTCCTGTTACTGCTTGCTTGGTTTCATTGCATGTCATCAGTAAATACTTAAGGTATGGTCTTTGTTTAGTAGTTCTTCATTGGGATTTGTATTTGACTACAGAGACTTCTGTAGTGTTGACAGGTCTGTCTGAATAGCAGAAGAGGACTTGGCCTGATAACACTGCAAATTAACGTTTATTACACCAACTTTTGAAACAACTCTTTTTGGAAAATCTACTAAGTTAAGAAAACAAGCCCCTTCTGAACACATCATCCATCCTAATTGTCAATGTACTGATAATTAAGAACATACTTTGGCTTCATTCTAAATTATTTTGTATATTGAAATGTGCAATTTCTGAGGGTAGCGGTCAAGGAATGTTCAAAACTGCCATTAGATTTGCCTTTGTATGAAATTGGCTGACATGTTTTCCTCTGTTACACTGTGATAACTTGTGGAGATGTTCTTGCTTATGTTGTACTGATAGGTTACTTGTTGCATGTAAAGCAATTTTTGTAAGCAAGAGGAATTCCGGGGATGTTCTGCAAAAAAAGGGCCTATTCGGAGGTGATGTACACTGTTGTAAAACTGGAGCAGCTCAACTAATTTCAATGGAATTCTTGATTTACACTAGTCTTTTTGCTATGTGTAGTTATGCCAGTACAATTTTGCACAATGTTATTTGAATATTGCGTTCTGATTCGTGAACTGTTTCTACTGAAAACAGTGAAGATTTTACAAACTGCAATAGCGGAATGTTTTTGGCCTTTTTTTTTTTTGTTTTTGCCTAAAATAAAAAATTGTCACTTCAATCTATGGGCTAATCCTGGATTTATTTTTAGTAGCAAGGCGGTTTTGTGTTCTCACAGTCTGGAGATTTGGCTGAGCATTTACCCTGAGGGTAGTGGGCATTTACTCAAGTGAAATAAGTGCTTTTTAAACTCTTTTGGAAAAAAATCATCAGGATGGAAATCATCCTGGAGAACAGTCCTGAAATTTCTGCCTTTCCTTGTCTTCATCTTCAGTAAGTTTAGTCAGTTCCTGGGGACACTACAGTTCCACCATTAGGGGAAGGTGCATAAAGTCCTGGATTTTGGAAACAGAAGGATTCAGCATGTGTTCTCCTGGGGGTGAAGGTGTGAGAGCAGGACTGAGGAAGAGCCCTGAATTCCTGCTGGTGGGTTCGTTGTGCTGTTCAGTAGAATGCAGCTGCTGAAGCTTGCCTGCCTGAGGAGGCACTTAGGCTGATGATTGAAACAGCCTCATGTTCTGCATTTGTCTGTTTACTCAAAACAAGCATCTTTCTTCATGAGCAGAATTTGAAGCCAAAACTTCTTTAAACTAGAAGTTGTAAACTAGATAAATTATTGGGGTTGGGGGGGGTGTTGCTAGCTCTTATATTAAATATTGGTCTAAATTGTCAAAAAGGCTTGGAGCATTTCCCCTTCCATGAAAATTGTTGTCAGCCATATTTCATTTTAGAATGGAGAGGTAGAATTCTTGGAATCTTGAAGAATTGAAGTACTACTATTGTGTGACCCTCAAGGCAGGGCTAGCTTGTGGTTTTCCAGTGGTTTAAAAGTTTGGGTGAATAAATATGACATCAGCATCAAGTTCCTAATATGGTGCATTTCACAGCCAGAGACCATGGGTCAATTTGCATCCAAATTGCTTGGCTGAAATTTAAAAGAGGAATTCACAGCCAATGAAGTCTGGAATATTTGATGCTTTCTCGTGTTTCAGACATTTTTACCTGTTCGGTTGTCTGTGGATGTTTGCCTGTCTCTAGATAAACAGGATCAGATTCTTTTTAAAATAGGACGTGACCTCATTGTCCATTAAACTATTTCTTCATCACTGATTACAAATCTAGTATTTATGGTTTTGTACATGTAAAGATGGTTTTACTACAAATATGTCTAGTGTTCAAAATACCTTCACACCTTGCACTACATACGGGAAAACTGCCAGAGACATTAAGACACTGATGAAGATCATCTGTGAAGACAAAGAGACTGGAAAGAGCATCTCTGTGGTGAGCAATGACAGTCTTCCAATTCTTGATTCACTGTTTTCATTATAAACAGTTATGTTCCTCAGTTAAATAGCTACTCATTTTGTTTTCTTCAGATTGTGAGAGATAATCAGGCAAGAGATTGCCCAGAGGATTGTTCAGATATCTCAGTGTTTTCTTGGTGTTACATCTGACTGCATAGCAAATTACTACAGAAGTTGTAAGCCAAGGCTTCTTGTGTTTTGTCATGCTCACTTGTCCTTTTCCTGGCTCTCCACTCAGCATTTGGAAATTGTGTAAGATAGTCATCCCACCCAAACTTCAAACCTTTTGAAGTGCTGCTGTCTAACACTGTTTCATCTGTATGCAGCATCTACAGAAGCACTGTTCACTGCCAGACATGTCCTGGTTAGGTGCTGTGTGCTGCAGACATAAGTCAGAATAAGATGGAGGAGATGATTTAGGTGATGTTCTCCCACACTTGAAATAGGCTGGATTCCTCACCACTGCATATACCCTTTTTTCAAGTCTTCCTCCTGCCAAACAAGCCTGATTCATCTCCTCCTGCACTGTCTGTTTACAGAACTCTTGTTTCACCCAACCTGGGCCATGGCCCTGTAACTGATGCTTGTATTGACGTAGGAGCATGTCTGTGGTCAGTAGCAATTTCACACTGTGCTGACATTGCTTGTAGTAAAGAAAAGATTCAGTAGTAGATTAAAACCTCATTACTGCGAGCAGAGTAGAACACGGTTCATTAATTCCTACGCTTATGAGCATGGGGATGTAACTGCTGTGATTAAGCTGTTGATTAAGAAACTGTTTGCACAGTTTGTTGTGGATGCCTTTTCCAACTACAGATGTGGAGCTGACCACTGTAAACACTAATTTTGCTGTTGATGGAAGTGGCTGTCAGGGAGGTTTCTCTGTTTCCTGCCAGTGGGTGTCCACTGCAAGTAGCTGAACAGTGAGCACTGCCAGAGCTAATCTGGCTCTGTGTGCCAGGCAGGCAGCGGGTAAGAATGTGTTCTCTTTGCCCTTCATCTTTCCAAATTTCTGAAGTTAATTACAAGTTAGGGTAGAACTTAACCTACAATGTCTTGTACTGGACAAATTAACGAAGAACATCCTGGCCTAGCCCAAATCTTTAGTGTGGCTTTTGCAAGATTTTAATCACGTCTGAAAAATATTTTTCCATACTCATAAAAGCGCTGATCAGCTGCAAGATGTAGTCAGGTGCTGTGTAGAATAGATGAAGGGCTACAGCAGAATTTGGTTTATGATTTGCAGGTTTGCAAAATTACCTGTATTTGCTGTAGTGAATACTGTTAACATCAGTTGGGACACCACAAACTGGGCTGAGCAGTCAGATAATTGAGTTCCTTCTCTCTTGAGATGAAGTTTTTGTTTCTATTTCCTGTTTAAATAGAGCAGTTTGGTCTAGGGTTGTTCTGAAGGTTTTTTTTTTTTTTTTAGACATTCTCAACCTTTTGTGAATTGTAGAACCTGTGCTCAGTCTCACTTTTGTTGCCAAGGAAGGTCCTGTGAACTGGCAGACAGCAGAACAATTCTAAAGCTTTCAAAGTGCCCAGAGAATTTGTGGTTACCCCATCCCTGGAAGTCAGATTGGATGGGGCTTTGAGCAGCCTTGTCTAGTGAAAGCTGTCCCTGCCCGTTGTAGGGGGTTGGAACAAGATGATCTTTAAGGTCTCTTCCAACCAAAGCTGTTAGATGATTCTGTGAAAAACCAAAATTGACAGCTTTCTCAGGGTTGGGAAATGATGCCATCATCACATCCACTTTTATGTCCCAAATACAGTTTTGCTGTCTCAGGTGTGAGGCGTAAGCATGTGATTTCCTTGAAGATAGAACAATTAAAAAGAATCCTTTGTATGCCCTGGAGTATTTTCCTGGAACTACTATTTGCCCAGTAACCCCAGGGATTTTATTTTTAGAAGGCCATGGGATAAAAAATAATTAGCTAGATCTAGTTCCCCCCCTTTTCATCCTCTGTGATACATCCCGAATCAAATTTTATCTGCATTGAACCATACCAGTTTAACAGGCTTTCAAACAGCTCCAAAATGTCCCAAACCCAAGGTGTTAGAGACCGATTTTTCTTTTAAAACTCATAGCAGGATCCTTTCATGCTGTTCTTCTTGGAACTGAAATGTTCACCATCATGCCAGATGGTGGTGTGTGTCTGTAGCAGGATGTTAAACCCTTTTATAACAGTAAAATGAAATTAGTCTGTTTCAAAGACCACTGTAAAAAGATACTGTCAATATCTGCCCATAGGATAACTATCTAAACATTAACCAGTTCGTTAAGTCCTTTCATTAAGCTGAATATCCAGTGGCATCTGGATTTGAAAGGAGAACCAGATCTGCAAAACTATTGAACTGTGTTGATACAGTTTTGCTACTATTCTAGACAGCAAGAAAAAAAAAAAAAGGTAATGTTTGTTGTTAAATACAGTAAGAGCTTTTAAAATAATAAAATATTTAAGTTGACCTCAGGATATATCTGTAGACAAACAAAAATTAACTGAAGCATGTTCTTGTCTCAACAAACCAGAAGTGCTGGCCTAACTTGAATTGTTTGGTCCATGCAATGAAGTGGTAGATTGAGCTACTTCACACGCTGAATGCAACTCAAAGAATGTTTCAGATCACCTGGAACCGGGCTCTTAGTAAAGTACAAACTTGGTGTTTCTTACAAAAAGTGTTTCATAATCCAATAGAATGCAATCTGCTTGAACGTGTTCTCCATCCTTCAGCCTGAGTTCCATTCCATGATGCTGGGAACAGCCACTGTCAAATGCTGCTTGATAGGAGTGTCTCTGTTACTTTTTCCCCTTCTCTTCCTGGCACATTTTCTGGCAGCAGTGGGACTCAGAGCATGCAAAATAAAGACCTGGGAGTGTGTTTCTGCTGGCTAACACCGCAGGGTATGTAGTGCTTGCATTGGGAAGTGCCAAATGTGGTTGACCTCTGAAAGAGAGGAAAACGAATTTGTGGGGCCCTAAAAGATCTATAGGACAAGAGGTCATAGGCTGATTCGTTTTTCCATTGCAAATTCAGATGTTATCACTTTTGCTAATAACTTTTTGGGAAGTAGTGAATTGGATGTCAACTACAAGATTAAGATGCTGTAAAATATGAGCTCTTAGATTCAGTACAAGGCACAGGCTACCCTGTGATGACTCAGTTATTATAAATTAGTACTTGTTCCAGTTGTTTGAATTTTGTCTTTCCTTTGAGTAGCTTAAGGGAATAATGCCCCAGTAGATATTATTAACTGCATCAGCTATAATCCTTTTCTGATTTTATTGTAGTGCTGAACAATACATATTTTACATTATAAAACATGCTTTACAAGACTTGTGATTATTGTAAGAGTTGGAGATGGTGGTTCTTACTTTTTTTTTTTTTTTTTAACTGAAGTACTGATACAGATTTGAGGAACACTAGAACTGTATTTATTGCCTACAAGACAATTGCACCTAGAATTTAAAGTGAAAAAAATTTTAGAGTATTTACTGGAAGGTCTCTGAGAATTCAGTTTAACCTTCTCAGTCCAAGCCTCTTTCTGATTCTTATTTTCTTTGTCTAGCAAAAGCAACTTGGCTGAGTATTCTAAAATGTGTGTTTGAAGAGTGTGCATCCAAACTATAAAATTCTGAACCCAATATTTAATGTATTTTCACTTTTCTGGCTGATCTCTTCAATGCTGAAAGAATCAGGGCTTAGTAAAGAATCCAAGTTCCCAGAATATTATCCTGATATATTGAGAATGGACTAATCGTATTTTTTCCATTTTCTAGTTGCCAAAACACAATAGAATTTTACTTCCTTCAGTTTTCTAGTTGTCTTCTCTCCTGCAAAACTTAGCAATGTGTAAAGTAGGACAGGGGGATGTAATGTCTTTATGTGTAAACTTATTCAGATAACTGTATCATAACCTACTTTCAAGATGAAAAATTAATTTCTATAAGTAGTGAAGTTTTCATTTGGTTGCTGCTAGATTTCAATTGGCATTTCTTAAATGAGTGCATGTTCTCATTTGAAAGTCCAGGGTCTGCAGAATTTTTTTCATGCTTTGGAGTAACTGGTTCTGCAGGTGGCCTAGAAGTTTGTTGGCTGCTCTAAGAGGGCAGAGCAAAGCTTTTCCTCTCTGCAGATGTGTTGGGACTTTTGAAGCTGTAGCTGGATTGATTCATCCTAATATTGTGTGTGGCTAATGTATTAATTATTAATGTATTAACCTCTCTTTTACAGGAGATTATTGTGCATGTTCCTCTGGCTGGGAAGCATTTGAAAATGTGTGCTGCTGTCTTGGGCTGGGTGACTCCTGGTCTTGCAGGCTGAAACACACACTCCCTCCTCCTTTTCCTCTTGCAACGCTTTGTGTGGGAAATTTTAATGTTGTTATCATGTTTCAATAAGGAATGGTTGGGTTTTTCAAACAGTCCCAGCTAGAGGAGAGGAATGATGGTTGACAGTGAATCACAGTGACTTGGAAGGGACCACAGGGGTCACTGAGTCCCACTCCTGGCCCTGCACAGCACCATCCCCAAGAGTCACACCCTGTGCCCGAGAGCATTGTCCAAACTCTTCCTGAACTCTGCCAGGCTTGGTGCTGTGGCCACTTCCCTGGGGAGCCTGTTCCACTGCCCAGCCACCCTCTGGGTGAAGAACCTTTTTCTGATATCCAACCTAAACCTCCTCTGACAGAAATTCAGGCCATTTCCTGTCCCATCACTGGTCACTGCAGAGAAGAGATCACTGCCTGTCCCTCCTCTTCCCCTCACAGGGAAGTTGTGGTGAGGTTTCTCCTCACCTCCTGTTCTCCAGCTGAACAGACCCCAAAACAGTGACACTTCTGCAGGTACTTCTAGGTGCTGTCTAGATCTACCCTAGTGTATATATTTAGGCTGATCTCATGGAAAAGCTGTTCCACTTACCCTCTCTTCTGAAGAATAATAGTAAGAAATGTCAAAAAGTAGTTTTGAGTACAGTGTTACAAGCAATTTTTCTTGCTTTTTTTTTAAAAACCATTTTCTGGACTTAAAGCTGAGAATCATCAGGCTTGCTTATCTGCACACCGTTTCTTCATTGAACTTCTGTATTCTGGACTTCTGGAATAACTCCTCAAATAAAAGGAGGCCTGAGATTTTCAGCTCTTTTTCATTTTTTCAATACTGCCAGAAGGGCTGGAAATTAAAGCCAGGAGGCCAGAAGAAATCCTCAAATGTGTAGGCATGGGTGGATCAGCTCCATCATAATTAGTTAAATAATTGTATAAAAATTAGATGACAAAGTATTTAGAGTAGTATTGCTTAAAGGTTACATCATTCTTGCAAAAATTGGGTGTTGTATTTCAGAAAGTTCCTTTAAAAACGATAAAGAGACATTTGACTTTGAGTCTCCATTGTTTGTAATATCCTCTTTCAGCATGAAAATATTTTCCGTTCCCATCAGTTTTGTCGTTGATTTTTTTTTTTTAATTTGGCAAACATGAATATTTTTCCTGAACTGTGAGTAGAATGAAAAATTGTTATTTTTGCTGGCTTGCGGACATTGTAGCTTCCCCTCCAATAAGACTGGCAGATTTATTTTTAGAGTTCTTGTCCCAATGCATGTTATGTAGTTATTTAGTGAAAGTAGATTAGTCAAGCCTAAAAATAGGTTTAGTTTAGGTCTTGCTTGCAAGATTTGAGGGTGAGCTGTATGTGACAGGGAATGGGTTCCTTCTGTCTGTGAATCTGCAGTAAGTTTTACTCCACGGTTACACAGCTATCTGCTCAGCGCTCTTGGCTGTCTCCATCTCCAAAGGGACTGCATCTGACATTCCAAACAGCTGAGCAGCTTTCCGACAGCTGCTGTTGAAATCTGAATGAGAACAAAACTGTTTTCTTTGCCTTCCTCCCGAATGGGGATCAGGTGAAGACAGAGCCAAGGGTTTGTGTGTGCCAGCTCTACCCCAGTGCTGCGGTGGTCACTTCTGAGATGTTTCCAAGACAGGCTGAGAGCTGGGGTGGCACTTAGAGAGGACAAACAATGAGTTCTGAGGGCTGGAGATGTGAGCCCTGTACAGAGGGAGATGCTTGGCACTGTGGGTGAGGGGGCCCAAGATAAAGAACAATCCTTTGTGGCCCCATCACCACGCTCCTGGACCTTTAACTCAACATTCAATCTACATGGAAACTATCTTAGGTGTTTGAAGGGTTTAATAATCTAAGTGTTACCTTTCCTTTTCCTGGTAATTCAGTTAGCCATGTAAAATATTAGACACACTGTAAAATATGTGTTTAGAACGGGAAAAGGAAATAAAATGAAAGGCTGCAAGTTGAATAAGATTAGAAATCAGTCTTTTTTTAGTTGAGGGTGTGTTTTTTCAAGAATTCTGGGAAGCAGCTATTTCCTTTCTAACGAAGCATGTACAGAATGTTTATGATTCTTCTAGAGTGCAGTTTATTTTTTTGTGCTTGTTGCTTACTGGTATTTCTGGAAATGTCATCTTTCTCCTCTCCACATTCTTCACTGGGGTTGCTTAAGGGAGACTTCTGTAGTGGCTTGGAAAAAATCTTCCTTGAGAAAGAAAGAACACATTGACCTCTTGTTCCATCTCTCCAATTGATTGATTCTTCCAGTGCAAGATGTGTAATGATGATGTTCTCTCAAGTTTGTGCTTGTAAAAATAGTTCCAATAATGTGTTTAGAAACTGTTACAGAAATTCTGGTTATACTTCATAACACTGGGGCTGTTTGTATTTCCTCAGGAAGATGATGGTATGCCAAAATTTTGGTCACACTTAAGAAGATTCTATTTTGTAAGTTACATCCATGTCTTAATTATTCCATAAAGATACTTTTATAGATGGAATTTTTATAAACAGTATGGCCAGAGAGATTTAAAAGAGGAAAAAAGTGAGGGTAAAGGAGAATAAATGTTCTGCATTTCTGTATACAGTGGCAAATGACCATGGGGAATGACCTTGAGTGTGCTGAATCCGTCAGTCTCCTTTTCTGAAACTTTGCATCTGTAAGAAAGTCACTCTCTCAGTACAAAAGAAATTCGCAAAGGGGTTTGTTCTGCAGCTGTGGAGGGGGTTTGTTTAGTTCTATTTTGTTTGCTGAGCTCACTCTTGAGATCAAATAAAACCTTAGTATGTACTTCAGCTACTGCTGACATGTCTGCATCCACTCAAATCACGGTGAACTTGCTGGCAACCAATACTTCCTGCAGTGTGGATGGTACTTGTATGGATTACTTTCTGGAATTTCACATTTTGCTTGCTCTTGTCAGGAATACAACTTGTGGGATTTACCTTTCATCATCCTTCATGGCAGAGGGCATCAAATGTTGTGGTTTTATGGCAGAATGTTGGTAGTTCCTGCCAAAGGTGAAACAAAGGCCAATGTAAACGTAGAAGAAGTAAAAATACAAAACTATGCAAGAGTGCAAGTGAGCAGAATGTTTTGAGGAAATGTGGGAGAAATGTACTACAAAAAGGTGACTACAAAACAGTGAAAATTAAGATTTTAGTCTTCGTGTTTTTCAGCTTTCACGCACAGGCTGCCCCTCGCTGCCTTTTTACCACGTGGTAAGAACAATAATAAATGCTAAAGCTAGAAGGTGGTACATAAAGTTGATTTTCTGCCATTCTATGCCCCAAAGTGTAAAGATACCAGAGATGCATGTTCCATAAATGCAGCTCAAAATTTACAGCAGTAACAGGAACCTGTTTGCCTGTTTGTGGACAGCTTTGCATCAAAACACTGCAAAAGCCAACTTAGGCAATGCCAACTCCTTAAACTGGAATTCCTGTCTTGGGAGCAGGAATCTGTGAGAGACTTTTGGTTTGTGCATGTGTGTGGGTAACAGATTGGAATAGTTTTCAGAAACTGGGATAGAGAGAGAGTTAAAGGAGAGGAATGAATTCACTGAGCATTTCCTGAAGGCTCTTCCAAGGGATTTCAGCTGTCTTTCACATGCAGTTTAGAACAGCTGTGGTCTCACTGAAGATCTGTACTTCCCTACTCTAAATTTATAGACCTTAGACAGTAGGAAGTGTGATGGGGGGACTCTTGTGGGTAAGCAATATAGATTATTGGGATGTTTTGCTATAACTGGCTTATCACGTTTCTCCATACAGATTGTGTGAATTCTGGCTTGCATCCAGAGGTCATTTCAAAGAAATTTCTTTGCTTAAATGATACATTATAGGCTGAAAGTGTAAGTACTAATCACAGAGCGTTTATTTCGATGTTTATTTAGTTCTACAGTTTTTCTGCTGAGATCTCTTGTTAGTCACAGGCTGCTAGCTGTCCAATGGAATATATTGTAAAGACATGGAAAAAAATCAACACTTTGAAGTTTCAAGTATGAATATTGAAATTGCTACAGAAATTTACATTTTTGTGGTTCGAGTTACATTTTCAGCATTCCCTACAGTACATGTCTTCATTTGGATGGCTTGATAGACTCATCCAGACTGAGCAGCTGTCTTTCCTAGACCAGACTTAGCCAGCTTCTCACTGGCAGCTGAAAACCACTTATTTCATGCAATTTACAGGACAATTTAAATTGGTTTTCTTGACAATTAATTTCAACCCGAGTTTTGCCTGTAATTTGAGATCTCTGCCAATGAGCTTGCATCAAACAAAATTGGTGATTCCAACTCGATTGGACTTTTTTTTTGGCATATAAATTGCGACATAAGCTGCTACAATTTGTCATTAGCCAATGAGGTCTCTGTGCAGGTCACTGGAGCCTTGTGCTTCTCAAATTCAAGCAGGGTGTTAATCCATAAACTGCATTTATCCCTGGACTGGGGTTGTCAGGGCCAGCTTGGCAGCCCCATTCTGACAGAGAGTAGAAATCTGAAGTGTGGTGACCTAGTCCTCATTAAGTTTTACTCTGATAAAAGCTTTTGCCTTCCCGCAGGAAGGGAAAAGAGCACATGCTGAAATTTCAGAGAGGTCACGGAACAGATCACCCTAAATCACATCCACCACTTGTTTGGGACTTTTGTTTGTTGTTGTTTGGAGGGGTTGTTTGCTTTTTTAAAGAATCATGTTTACCATCACGCAATTTTGGAGATAATTTGTACCCTCCATTAATTCAGTAATGAGAAAAACCTTAAAAATTCTGGAAGTCTTCAAGTTACATCCACATTTAAAGTTGATAGTTAAATCAACTTAAGAATGTAACAAAGTGTATTTTTCCTTTGGAGAATCTGTGCATGTGCCAATCTAGTGCTTTCTGTTACAGAAATGTCAGAAAATTCAGGAGAAAACCTCTTATCTCAGGAGTTTTCATTAGAAGTGTATCTTTATCTTTGTGTTTCCTTTCAGTCTTGGTGAAACACTTTTGTTTCAATTGTGGAAGTCACTTTAAGCATATGTGGCTAGATCTGTTTCATAAGGTATGCATGCTAAAATCTAAAGGAGTATGTTGAGTTTATCCTGGAAGTTTATCAGCCTATAGAAAACAAATTAAAACTTCACTAAGGACAAACCTCACCCCAGGCTCTGGACTGTAGGTTGAGAGGGACAGGAAGAGCAGCACTGGCTGGAGATCTGCATTGTTGGCCCAATATCATATATCCACATTATCCACACCCATTCTGGTTGTGTGTCACTGGAGTATTTACTGTTTCCTCCCCTCATTTTTAATTCAATCTCCCTGCTGAGAGAAGACTGAAATTAAAAAAATTAACCAAATGCCAGCAAGAGAGAAAAACCAGTGCTCTGCCAGGGCTGCCTTGTAGGAAAGGGATGGCAACAGTCCAGAAGCAAAGATTAAATTCTCAAAGCAAGAAGAAAGCTGAAAGAACCAGCTGGGTAAAAGGAAACACAGGAACAGAAAATGCAAGTGTGACACTAAGCCAGGGACCAAGAAGGTGAACCCTTGTCTTGAAGTAATGCTTTTAATGTGTGTCCTAATGCACAGTGCTGTTTGAGCCGTGTTTAGAGGTGTCACACATCTGCTTTTAGAACCAAGACACCACATTAGTGGTACTGCCACACAACAAGTACTGTGGTACAAGGCTGGCATCCTTATAATCTACAGCCCTAATTTATGAGCTACTAAAATATGGAATATTTCATCTGCCAGTACATCTGTCAAGTTCCTCTATATCATGCTGTTTCCACTGCACACATACCAACCCTTCATCCTAGAAAGAAGCCTGAGTTCTTAATTAAGGACCAAATCATAAGAAATTCCAACTGCTAGACTGAGAGGAGAGCTGAAAATGTCATTTTTATCTGAAATTACACACTAAACCAATGAACTGTTGATAAAAGCTTTATTTTTTTTTTCCAACTGAAAGCAGGTAAACTCAAAAAATAATTTAGTCGGTGAGTAGTTTTTCTGTAAGTATCAGCAAACAGTTTACTTCTTATTAAAAGGGCTATACAAATAGTAATTTAAAAGATGTTCATTCAAGGCCATCAAAAAGGGAGGAAATTACCTTTGCTTTGTTTCACATGAATTCCATTTGGGCTTTGCTATTTTTCTGTGAGAAATATGGACATAGGCTACCAATACAAAACCAGGAATAGCTCTCTGAGCAACAAACTCCTCTTTTCTTCAGAAGTTGATTGTGTGGAGATGCTAATAGAGAGCAACTGCTGCAAAAATCTTGATTTTTTTAAAAAAAAAAGTCTTCTGGGTGTTGACCTTCATGCCCCAACATCAGAGGCTGTAGCTGGGTATCTGTAGCAATACAGTTTGTTGTCTGCTCCTCCACTCAGTAACAACTGATGAAAGAAGGAAACTGTGATTAATATCAGAACTAAGCAAAGCAAGTACACAAAAGTTAAGGACTCAATTTTCCTTTCCTTTATAAAAAGTAGCAATGAATAATGAACTGTTAATACATGACTCAAACTTGGAATTGAAGTGCAGAAGCAACGATGTCTCTTCCTTTCCTCTTAAACTTAGAAGTGAAACTTGTGTAGGAAAGTTGCTCAGGCTTTTCCTGACTTTTACAGTGAACAGGAGCCACACTGAGAATCTTGAATGTTCATAGAATGGGTGTTTCTGGTAATTTTAAATACATGTGTACCACTACAGCACAGAACAGCCTGCTGTAGAGGGTTATACAGTTTTCCCCCCTCTACATGTACTGACTGCCACACCTCAGCTTCACTTCATGCTGCTGCTTTAGTCCCAAGGGCAGAAGGCAACCTTGGATCATGTGTTTTCTGGGTAAGGTGCAGTGCTGTTCTTGTCTCTCCTTGTTTGGAATATCCCTATAATGCTCAGTTAAAGCCACAGAGCCTCTGCTCCCACCCTCCCCCTTTGCAGAGCGTGGGAACAGGCTCCAGTGCCTGTGACACCACCATCCAGACACCAAACACAGCAAAACTACAACTGCCTGCTCTCTTCTGGTTTTAAGCATAAGGAAGTAACAGCCCAAGACTGTTTTTAGCTCTTTTCTTAAACACCATGTGTCTAAATCAAGTAACTTGCTCTTCAGATTCTTACCCCTGCTTCTGTCCAGTCCACACACAAAACCTTGTCTTCGTGAGCAGCCAAGTCATACAGAGGAGCTTTGCAACTGGTGAAAAACAGGTTTGAAGCTTTGTGAGCAATCACAGACAACTGGTCCCAGGGAGAAATGCTATCCCAATGCTATCAAACAGATGTGATCAAGCAGTTATAAACAGTTTGAGAGAGTACAGACATTGACCATCTGTGATGCTTCCTCTGCTTTCCCCAGAGCCAATCACATTAGTACTATCCTCTCCTACATCCCCAAAGAGAAAAGCAGCAACATTTTTCATCTGCTTGCAAACAACTTCGAGACTGAAATTCAATCAGCTAGGAAGAATTTATTATAGCTTCCTTCTTCCATGTGTAGATGCTGCTCAACAGTGTATGCTTTCCAGCCCCGTGGTAGACTACAAGTATTTTTCTCCATTTTATTTTATGGTTGACTTTCAAAACCTAGAGGGTTTTCAGAAATGCCACACACGTTTCCACTGACTGTCTCTGCTTTTGCTATTTCATGAGGGGTAGCTCACACCTGTGAGCTCACGTGCCTTTGAACAGCAACAAACACAAGTTTATTTTACCTCCTTGTGTCCCAAAGCTTCACAATGTTGTCCAGAGAACCAGAGATCAGCTGATGCTCGTGGGTAGGTGACCACTTCACAGATGTCACCCAGCCTGTGTGAGAGGTCAGAGACAGGAGAACCAAGGAGCCATCTGAACAGAAAGAGGAAAACACACAGACATCAGCAGATGCTGAACCCAGAACTTTGAAGGTGTGTACAAAATCCAGTGTGTTTGCAGTTCAAGTTAAGTGTTAACTGGACTTTAAATAAAGTGAACAACAATGTAAGCCAACAAGATCTGGGGAAGAAAAAAACAAAAAAGAAATCAACCCTAACACTTTCAAAATGTATTTTCTTGTCACTAAACTTCCTTTTCGAAGTTTTTTTTTAAACAAACAAACAAACAAAAAAGCTTTTATAAACAACATCTAATATGCTAGTGAACTTTGGATTAGATCTACAGAAGCTAAGCAAGTAAATGTTATTTACGATTTCTGACCTTCCAGTACCTGAACAGAGCCTACAAAAAAGATGTGATCAAGGCTGGGCTGGGTGGGGCTCTGAGCAATCTGCTCTGGTGGAAGGAGCCTCTGCCCAGGCAGGAGGGTTGGAACTAGATGATCTTTAAGGTCCTTTCCAACCCAGACCATTCTATGAAATGTGTCTGTGAAAATAAATCTGGCAGGCTCAGTCACAGTATCTGTAATTCCACCTGTTTATGAAATCTAGTACCATGTCCAAGTGATTACTGTTTCACTTTAATAATTATCAGACCAGCCTCAGTCTGAACCTTACAAAAAAAAAATCCATTCTGCAATTGCAGTTGAACATTCATTAGCAAGTTTAAAAAAAAAAATCTAAATTATCAAGTAAGAAATTAAAACAAATCTTGCACCAGAATAGAGAAAATAGCTGTAAACTTTGTATTTCATGAAAGCCCCCAAATGGCTGGTTTCAAGCAGAGGGACCAGAAAAGTTTTGAGATGTCTCTCAACAGGACAAAGTTCTAATTTTGAAGAATAGCTGAGACCATGCATGTTTAAGCTCACCTTTGCTGCGAGGATCCCATAGTCTGATGTGTCTGTCAGTGCTCCCTGATGCAAGACGTCGACACAGGGGTGAGTAGGAGACAGAATTAAACACTTTGTTTCCTGTCTGCCAGTAAAGAAAATAATAACTCTAAGACAGGAGCTACTATTTCACATAGCTTTTTCTTTTTCTCTGAGCTGGGCATCAGCTGAACCTCCAGGCAGAGTATAATGATCTCACCAAAGTTGATTTGAGATCCCCGGTCTCAGCATCCCAGAGTTTTATGGTGTGGTCCCACGATGCGCTGCAGATTTCTTCAGCATCTGACCAGAGCACAGAGGAGATGGCTTCTGTGTGGCCAGAGAGGGTTGCCAGGGGAGTCTAGAATTTAATGGTGATTGATTTGAGTAAGTTATCAAAAAAAATCTATTATTTCAAGAAATAAAAAAGTCTGATTATCCTGAGACATACCAGCAGAAGTTTTAAAGTCACCTCTAGCGAAGAAAAATGATTTGTTTGTATTTTACACCTCTAAAGAAAAATCCAGACAAACCCAGAGCTCATCTTACCCTTGTTAGTCCCAGCTGTTCAGTCTTCTGCTTTTTCCGTGGTCTGTTAGCTGCTTCTTCCATTTCATCCTCTTCATCTGTAGGTACTGGGACACAAGAAAGGCAGACTTTTGAGCTACAGGTTTTTGAATTCCATCTCCATGTAAGTAATTAAGCAAATCCCCATATTTATGGTGCCTACAACCATCATGCAGGTGATAACAAGATCTGAAATTGTGTAATTAACCAAACCAGTAGCTCAGCATAGTGATGTGTAGCCTTACAAACTCATATCTTACCTGCAGACCAGATCTTTAACATCTTATCCCAGGATCCACTGCAGAACTGAATGAAGAGAAACATTTTGTTAAATGTTGATCCAGACAGACCTTGGAAGGGAGACGTGCTTGAGAAACAAACCAATGGGTTATAACACACAGTGCTGGGCTCCTAAACCCCACCCCCCCAAATATTTGGCATACATCAAATTATTCTTTTTACTTCCTTTGTAGGAAAAATATGTACAAAAACCCTACTTCCTTCAGCACCAAAAATTTTGACTTTAACCTGTCTGATATTGAGTCAAGGTGGGAGCAATGACTCCACCTTTGGTGGGAGTGCTCTGCTGAATTCCTGGGTGAAGGGAAAGAGCCTCTTTATCACCTGCTTTTTCCAAGAACTTTGGAAATTTTCTTCCCATCCAAACCAACTTTAAAATTTAGGTCAAATTTGAAAACAGTTCATCATAGCGCAAAATCCTCATGCATTTAAAGTAAAATACACTTTAAAATATAACTTGTTTTTCTAAACTAAATGATTTTGTGATTCTATGGCTTAGCATTGATGTAACACCACTAATTCTCAATAACCACCAATTATAACAAGACTGGAAAATAATCACTGTGTCATAAAATCACGATGATGAATCCCCATGCAAGGACAAAACTAGCGTTTCTGAGGTACAGGCTGCTAAATCCCAGAACACAAAGGTTTCTTTCCAGAAGTAACTCACTTTTGTCCTTGTACAATCAACAGCCACGGACTCGACACTGCCAGCGTGTCCCCTGCAGCAGTGAAGGGCTTTCACTTTGTTTTTCTCCACGTTCCACTCCCAGAGCAGGACAGTTTGGTCCATGGAAGCACTGAGTAACAGGCATGATAAACTATCTGAGGGAGAAAAAAGTTATACTCATGCCCAACTCAGCTTTCCAAAGTCTTTATAAATAATTATTCTAATCCTAGAAGAAATAGCAGATAGACAGAAATTCATATGTGTTTCAGTTTGGGTCATATGACCCTGCAAGTACAGTTAATATAACTACATATACACCAGGATTTGCTAATGGAGACAGCAAGGTGGAGAGACAGGAATCATCTTAAAGTAACTATATTCATTATTGTCAAAGGACTATTTTATGCATACCACGACTTCATTTCTTACATCACTGACAGAGACCGAAATAATTACATTTAGATAATGAAATATCCATAGTTAAGGAATGCTAACATTTCTCCCCCAGTAAATCAAACTGCTCCTATTTCCCTGCTATATATACCCACCTTGCTTCACCCATGCCACATCCTTCACCACTTCTGTGTGCCCAGCTACTGTCAAGATGGATTTTCCTTCCACAGACCAGATCCGAGCAGTCTGATCATAGCTGCCTGTTAAAATCCTACAAAATACAGCATTGGAAACATCACTGTCTTTAAA
This sequence comes from Brachypodius melanocephalos, assembly GCA_013398615.1. Lineage (NCBI taxonomy): Eukaryota > Metazoa > Chordata > Aves > Passeriformes > Pycnonotidae > Brachypodius > Brachypodius melanocephalos. Next base: position 2,517,328 of record VZSR01000028.1, on the reverse strand, counting down.
ACCAACAAATGTTTTTATGAAATAAAGCCTCAGCTAGAAACTTGGTAAACTATTAGCGAAGTAACTGGTTTAAAAGAAATAGATTGAAAGAGGAAAAAAAATCGTTTTTGCTACAGAGACAAGCTTCATTAAAGCCTTGCAACTGGGAGGCCAAGAGTAGAGGATAGAAGAACAAACAGTGAGAGTACTGCATGTTCTGGTTGGTGGGACTTAAGATCCCTTATATAATTTACATAACTCAAAATTTAATTCGTTAGTAAAACTAGTATGTTGCCAGAAGTTCTCAAAGCATTTTCAAATCTCTACTTAATATATGAACATTACCTAGTTGATTGGAAATGAATGTGAAAATACAGTAGAAAAAGGCAATTATGCCTCTGTGTTTTTTTGCAGGAAAATCTCTGCAGAAAGGTATGCTATTCTATTTGCTGTTAATGGGTGTCACATTGGAAGTCAAGGGTTTAAGCAAAAAAAGAGTAATGAGGAAAACTTGCTTTCCTTTGAGAGAAAGGATACTAAACAGCATTTGTTGTGTTTATTTGTATAAGCAGAATTTCAAGTTCAGTGTCTCTAGCTGTTTTCTACCTGGTTAAAGTCACTGTCATGTGACAGTGTAACCAGTGAACTGCCTATAAAAGCAAGCAGCTGACTGACTTGACAGGTTGAAAAAAAAAAGAATAAAGCAAAGAGGGAAAAAAAAACCCACCCAAGGGATTATTAAAGAGGAAATACTGCTCTATTTGATAGCATGGAGGAACACGAATAAGCAAGACAAAACTTAGAACTGGCTTAATGTGGTACCATTCTTCAGTGGCTTGAACAGAACTGATCCAGTCATCATGGAAGATGCATTCTTCTGGCTGAGGGGCCATGTATTTCTCCACATACTCTATTTCCACCACTTCTTCCTGAGCTCACGGAAAAGAACCACTTATTTACTGATATAGTATGGTTTGGGGTTTTTTTAATCACTAACAGTAAAATTTTACTGTAGAGTGGCACAAATGTACAAGCTCATTTAGCAAAGGTCTTGGTATCCAAGTCCTTCACCACAACAGCAGAATTAAAATATTGAGGGAAAAAAAGTGTGAATTACTTTGCTTTCCGTATTTTATCAAATTACTGTTAATAGCAAGCTGTAAGCAGAAGCAAGTGATTTCACTCTTCTTACATTCCTCTTCTTCTATATTTACTAATACAAAATTGGTGTCTAAAATACTTTGCAACATTTTCTAGAGGTAATATTGAACATCCCCATTATTCCCCACCATAAGAGAAAAAGGTGTATTCATGATGAACTGAGTAAGATAAGAACTTCCCCTCTGAACTGTACACAGAAAACAGACTGGATAACATTCCTTGCACTGCTCTCTCTGTACTCTCTAATCACTGCAGTTCATAATGGATTTAAAAATATAGGGAATTCTCCTGGGAAAGTCAGAAAAAAAATGAAACTGGGCATGGAAATCTACCTAGCTGACAGTGTAGTATCTGAATCAGATTGAAGTAAACTGGCTAAGTCTGTTCTGCTGTCCAAGAAGGGGAGACATTGACTATGACTTACTGTGGAAATATTTTCCATTTCCATGTGTGTGACCAGCGGCAATCGCAAGAACTGGCCATTGATAAGGAAGTCAAATTCCACATACTTGTGATCCTCTGAAACAAATTGGGAAAAACCAAAGTTCAGGTGTCACAGTTTATTTGATGCCATCAAGAATAGCATCATTTTGTGACTGGTTCAGGAAAATGGAGCCAGGAAGAGTTTAAAAAAGACCCAAACATAACCACCCCCCAAAACCAAACCAAAACCCCAAAGCAAATGACACCAAGAACAAACCCCCCAACCAATTAGTTTCTTCTCCCTGTTTTAAGTGGATAGCCCATTACTTCCACAGGATTATTTAAATTAAGAGGAAGGAAAATTTGCTGTTGGGGTTCAAAGAGCTGTTTGTCTCTTATTGTATTTTCTCTGTAGCTATGTGTAATCAAACCCTAGCGGTGCTTCCTGACTGTTCTGTATGGATCTCGCTGCTTGTTGCCACCAGCTAGAGCCCTGTATTTGTGGCAGCAGGAAAATCCTAAGAACTTTTGGTTCATATTTCTCCCTTTGTAATGGCATAAATGACAAAGGATCTGCATTTTAGCAGAAGCACTGCACCGTGCACAAGTTTTCTGTTCAAGATTGTTTGGAATGTCACAGGTAAAATGGGATTTTCCAAAAACATTGGACAAGTGTCTTTCCTTAGAGATAAGCTTTTGAGTCAGTGGGCCCATTTGAGGGCTGACAGAATAGCTGAGGTTTCCTTAGAGTCTGTTACAAAACCCAAACCTCCGGTTTCATTAGTTCTTGTGCCAGGTTTTGAGCAACACTTCCATCCCCATCTGCCGTGGCAGCCTGGCCTGTGGCGCCGGGCACACACAGTATCCCAGCCTTTGGTCCGTTTCTCCTGGGAATGCCCAGCAGCCCCGGTACCCGCAGCGTTCCCGATCAGGTTCCAGGAGTGTCTCACTGCAGCAGCCGGGCCAGAGCAGCGGGGCAGGGCCGGCTCGGGCTGTCGCGGTCCCCGCCAAGGGCCTGTGACAGCCCGCGCGGGGCCGGGCCCGGCCTGGGGACACGAGGGATGCCGGGCTGCGAGGGGCCGCCGCCGGACCTACCGTGCGCCGCCGCCAGCAGCTTGTTGATGAGGTGGCTGAGGTCGGTGGTCTCGGAGGTCGCGGGCACCGAGAAGGGCACATCCTCCACGGCGAACCTGCGGGCACAGCGCTCCGTTACCGCCTCTGCGTCACCCGCTCCCGAACCCACCCCCGGCCCGGCAGGGGAGGCCGCTCACCTGCGGTTCTCGGTGCGGAACCGCGCCGTGAGCTGCGCCATCGCCGCTGTCGCCGACACCGGCACGGAGCACGTGTCGCGGCGCGCCCCGGCCGAGCCCCCCCGCGGGACCGCGCACTGCCCGCGTGCCGCGCGCCCGCCGCGCTCCCGAGAGGCCGCGCGCCGCTGCCTTCCCGGCGCCCCCCGCGCGCCCCCGCCCCGCTCCGCGCTGAGGGCGGGCGCGCGTGCGCGGAGCGGAGGCGCGCATGGCGGCGGGGCTGAGGGAGCCGAGCCCAGGTGGAGTAACGCGCCTCCGGCATCTCCCCCACGGGCCGCCGCCTCCCGCCGCCCCCGCCGCGGGGCCGTGGGGCCGAGGGGTCCGGCGGGCTCGGGCTGAGGCCCCCTCCGCGCTCCTCAGGGCTGGGGCGCGGGGGGCGCGTTCCGGGGTCCCTCGCAGGTGCGGGCGCGGCTCCCGTGGCCGCTCCTGAGGGCGGCAGCCCGCGCTGCCGGGCCGTGCCCGGGCGGGGCAGTGCCCCGTGTGGCGCCCGGGGTCGCTGGAGCGGTGGTCTCTGCTTGGAGTCACTCGGGTTGTGTTTGTCTGCATGTCAAGCGACGCACCCACAATAAACTGCCTACTAGAAGTAATAAACCCAGCGCGCGGTGGCCTTAAAAAGAAGCTGTAAGTGAGTTTGGTGTATTGGGAGAAGGCTGTGCTTGTGTGAGGACATGCTGTGTGCTTGCGTTGTGCATAAATTTTTTTCCCCCCAGCTTTTTGACAGTCCTTCGTGGCCTCTGGGGAAGAGCTGGCGTTTCCGAGTGGTGGCTCGTGTTTTGGTGACTCCGCTGGTGGGAGCGGGCGGGTGTTGAGTGTTTGCTGTTTCGTGAGACTCTGAACTCTCATCTTTTTCTTGAGCATACTTCAAAGACCCAGCGCTGTTCGTATGCGAAATTTACAGGGGTGTATCTTGCAGTTATTGGTGTTGTCTACAAATAACTGACTTGAGAAACCTTTTAAATTTGAGTCCCCGGATCTTCTCTGTATTCTTAACAGCATCTGCCTCCTCTTCCACGACAGAGAGAATGCTAAATTTCAAACCTGGTACAGGTTGACAAAGCTAATGGTAACTTCTTTACTGGGGAGTATCACTATGCACCAGTTTCCTCCCTTATATGATTTACTGTAATCCATGCCCTTGGCAATTTGTGCGACTGGGAATGGTTGTAGAGAAATGCCCTCAGAGGGTACAGGATGTTGGGCTGCCTGGGACATTGGTCTATCCCCACAGAGCTGTCCTTGTGTTGTGTTCTTGGGTTCCAGCATGCTCAGACCATCATCAGTATCTCTGGAACAAACTTGGTTTATCTCAAAGAACTAAATGTGCTGCTTTTGCAAAACTGCTGTGTCTTCTTTACGTCTTTGAACTGAGAGGAAATGGTTGAGTGATGATGAAATCTAGTTTTCTGCGTTTTGTTTGTCATTTGCTGCTGAGATGCTTCAGACATTGTAACTGAAACATCTTATAATTGTTCTCAGATCCAAAGCTCACAAATTTTGGTAAACATGAGGTAACTTTGTTTGGAACTTGGTCTGGAGTGTCATCACTTGAAAATTGAATGGAAAAATAAATCTGCTTTAGATTAAAGTATTAATATATTGAGCATATGAGCAGCTTAACTTCTCAGTGTTGTTTGTATCAGCAGGATGCTTTATTCAGCTTCAAAAGCCAAGGAGATGTGGATTTACTTTGCCTGTGTCCTCTATACCTTTGCAAAGCAGAATAAAGCTGTGCTTTAGGAGTTGTACAATTCTTTTGAAGTTACTCTCTAGCCTGTTACAGTCTCCTTGCAAAAGCTGTAAACAGTTGAAATACCACAGCCAAGAAGGTCCATCTTGAGGAATTTGCTTGCGTGGTGTGGTGAAGAAGATACAGCTGGTAGGAGTCATGTGCTAATATAATGCAGCCTGTCTTTAAAATAAATACTGAAGGGAAAAATCGTGACCACCTTTCCCCCTCCTTCACCCCAAACTACAGGAGTTTTCTTCTATTCAGTTGGGTATGTTACGTGTGTAGTCTTATATATGTATACTCTTGTTAGGTAGGGGCCAAGTTAATTGTCATTTTGTCCTGTTGCTTGGAATGTTTGGGGTTGGTTGCTGCTTTTAAGAGTGTGCTGTGGGCGTGAGAGAATTATCTTCTGTCCAATATTATCTGTCTTTTTGAGGGTTTATAATGGGCAGCTGAGTATCTTGACTCTTTCTTTGGGATAGGAGGTATATCACTGCAGTGCTGGGAGCTCTATTATTTTGTCTTTCACCATGTGATTAATGCCAAATTTTGTTTTATGTATCTGGTGATATTTTCCTGCCCAAAGCATACCACCGTAGACTAACAATAGTAATTTTCTTTCATTTATATGCTGTCTTATAAGCCTTTAAAACAAATTGATTTACTTCAAGATGTCTGCATGACGGAGTTGCATAATGCAAATTCTGGCTGGTGATTATGGAAGAAGGTGACTAATGTATTTATAAAGCACTGCTGGCATGTGCTTAAATATCAAATGTTCTCTAGATGTGTGTGGTTGTTAGTTCAGTGCTTTTGGACATACTCAGATGAAAATGGTAGGAGGGTGTGTGTGTGTTTTGTATCTGTATGCAGTGACAAATCAAGCAACTTGTCTCATATAAAAGGCTGAGTACCGTACTCCTGGAGCAACACACTGATGTTTTCCTGGGGTGAGCAATAAAGTGATAAGGAGGCAAGGGTTTCTTGAGAACTTCGCTGTTATCTTGCAACGGCTTTAGAATTTGTAACACTAAGTTTGTGAGACCTAAAGACAACACCTGCAGCAGTCTCCTGGCAGAAGGCTAAAATGAACTTTTATAATCTTTTCAGGTCACCTTGTAATGGAAGAAAGTGGAGCTGACTATGATATTGCTATGGAAGGATCCAACGATTTGTTCATAGGCAGCTGTGATGGTACAGAAGAGTCAGAAACAAATGATCAGGTTTTTCAGGTGAGGTATGAACACTTTGTCTTTGTAGATGCTTCCTTTACATCTTCTCTGAGTTTAAAATACGCTATTTCATCAATGCAGGGGTTTTTTCTTGCCTTTAGAGTAATACATTGTGTCTTTCAAGAGTGTACATCCTTCGCTTGGATTCCTGTGCCATTCAGTTTTGAACTGATGAATATCCAGATGTTACATGTAATGACAACCTTCAGTAATTATGTCCTGCTACAATGCTAAAGAAATGCATGTTTTATTTTGTTAACCCTTTAAAAAAAAAGAATATTACGTGTTGGAGTAGGAAAGGTTTAGAACAGGTGAAAATGAGGTGGCATTGCTTAGTGACCAAATGTGACTCAAATAAAGAGTCCAGGCACACAGGACACCTGTGTATGTATTGAGGGAGAGGAATCTTTCATGTATTTTTTTATCAGATATTGCCATGTCTTCTTATTTGGGGAGATTTCTGCACCTGAATGCTTTTCTGCAGAATGTTCTTCTAACATAAAATGTCATTCAGGTAGTGATTGACTTGTGTGCTTTTGGTCTCTGTGCAATGTCTTTAACACAACAGGTGCCATTTGTTTGTTGCTGCTTTCCTGGTGTAGTTCACAGTAAATAGTTTCAGCACAGAAGATTTATACCTGCAGAATTTTTGGTGAGGTTATTTAGATCAAATCTGACTTACATATGAAGTTTAGAAACATTTTTCCTCATTCTTTGATTTGTAGTATACTAATTTTTGTCGGAAAAACGTCGGAGTTGTTTGTGCAGTTGCTGCAAGAGATGCAACAAATTGCAGCCCTTCTTGCACTGGTCAAATGACAGCTTGACATGCTGTTGTACACAAGGGCTGCCTATTTTTCCATTATTTTTACATGCTTATTGTTTGTGTTGTCAGAGTTTCAACAAGACAAGCATTTGTGCCTATGCACTTTAATGAAAATGGGATGTACTCTAAGACTTCAGTTCTGCGAACTTGATAAAGATACACTATTTTTTAAGATTTTGAAAGTCTGATTCTTGGCCTTGTGCTGTACAATTCTTGTCCTTGAATCAGAGGTTGTGTTGCTCGTGTTTCGTCTGTGGTTAAGAATTTTAAAAGTGTGTAGAGATTTTTTTATTCATAGCTAAATGCATGTATGGAAAGGCTGGGTGGAATAGTATCTAGGATTTCTTCTGAAGTCAAATCAAGTTGGTGAATATTTTACAGGGTTTTTTTTATATAAGTCTTCCCAGTGTCTGGGCAGACTCGAGATGTTTTAAAGTGATGAGTGGTTTTGGGGAGCAGATTTTGAGCAAAAGGGATTTGTCTTTTGCCTTAGTAGAGAGACTTCCTTCTAGGAAGCAGGTATATGAGTAATTTTTAAGCATGGAAATAGAAAACAAAAGTAGAACTGCTAGCATTAGCCTCTTGATCCAGAAGGACAAGAGCTCCTCTGAGTATACAGTATAGCACACTACACTGGTTTTAAATGTTCTTTTTTCTTTTTTTTCTTTGTAGACGTTGCTACTCAGAGCACATTTTGCTGTTTTTCCTCTGTGAAAGCATCTAAGGTGCATGGATTCCAGGGATCCATTGTTTGGCCAGAGCGACTCTCCCCCAGCCCTGCCCATCACAGTGCCCCTCTCGGGCACTCCTCCAGCATCGGCGCGGCCGCCCCAGCCGCGGAGCCACTCTGCAGAGGAACTGCAGCTGGCAGAGCAGCCCAGGCAGCCCCTGTGTGAGCTGCAGCCCCTGGGGGGGCCCGGTGCACCCATGGTGAGTGTGTCTGTTGTGCTCACAGATCAGGGAGCTCTTTGACGAGCTCTCTTATGTGGTGGTTTGTTGTAGCAACAGCCTGATTCAGACTTTATCTCTAGCAACAAGGTGGAGCTTTTCAGTGGTACAGTTCATGCTCCAGTTGCCCTTCTTCAGGTAGGCACATCCTGTCTGCAGCCATTACTAATTTTATTAAACAACTGATGTCTTTTGTCAGTATCAAGCCTGGATGCTGTAGTGTGATAAGATCTTGTAGTTCTGTTGCTGATACTTTCTCTATATTCCCTGGATAAATCTCTCTGTGTTTTTTTGGGGGGGGAATCAGAACATTAGCAGCAAACTAAGTCGTTATGTCTCACCTTTCCCCCAGCCCTCAATTTTCTTAAAATGTTGCCTTGTAATTTGTAATATCTATTTTGTAAAAAAGACGATTCTCTCACCCAGAGTCCTTTGTAATTATGGGTAAATATACCATGAGGAGTTGTTCAAATTTTTCAGAATCCCAGGTGATCTAATTTGTATTGTTTTATTAAACTGTGGAGCCTTTCTTCTCTCTGCTTTTGCGTGACATGCTGCCCATAGAGGTCAGTTTCTTAGAAGTAAAGGTCACAATTTTTATGTTACTATTAGTTCTGCTAGTCCATGAATGGAGTTACACTATGAATGCCTTTCAGGTGTTTGATAGCTTCAATAACAGAGGTGTTAGTTTCAGATAAATGTGTCATTCGTTGTAGAATCAGGTAAAGTAGTGTGGCTTTTTTCATTCCTTAATTAAAGGCCTATTTTAAAAGGGGGAAGTAATTCTAAGAGATTGACAATAAGGAGACAGTTTTCTTATTATGTAAAGTCAAATAAATATACAGGCCCTGACTCTAAGCAAAAGATTTCCGGTTCTGGTAATAACCAAACCCAGTTGTGCTGCACGATCACAATACAAACTAGAGCCATTCATGCTTCTGTGTGACTGCCTTACAGATGATTGTTGCCAGCCAGTCAGAAAATGGACAGGTGCTGCATGTCATTCCTTCTGCCCAGCCAGGAGTGACCCAGGTGATTATTCCTCCAGGTCAGCTCCTGGATGTGACGAGCCCGCAGGGTGAGTTTAACCTGTGGGACTTGAGGGTTTGTGCTCCTGTGACTAAGCTCATCCTTCATGATCTTTTTTAAGCACCTTGTTTCCTTTCCTTAGTCAGTTATAAGACAAAATATGCACTGAATCTTGCTTTCTGATTGTGAGTCTGGTGCCTCACACGCCACATTTTCTGTTGGGCAAAAGCGTTATGAAAGCTTATGAGAGCTGCTGTGTCCTGTTTCTGAAGGATATGTGATGGGTAGATTGACATATCAAGCACAGAGTTGTTTCTTGCCTTATTTACCTTTAATAAAAATATTTGTGCCATCAGCTGTATTATCAGCTTCAAAATTTCAGTATTTGTTTACTTCATTGTAAATGAAATAGTTAATTCCTGTAGTGCAGACAGACCAGAAGAACATTAAATCTTCTGTTCCAGAGATCACTGGTGATGATGCATCTTCTGTGAAGCCAGGAATGAATCACTTACCTAGAAATTCACTTCCCAGTCAAGGAAAATAAGATGTAACTTTCCATTCATTGAAAAGCATTAGTTGTTACATTTTAAGCATGTACTGAGATACACAACTAGAAGCACAAATTTTAAGGTTTTCTGTAGAAAATGGACGTACTGAAATCTGAAAGCATTGATTATTTATCTGCAGTCCTTGCTGGATGGTAAAACACTGTGTACTAGTTTGCATTCACAGAGTGAGACTGAGAATGAGGTGGTCACATTTTAAAAAACATTTGAGAGTTTAACAAAACGTTTTTTCGTTCTCTCTATAAAATTCTCAAGATTTGAGCGCTGTTTAAGTGTTCCTGTGGAATGATAGCTCAGAGTAAGAATAGAGTCCTGGTGTTGTATGGGTAGAAGAAAGATTTGCAATTCAAGTCATGATCCAGCCCTTTTTCACTTGGGGTTCCAATATGGTTTCCTGACCTTGCATTGAAAGACTTGTTCCTACCCTAATGCTCAACCTTCCTCCCTCTCCAGCTCTTGCCAGGAGTAAACCAGGTTTGGTTACAGCAGAGTTTTACACTACTTAAAAGCCAACTGGGAGCCTTTAGTTACAAAATAATTGCTGCTGCTCTTTGTAAGCATTAAGTTGAAATACTAAATAGTAATTTTGCATTTCCATTTTTCATCCAACTTGGGGCTTGGTGTCGTAGTATTTGAATCCATGTTCTACAAAAGTGCTCCAGGTGTCATTTGTGGGGTTTTTTGTTTGTTTTCTTTTTTTTTTTTTCTAGAGACTTACCACGTAAAAGACTTTGTAGTGATTTGGTATTTAAAAGACAGTTGGGGAGACTTGTGAGCAGTGTACTGTGGTGGTGAAAGAGAACGGAGAACATCCTGTCATCTCCTGAGTTTCACTTGTCTGCACATGGTGGTGATGTGTGGAATGGTGCAGACTTCAAAGTCGCCTGTAGTGTCTTAAGGGCACATCTCTGTGGGAGGGACCAGTGCTTTGAGCCAGTGGTGTTAATCCGAGTGCACACTCAGGAATCTTCTTATGGCTTTGTGTGGATCCATTTCTGTACTGTGTCAATAGCTTACCACTCTCTCTGGATGAGGGAAAGAAGCTTTCGTAAGGGCAAAAATCCCTTATCTAAAGAGACCTCATGTGTTTATGTTCAGACCAAAATATTGAACATCTGCTTTCTCAGTTTTCCATTATGTTTTTGTTTAACTGGACACACAGCCTTCAATCTAAGAGCATTTTTTTGGCTTGTGGATTGCTCCCTATTCCCAAGAAAGGCTAAAACATTTGTTCTAGCAGCATGTCAGATTCAGTTACAAGAGGCCTGTTTGTCTTGTTTAAGTGTTCTTTTCTAAGTACAAAGCAGTATCATTACCTCGGTTTTTTTCTTTTTTTTAAAGCAACCAGTGTGTGACTTGCAGCTGAACAAAATACTTGTGCAATCCTATATGGATTCTTGGAAGCAGAATAATTTGCAAGTTGTTCTGATTATTTGCCTAGTTGTGGAGGGATTCATAAGCAGTAGCACAATTACCAAAGTCCTTACATATAAAGATCCTTATCAAGTGTACCTTCATATGTGTGCCAGAAATTTGAGCACTGATTCACAATTATTAGACTGCTTTATCACCTGTAAAACTTTTTCCTATGTTAAAAAGCTTGCTTTAACAACACAAAAAGTTTAATCATAGCTTGTTTTTCCTCATTCTACTTTCAGTTATTAATCAAGAAGCTGCCTTTTTTTTTTTTTTTTTTTTTTTTTGTAAAGATGTTTCAGAAGAGAAGTGTGATGATGGGAACCTGCAGACTGTGGTGGTGGCTTCTATAGCAGACAGTGCAAGCAGTTACATTCTACATCCACAGGCATCTCTCACCATATCAAAAAAAGCAACTACCAGGTAGGTCATGGATTAAAGGGATGAACAATCACTTTGATCCACTGTTAGCACTGTCTTTTTTCTTGTAGTTTGTTTTTGCAATGGTTATCACAAAATTACCATGGAACAGAGGTTATGAACCCACAGTGTACTGAATGTTTGGAGGACTTGAATGTAGAAACCAGTGGGGTTTTAAAATACTTTTATTCACTGTAAATTATTTTAACAATGAAATAGAATATGAAGAAAATGAACCACATATTTTTAAGGCATGTTGATACAATATCCATAGTTTGATCATATGCTCTAGGATTATACATAATACACTGATTTGGTCTTACCTGTAGTTTAGACTGAGTTGTTGCTTTTCTGAATGTCTGTATAGACTTCTTTTTTTTTTTTTTTTTCAGGATAGTGGAAGATTCTTTTCCCATCCCTCTTCAGCCATTGCCGCTAAATACGCCTGCTTGGGCACGCCATCTCAGGAACTGTGAGGTGGGCCACAAAGAATTCTGACTTAATGTTTTATCATCTAGCTCTGAGACAGTGTTCCTGTTCCTTGAAAGGAATAATTCCTAGCTGTAGAAGTGTTCAAGCTTCCTGGTATATAGCACTGGTACTGCTAGCACAATTAAACACATAAAATGCTGTGAAAATCCTTTCTAGTTTGAGAATTTAGAATAACTGGCTATCAACAGCTTCTGAAGTAAAAGAAGTGCTGCTGAAAACCTGCTACCTTGTAGTGCTGGGAAGAGCCATTGTGTGCCATGTTAGAGTTTGCTGTTGAATGACAGTGCAAACTTTGCTGACTTCTGCAACTGTTCGTGTGGTTTGTGTTATCACATAGAAATCAAAATCCTTATGATTGGCCAGTGTCAGGTCTGAGACTTAACACACCCTAATACCAATATTTCACTAAAGATTCCTATTTTAGATATCCTTGCTGATTTCTTTTTTTGTCCCAGCAAGTTAGGTTACTTGTACTTGTTTTCTCTTCTGTTAAAAAATGCTCTGTCTTTCTGTTCTGTGATGGTTTTTGACCTAAACAGAAGTCTTCCATTTTTGCATATTGTTAGATGTTTGCAGAACTGTCCTTATGACTAGGATGCTATCAGCAGCTAGAATGCATCATAAGTCCCTTAATAGGAAGGGAGGAGAGATGGGAGGTTTCTTGAGAGATCAACTACCCCTTCCTCCTGCTGCCAGAATCTTCCTGATAGATATTTATTTTACTTTCTCTTAATACCTTTTAAATGGAAAGCTCATACTCTGTGGCTGCCTAATCTCTTTAGATCTCTCTACCATCTCTTTTTTTTTCCTATTGGGTTGGCCACTGATAACTAGAAGTTGCAGTTTGAGGGACCTAGAAATTGAATTTCTTTCTGTATCTGCTTAGAAATAATTTTTAAATTAAATATATTCATCTATTCCTTTTGTGTTATGCCATTTATTTAACACAAATGGTACTGTCCACTCCTACGTCCACAAAAATGTTAAGAAGTCAGAAAATTAATAGCATGAATTCTTTCATGGTGGAGATACCATTTTTATAGAACCAGTTGCTTAATTCAGTTCATGAAGTTCACTGTGTTTTTAGCACTCTGTGGTACATTCTTTCCTGTCATAATGTCTGGTATAGTATGTTTCTGTGTAATGCTGAGAATCAAGAGTGCCTTGAAGGTTGGGAGGGATGGTGTGTGAGACAATTCAGTTCGAAGTTAGTGCACTAAGTAGGTGAGACAGTTACTGGTGGTATGGGCAGGTGCATTCTGCTCCAGATCAGTGCAGGGTGTATGTTGCAGTAGATGCAGAGACAGTTACTAGTGATTCAGAGATTCTCTATGGCAGTCAAGTGAAAAACTTCATCTAATACTAATTTGTCTAGTCATTGTCTGCAACTGAAGTGTGTGTTGGGGGTAAACCATAGGAGTGGAGTTGTCCTCTGGAAATCAGAGTTGGCAGTGACTGTTTCCTTTTCAGGGGTTCTGGGTGTTCTTAGGGCCTTGAATGGCTGACAAACTCCTGACCTCAGTGGGGGCTGCTCTTCTGTTAGATCCTATGATAAATCTCTTTATCAGGATACTACTGTGGGGACAAAAAAACACAGGATGCCAAAAATGTGGTCCTGTGTTCTCACCCGCTGGAGTCCCTGACTGCTTTTGTTTTCTTGTGTGCTGTTCAGCAGTGAGATGGGTGAATAATGCTCTCATTTCCCGTCCTTTCCACGCAGAGAATTGGGGACTCGTACCGCGGCTACTGCGTGAGCGAGGCAGAGTTAGAGAGCGTCCTCACGCTGCACAAGCAGCAGACACAGAGCGTCTGGGGGACGCGCCAGTCTCCAAGCCCCGCCAAACCCGCCACACGGTTGATGTGGAAATCCCAGTATGTCCCATATGATGGGATCCCTTTTGTCAATGCAGGTAACTAACTTTTATTTTAAGAACTGCTTTCAAAATTTCAACATCAGCTCCCAACTGGCCATAAAGAAGAATCTTTATGTTGTTCCTTAATTTTGATAAGGTCAAGACACAAACATAAAAAAAGAAGCAGCTTGCACACTATTGTGCGAGTCTGAAGGAGCTTTCCTTTTTTATGTTTTGCTGTCATTATTTCCTTTTGTCTTTTAGAGAGTAGCTAAGTACCATTTGATGGGGGTTCTTGTGATGAGGTCTTTAGGTGGAGGTCCCGTCTGCTCTATTAGGATGTGAAAGTTCTCATAAGGGTAAGAGCTTTGATTATTCTTGCCTAACTTGAGGATCTTTAGAAGAGTTAGTTCCACAGAAGTCAATAAACTATTTAAACTGCAAACATTAAAGTAATAAATAAATAAATTCAAAACATAAAACAAACAAGCAAGATAAACATCAACAGACTTCAGCAGAGAGACTTTTGGTGTTTTTGAAATGTTCATGCAGACTTTGTGTACCTTGGTGATGACATATTTAGCTCATGCAGTGCATACGTGAAATTACCAAGAGTTTAATTTGGATATGAAATGAAAGGGCTTTGCTTGCTGCATAGAGAAAATGGGTGACAGGAATGTATATTATGTTTGGGGTTTTTTCTTCTTTTTTTCCCTGAAAGTTACTGAAAAAGGGAAATGTTAGCACCAGTTTTAAAGCTTGAGCCATAAACTGAGATAAAAGAAAACTAAGAATAAAATCAAAGCAACTTACCCTTTTTTTTTCGCCAGCGTGCGTATGAGACATCTTTAGTTTCATCTAGATTGTTTGGTATCTTATGGAAACACATTATGCTGCTGTTATAATATTTCAAAAGTTTCTGGGTTCATCACTTGTGGCATAGGCAGCTCCTTGCCTGCATACTAGAGTACATGAACTATAAATAAAAGATAACTAAACATGATGTGGAAGAAATTTGGAAGATATTCCTTTCTTAGCCACTTTAATGCTTTACTTGTCGATCCCTTTTGTTAGAGGTCTGACTGGAAGAAGTCACTTAATTCAAGCTTAGAGCAAAGCAGTATTTGTTTGAGCCTTTCTGGTTTTGTGTGGGTGTGCTGTGCTGAAGGAAGCTCTGTTATTTAGCAGTTAAGATTTCTTAACTGCAAGGCTGAGCTTTTATGGGACAGCATGATCTGAAGTGTTGGTTTAAGCCAGGAGGCTGGAAATGGCTGCTGGCCTTGGCATGGTTTGACCCCAGCTGGAAATCTCCACAGAGCAGCTGACTCATTCCCCCAGTGGGATGGGGGAGAGAAACAGAAAGGTAAAAGTGAGAAATCGCATGGGCTGAGGTAGGGACTGTTCAAAAGGTAAAGGGAAATCCACACACACAAGCAAAGCAAAGTAAGGAATTCATTCACAACTTCCCATCCCCAGGACAGCAGGACAGCATCATTTGTAACAGTTACTTGGGAAGACAAACACTCTAACTTCGAATATTCTCCCCCTTCCTCCTGCTTCCCCCGGCTCTGAGTGCTGCTCATGATGCCATATGACATGGAATATGACTTTGGTCATTTTGGGTCAGCTGTCCCAGCTGTGTCCCCTCCCAGTTTCTTGTGTCCCTCTGCCTCCTCATTGGTGATGTGGGGTGAGAGGCAGAAAAGACCTTGACTCTGTGTAAGCCCTTCTCTGCAGTAACTAAACATCCCTGTGTTATCAGCACTGTTTCCAGCACAAATCCAAAACACAGCCTCACACACTACTGTGAAGAATGTTAACTCTATCCCAGCCAAAGCCATCACACCTTTGATTTTAGCTGGAGATTTTCTCTGTTGTTTTGGGGTTCTGCTTTTTATGTTTATTACCAGTATTATGCTCCTTTGGTAGCTTGAAAGACTTCTCATCTTGTAAAGTTTTGGTGCTCACCAGGGCAAAGTTCAATATTTTGCCTTCATGTATGTTGAGGAGTGCTGTGAGGTGTAATAAGTTTGAGAAATGGTTTAACGTGCTCTGTGTTCTTACATACTGGGAGAGAAGCATTTGCATTGTACTTGCTTGCTGGACCTGAGAGTTCTGCTTTCTGAAGACTCTGATAGCAAACAGAAATAACTGCTCCAGAACTCTTGTCGCTTCTGTAGTTAGTATTTTACTGTAATGAATCCAATGATTGCTTGAACAGAGTGCATTACTTTCTGTTTCCAGGAAGCAGAGCCATTGTAATGGAGTGCCAATATGGGCCAAGGAGGAAAGGATTTCAGCCCAAAAAAGCTGGTGAGCAAGAAAGCACCTCTGGCCAGCTGTACAAAGCCACTTGTCCCGCAAGGTAAGAATTGTCTGTAAAGCTGTAAGAGTGACTGAGCATCCTAACAAAGCATTTTCTGTGAGCCATGACAGAGCACTGGTTTGGGGTGGTAACTGATACTCACAGTAACTCTTAGCTTTATCTCCTTGATAAGTTGAGGTTGATACTCCTTTAGGGTAAGGAGGAAATGCTGTCCTGTTTGACTGAATAAGGCTGAATAGGTTCCCTGAATGCAAAGTAGCAGTACATCACTCTGTGAAATACAAGTAGGATTCATTGTCTACCTGAGCATTCCCAAATTATTGTGGTGTACTTTCGTGACTATTTCTGCTCCTAAAACTCATCTTATTTGTTGTTTCTTCTTCAGGCTTTTAATTGCACTGATATCAAACATCCTAGTTTTGCACATGTCCTGTGTGCTGAAGGAGTTACAGTTCTTCCTGTTTACTGGGGATTTTCTCCTTCTTCAGCACTAACAGGTTTTTTCCTCACCCTTGAGCATTCTCCTGGGTGCTTGTTCAGTTTTTTCCTGAGTTAAGAGTGTGTTGGATGAATAGCTTTTACTATACTGAGGGGCAAGGGCTTTTGCTGAGGAGTAAAATCACCCTGGCTGAGTGGCTTCCAGCTCAGAACAGAAGTGTGTCTGTCTGTATCCATATCTATTAATGTATCCTTAAGAATTTTACAGTTCTTTTAGAGGCTCCTCACACCCTACATCACTCTGCTTGAACATTATAAGTGGGATTTTTGCCTTTCCCTTCCCAAGGACGAAGTATACTGATGGAGAATTTTTTTTATTCCTCCTTGGAAGGATCTATATTAAAAAGGTTCAAAAGTTTCCAGAATACATGGTTCCTACTGACCCTAAAATTGACAAGAAAATCATAAGACTGGAGCAGGAAAAAGCATTCAACATGCTGAAGAAGAACTTGATAGATGCTGGTGGTGTCCTCAGGTGAAACTTCAACTTTTTTCTTTATTTTCACAAATGAAACAGAAAAGAGCGGTTTTTAAGTTGGTTTTTGTTTTGTTTTGTTTTTACTTAGTCACTCATTAATAGTAAAAAATCCACCGTGTCAGTAAAACTTCTGTGGCACTGAAGTATTAGTTTGGTAAATGTGTTAAGCACTAAACTATGGAACTTCAGCAGGTGTTTCCATGCAGGGTATCAATAGAAATAGTTGTATTGTTTTGGGTTTAATCTAGTTTGTTTTGCATTGAAAGGTGTGAGAAGACCCTGAGTTCTGAAAGACCTCTTCTTGCTCAGGGGCTGTAAAAACTTGTCACACTGAGTAGGTTATTGGTAATTCTCTGACTGTTCCCCCAAGATACTAATTTTTTGCCTTTGTTTGAGAATTGTGTGTATAAACTTTGTCCCTCTTGCTAGGTGGTATGTGCAGTTACCTACTCAGCAAGCCCACCAATATCATGAAATGGAAACTTCCTGCCTCCCTCCTTCACCGTCCCATCTTTCTCTGTCTTCTCCTGAGGAGGAGGAGGAAGTCATTAGAGATGAGAACAGTACTCTGCCTTCTCGACTTCATCCTCAAGTGGCAGACAAGATCCGAGAACTGGTGTCTCAGGGAATAGAGCAGGTCTATGCAGTGAGGAAGCAGCTAAGGTACAGAACTGTCTGCAGTGTTCTCAGTCTATAGTGCTAGATCTATTTTTGTGTTTGATTAATTTGGTTTGCAGCTAAAGAGCAGTGCTGGTGCATTACTGAATCTAATTCCCAGATGTCGTGAGTCTGTTTTTCTCAGCTTTTGGTATCTTTTCATATCATTTAGATAGCCACTAAGAGCTGCTGTACTCTTTAAAGTTACTTGAATAAATGGAGGTTTTAAATTCCAGATTCTGCAGCAGATGCACAAAGAACTGGCTCAGAAGATGATCTAGCTTGCTTTTGTCTTGTCATTGCAACAAGGGGAGGGAGAAGGTAGCAATGTCTCTTAACAGTGGGAAATAGTGGAATATATTTAAGTATGGTAATAAATGTCCTTTAACATATGACAGAAAGTATGTGGAAAGGGAATTGTTCACGCCTGATGAAGTGCCAGAAAGACATAATCTGTCCTTCTTCCCCACTGTGAATGACATCAAGAACCACATTCATGAAGTGCAGAAGTCCCTAAGGAATGGAGAGATGGTGTATAATTCAGAAAGTATCCCAGCAACAGTATGTTGGCCTTTGTTTATCTTTTTGATTTTGGAGTTAGATACTGGAAATCTTAATTTTTACCACTTAGCTGTATTTCATCCAAAATTCTGTGGGACTTTATATTTCCAGCAGCAATATTTTCAGTGGAATCTCTGGCTGAGCAAAATTGGATTAAATGTGAATAAAACCTTCTGACCTTATTCGCTATTTATCTTGTCAGCATTAGATTGCTTTTAGTTGGTTGACAAATTACACAGTATTAGCACTTCTTGATGACTGCATGAACTGGAAGCCATTGGTGTAGAAAAATTGACATGCGGCGTAACATTTTATTCATGGCTTTGTCGCTGTCTATGTTTTGAAGAAGTTGCTATTACTTTTCAGTAGCTGAAAAAATGGGGATGAAGTGTGTCTCAGGTGCAATCTAAATTAGGACTTAATAAACATTTTGAATGTGTAAATAGTAATAAATGCACTTTATGGTAAGAGCTTGGAGTTGAATATGCTTATAAGAGTTCCAAATACTCGGTAACTCTTCAGTCTTGTTCCTTAATTTTCTTCCATGTATTGAGTGATAAAGGGTACACAGTGATCCTAGTTTTCCTCATTCTGAGACTAACTGCTAAGAAATGGCTGGTTTAAAATCAACTTTGACAGACAGTACTGTTAAATCATGCTGTGTCATCAATCTTTCCCTCTCCCTACACTGGTGTAACCCAGGTGAGTGAGTGTGCTTGTTAGTTAGCCAAATGGTTTGACTATTTTCTATTTTAAAGTCACTAAACTGTCATGAGCAGATAAAGGAGATGACCTTCCTGATACACAGTGCATGTTTAAAAACCTTTTACAGTGCCTTTTTTTCATGAATCAAGAGATCCTAAAATACATAATTATAAAAAAGTAAGAAAATGTCATTTTAGAAACTGTTTTCTTATCAGTCCTGTATTGAGCCTGTGTTGCTGTAGACAAGCTTGCTCCCTTTCTGAGAACTGAGTTCTTTTTCCTTTCAGCTGCAATGGACCACAGACAGTGGGAATGTCCTCACAGAAACAGTGACTGTTGCGTTTGCCTCACCACCTTCAGATGGTAGGACTGCATGTATAACCTGTCTGTCTCCAAATGTGTTTTATTACCTATGTCACAGAGGTTCAGTTTCCTTCCAGAGAGGTTGCATTCATGTCTTGTCACTCAGGTGAACTTAAGGATTACTTTGCCATAACTATTTTGCTTTACTTTTTTTTTCTATTTGACTGAATGTGTGGACAAAAATATGTGTAGTCATGAAGCTCTTGACAGAAGTATTAAAATTATAAATTTGGCTTTTATTTAGCATTTTCGAGCAAACAAAAAATTTAATGGGATGGTTGCCTGGAAAGAACATTTTACCTTGGATAAAAGTGCTAATAAACTCACTGTTTAGAGAGTATTAAGTTGCTCCTGGACTCAGGGGAGACAATACTCAGGATCCAGCAGGGTACTTGAGTTTCCAGGTGATTTGTGGTTCACATACGTTTAAACATCTTGCTTAAAGGGACTTCAGTGCACATTGAGACTCCTGCTTCTCAGCAGTCGTGGGCCTGCTGAGTTCCAGTGCTAGGATCAGGCACTGAACAACGAGCATTGTATTCCTGTTGTTGGAATTGAGAGCAATCTTTTCCGTTTTTCCTTGATGCTTAGAACAGAAATAGAAACACAAGTGTTAAGTGGCAGCAGGGCAGAGAGATGTGTTTCTTCAGTTCTTTGTGATGTAACTTCTTTATTAATGTGGTACCCAAGTATCATCTCTTCCCAGTGATTGTTGAGCCATAAAGTGTTAACCTTCTTCCCAATCTGTTGCAAAACTAGAGTGTAGATATAGTAGATTTTTATATAAACTTATTTTTAAGATATAGTAGATTTTTATATAAACTTATTTTTATGCATTCTTGGTCAAAGGACTGGGTTTTTTGAAGGTGTTATACTGTTTTTCCTTTGAAAGTGGATTCCTACTACTATTACTTCAACTTCAAAACATGTACTAAGACAGAATACAGGTGTTTGTAACTAGATCTACTTGCTACCCACGTAGTTAGAATTACACATAGGCTAAGATGTTCTGTTGAATTATGGTGGCTGGTAATAAATTTAAAATTGGATTATTCTCCCCTTCCCACCCTTGTTTCAAGAATATTTTGTCTACTGTGACACGGAAAGAATTTTCCTCATGTTTGTAGATGCTTTCCCCATTCTCTATTTAATAAGTTTGATGTGAAACTCATCAGAACTATCCCTGGCTTTTAGTAGGGATATGATTGAAGTGAGGTGGAAGAGCCAAATTGCTTGCACATGTTCAGATCATGCTGCAGACTCTGCAGATGTTTTTAATCTCAGTAGCAGAGCCAGCTGGTTTCCCCATTTAACTGAAACATAGTGGTGGGTACATTTTGTTCTAGACAGTTGATGGAGAAGTCTACAGGGACCAAAGGGGCACTGCCACAGTTGTCATGTTCAGGATTTGCTAGTGTCAACAGTTATGCTGTGGTTCTTGCCTGAAGAAGTCCTGATGTGTTTGTGTCCCTTTCGCCTTAGGTCAGGGAGTGACGTGGGCCAATTTCTTGTTTGTTGCAGCAGGAAATATAAACCCCCAGAGGTTTGGTTCACTGCATGAGTTCTACTCAATGACTTGGTGAACCTGATTTATGTGAAGCAGTTCATTGTACACTAGTGCATTTACTGTTTAAAAAAGCCAAAGGTTGTGCTCTGTTTTGTTTGGGATTTTTAAACTTATTTTGGCTGTTGCTGCAATGGATTAATTTGAACTGAATAGCATTATGTGTGCTTGGTGCTGTTAGGGAAGAATTCCAGTGTTTACAACTGTGAGAGAACAAGAGGTTAATTTTTAGACTCAGCTTGAGCAGTGTCCCTCTTTTTTAAGGGAGTCTTATTTATTAGGATAAAAAGAAATTTGTAATGTGAACAGTCTTACTGCACTTAAGCTTGCATGGCTGTGCTAATATTGCCATTACTGTGTTTTTATGGGGAGACACAGGATAGTTGTGCCTTCAACAGCTGTGGTAGAGCTCAGCAGGGATGACTTCTATATGAACTGAGTGCTGGAGAACACTCAGAAAGAGACCAATTCTTGCTTTCTTTGTTTTACACAGATAATTTTTTAAGACAAAGTAGCCTATCAAATGCGTAAACATTCACCCAATGACGTACTGAATTTTAGAGGAAGCAAAAGTATGGGATATGTTTAGTTTTCTGCACATGTGAACCAGCTCAGTAAATATAAGCAGAAACTCTAATTGCAGCATGTCTTGTCTCCCATTACATGTGTGGGTATGTGTTTGTAAATGTGTCAACATGTTTATAACTGTATTACATAAAAGAAGCCAGACTTCCTAAAAATGAGCTTTCGTTAATGTTTGTGAAGTGGTAGCAAGGGAAAACAGCATTGACTTTTCAGATTACTCTTTGTATACATTTTTTTTAAAAATTTCAACTTGTGTCAAATGGAGACAACTGTACAGTTAAGAAATCAGGCAGTAACAGAACTTATTTGTGCAGAACTCCCTTTCTCCATGTGATACAACTTTCTTTGTAGTGAGTAGAGGAGTTGAACTATTACCTTTTCTTGCAGAGGTGTTGCTGTAGAATACAACCCAGGGAGAGAACTACCATCTCTTCCTGCATGTGAACATTCATGTATGCATATGGGTTCTCTGTAAATTATTCAAAAGAGTCTAAATATTTGAAATACTTGTGTTCAAGAAGATTTATAGATTTGTGTGTATCTTCTGGTCAGTTACAATAGTTAAGAGTCTGCAGATCATTATGTATTTTGAAAAATTTACCTCCTCTCAGATTGCTGGAAAGTTTTCCTGTGATTTTACGATAGAAAATGTTTTGCAATAGACAGTTCTCAATTTTTTTGCGTTCACCAGACTATTCTGCATTCACAGGGCGAGTTCTTCTTTTACCTCCATAAGAGTGGAAGTGAAAAATAAGAAGCTGAGCAGTGTCTGCTTGTACAGTTTAACCAATATGTTCTGGGTGGCTCAAACAGGAAATGGAATGATCTCATGAGAAGTTTTCTTGCAGAAATTGTTATAAGCAAATCTCAGTTTTCACGAACTTCAGGAAATAAAGTCTATCATTCTTGCATTAAAAAAGAATTTTGAGCATATGATATAATCTGTAGGCTGAAAGACCTCCAGATAAATGGACTTTGGGTGATATTGCATAGAAGTTACACTAATTTCACAAAGATGGGAAAGGAGGGGTGAGACATAGAAAATTTCCTGTGTAGATTTTTATTTTGAAAGACAACCCTTTCTTTTGATACCTGTGTGTTTTTAAGCCCTTACTGAGGTATAGAGATTGTCCCATTATTTGCTGCTTTTTTAGAAATGTTTTAGCTTTTATGTTATAACGACAAATTCAAAGCATAGCGTAGGGTGCAATTACTTTGCTCTCAGGAACAGATTTATTGGTGCCTCTGGTTTTTGCTCTTTACAGATACATACATACAAACTTCCTGCAGTATTGTCTTTTTGTCATACATAGTCTTCTTTCTTTAGCATCCAAGCTCTGCAAAGAGAACAGCATATATGTATGTATATCTGTATTGAACAGCATATATGTCTTCTGTATATCTGTATTGAGATTGAAGGGAGTTTGTTTGGTTCATAGGGGAGGCTTTTATTAAACAGAAAGAAGAGATTTGTCATAACTGTCTGCTTCCTCACTTTGGCACTGTAGGGAGCTCAGGAGTGGAGTCAGTCATCACCAAAGCAGAATCCAACCAGAGCGGGGAGTCCTTGACACCAGAAACAGCTCAGTTGTTGTCTTCACTCTCTTCACTTCAGCCCAAGATATTTGCACAACTTCAGGTACAGTCAGGTCATTTACAGAACATCAGACATGCTGTGCTGGAAGTGCTGAAGGTGAGCTGAGGACAGAAGTTCCCTCTCAGCTGATCCCAAATGTAGCTGGGTAACAGGGACTTTGAAGTAGCTGTCACCTCTTACTCTGGTTGCTCTTGCACATCACATTTAGTATATAGCTGTGGTGCAGGGGATCCCACTACCATCTTTTGACACTTTGAAGTTAGGGTCTCTTGTGAAGGAAAAAACAAGAGGATGAAGGCAGTGGGTTTCTACCTCAAACGGAGTACCTATTTGTTCTCCACCTGGTCTAGTCATTTCATAATGAAAGTGCTGCAAAACTGCAAGGAGATAAGACAGATCCCTTTCAAATCTCCAGCCTCTTATGAAAATATCTTAAAATCCTGAAACTGTTCCTAGCTCAGAGCTGTAAACTTGCAGGTTGAAAGGCTGAAGAGGGAGGGATAAGAATGTCATGCTAAAAGAGCTTCTTCTAAAGCTCATCTCCTTTCAAAGCTGGCTCTCTTATCCTTCTTCCTTAATTACTTTGAAAATCTGCCTTCCTGTTTCCTGAACTCCAATGAAATGCATGATCTTTTTCCTAGAAATACAACCTATAGTAAGATTCTATTCTGCTTGCTGTTTCCTCTCTTTCTGAGGACAGCCTGGCTTCACCTCACATCGTTTTATTTAAAGCAGTGTGCTTAGCTTGTAGTAGCTACCTCTTGTGGGAATGGGCAGTACTGGGGAATGATCTGAAACTGAATATTAATGCAAAATCAGAGCTTTATGGTCATAAGCAGTCTTCTAAATGCTGCTGGATTCCATTGTCCTAATTGTTTTCAAGTACGTTTTGAGCCTAGAGTTGCTAGGATTGAGTGTTCAGAAGAGTTAATGAGTAGGAAGTCAGAAGCTATCTAGACAATACATGCTGTTAAATGCAAACTCTTTCTGCTGTAAGTACTGCTATGTTGGTTCTTCTGCCTTCTCTTTCCACAGGGATTACAGCTGCAGTCAACATTTACCTCAACAAACGGATCAACAGCCCTTCTAGCTGTGCATAACCATTCCCCTCCCAGCCCTGCAAGTCTCCTGGATTCCCTGGGAAATGCAATAAGCAGCCATTCTCTAGCACTGAGTCAGGGGCACAGTCTGCAAGCAGGTGCTGGCCTAACACAGGACAGTGCTGCTGCTCCTGCTTTTGGGACTCTGCCTGGCTCTGATCAGAGTCTGGTTGCCATGGGCCAGCTGGTACCAGCTGAAGGGGTGGATGACTCCAGAAGCCTGGAAGGAGGAGTGCATCAGATTCTCTTGGGAGATGTACAGACTATTCCAGTACGGATTGTGGGCCAGCCAGCACTTAGTAAGTTGCAGTTTTCTCAATAATATGTGAATATAGAAAATACAGTGGATTTTGTTCTGTGTGTCTTGAAGAAAGGAGACAAATGTGTTAATAGTGGGGAACTCCAAGACAGACTTCTTTCAGCCAATTCGAATTAGTTTTTTTTTAGTTTTTCCGTGGGAAAGAGGAAAGACACTTTGTGTGAAAGTGATTTTATATTCCAAACATTTTAATTTTTTTATAAATTGGTTTAAATATTGTTGCTCGAGGGGAGCCTTACTGCAGTAATTTCTTGTCAACTTGCAATATTTTAGAGCACAATAGGTGACATAACTGGCTGTCAAGCTAAAAAGCAGTAAACTTCATATATACCTTAATTTATCAGCTTGAGTTCCTAAAATATTTTTCTTTTAAATGCACAGTTATTGGGGCTGAAGCATTATCGATGGAGTTTGAACTTCAGTGTTTGATTTTTGTTTTGTTTTTAAGCTGAAGAAAATACAGAGAGTGTTGTTACCTGTGTGAGCCAATGTAAACAAGAACCAAGAGAAAAAGCATTGTCTATGGAGAGAGATAAAATCAGAGACTGCCACAGTTCCTCACCATAGTTCTTCACCTTCACCTGTGAAGCCTGGAAGGATTTGTGAAATTGGAGGACTCTAAATGTCTTGGAAGGAAAGGCAGGTGCTCTCAAAGTACTGCCATTGTGTTTTAATTGTATTATGACATTCAGACTAAGTATATTTTAGAGTAGTCTGACAGAAAGCTGTTTTGGTTTGACTGATGTGGCTCACTGCCAACTCCATGTCATTCAGTTGCCCTGTGGAACACCACTTCTCTCTTCCGTTTCAAGTTTTGAGTGATTTGGATTCTATCCAAGTGGCCCATTTTGTTCATTGTTTCTGAAGGTCTTCCATGATTTAATTCCATAGCTTTAGAATGTGGATAACAATGCTGGGTTTGCATTTTCCCCTTGAGACTCTTGACTCTTACTGCACTACAGAGGCCATAGAATCTGTCAGCTCCAAGATCACAGAATCCAACAGCAAAGCGATCAGCATGGCAACGGTTTTGTGACAAAAGGAAGGTCCAGGATGCTAAACTTCAAAGTGATAAAGGACATGGATGCTTAAGAAAATGCAGCTTTGACCTGATCATAGTGTTCATGATGTGAAGATCAAGGAGAGGAGAAAGGTGAGATTGCCAGGTGAACATAAAGTTGTGTGATGAAGAAAAGTGTGTGAATTGTAATGGTGAATGTTTCTGACTTTAAACATCTCTCAGCTTAAGTTCTCCCTGTCTAACGGGGTTCATTAATGCATGCAGCCTTCCTTTGCAGTGCTACTGTAATTGCAGTTGGTCATAACAACTAAATGCAGGAGTCTTTCTCACGGAAAATGATTGATGCTGCCATTTCAGCTTATCTACCTCTTGCTTTGTGCACTTCAAGCTATCAGCTCAGACAAATGTGATTTAACCTGCTGCTGTTTGTGATGTAGGGCTTGTGGATACATTCCTAACAAAGAGAAGCCCAAGAAAACAAAGGAAGCAATCAAAGCAATATGTCCAGGTGCACTGTCACTTCAACATTCACAAAACAAACTCATCTTTTTCAAAAATGACGTATTCTAAGACTTACAGTCCATGCAACTAAAACAATTACCAGGAATCTTTAGAAAATCGAATGTGATAAAAATTACTGTTTAATAATATTTGAGTAAGTGACAAACACTGAGCTGTGTAATATGTGGCAGATGTTTCCTTAAGAAAAAAAAAATGCACTTACAAATAACTTGGAATCAGTTTAAAGCTGTAAACGAAATGAAACTGATGCCAACGGATATCAAGCATTGCATTGTTTGCTTCAGATGTTGAATTCCTAGAGCAACATTTACAGTAGCTTGTATACAGCAATGGGAGCCTTTCTGTTATTAGTCTCTACTAAGTAGTAGAGAGTTTGATCATAAAACAGGAGTTTTTTCTGCGTGCTGTGGAAGAATTCAGTGTGAGGACTTTTCTCTTTTTCAGACTTGAAAATAAACAAAGAACCCCAGGAAAATAATTAGTTCATTTACGTAGAAAAGAAAGTGTTGTGAATATTAAATTAATCAAAATATTAACATTTAAAAATTGTTCCTTTACCTTACATTCAAGCATTCACAAACATCTTCTAAACAGTGGCCATTTAATTCTTTTTTTCATTTTCTTTTGAGTATTTAAAGCTAAAACTTCCAAAAGCCTTACATTGAACTTGTGTTCCAAATGCCTTTATGTGCAAAATCTGTTAGGTGCTATATCTTAGTCTTAACATATATCAACTTCTCTGAGGTTAACTAACATTGTAAACACTGTTTGTTTAAAGGTAATGTTTATGGGTTAGCTCCCATTAGAATTTTTCAACATGATCATGCTCTTATTAGATAAGAGCCAGTATCATGCAAGTGCATTTAAAAAATCTCCAGTTTTTTGGAACCTCTCACATTTAGTGTCCACACTGACTTGGTTTATGGTATGCTTTACTCATTTCTGGCTAGGAAAAATCCCCAAGACTCAAGGCGTGGGGTTTTTTAATTTGGTTAGGGTTTTTTTAAAATTTTGTTTTGTTTGTTGGTTGTTTTTTTGGTAGGTTGTTTTGCTGATTGTCAGAATATCTCCCAAATGGATGTTCTCTGCTGCAGTCTTAGTTCTGGAGCACTCAGCCAGCAGTCCCCTTCTCTTTTCCAACTCAAAAACTGCATACCAGAATCTGTACTTCCTTCCATGCTGCTGCATTCAATAATCCATCATCATCAGTTTTTCTGAAAGTTTAAACTAATGCATTCCAAACTATATTCTCTTTCCCTATATCTCTCTTTTTTTGAGAATTTTTCCTCATTGTTGAGAATCCTTCTTTTGAAAAGAATAAATTACAGCTAAAGATTATTAGCAAGAGGTTATTTCAGTTTAGTTCTCTTCAAAGCGGACAATACACTTGTGATGGGAGTAACAGTTTAAGGAAATACAAGTTACATTTGCATCAGTTCTTGCTTAGTTCCCTCATTAACAGTTGGGGTTTTAACACAGTTCTTTCCACCATGAGCTACAGTCTCATCCTGTGCTGCACAGTATTTCTGATGGTATTTCTTGTTTTGACCTAGTGCTCATGGCTGGAGAAAACACTCCTTTAGTCCATCTTGAATTGCAGGCTCTGGAATTAATTTTGTATTCTGTCTTGATTTAATTGATACTCTGAAAACAATAGAAGAAGAACTTGGGAAAATTTTAAAGAAGCAATAAATAATTAGTTGTTTTTAAAAGCTGGGGATTAGACTTGCAATTCTGTTTATTGAAAATTTTATTTTAAATGATTCTTCAGCCAATATTCATACTTTTGTCTTCAGTTTTCTTCATTTTCACAGAATTTCAGTTGTCTTCCAAATACATATTTCTGTTTATTACTGTGTTGTTTTTTTTAATTTAATGTAATCTTTCTTTATCAAAGTGTATGTTTTACATTTGTTTTGTGCATGTTGCTAAAGGAGGAACATGAACTCATTCCCCTGTTTCCAATCTCTATATTCAATTTAATGCCTTTGTTCACTTACATCCACCTAAATTTTATGGAGAAGACTGTTATGTATCTGAAAATTATCAGAAGTAAATGCTGCCACTTTCAATGGTTAAAACTGTTTAAATAGAATAATCAAGGCTGATTTTTCAGAGTAATCTATGTAGCTTGATGCAAAATAGCTGGTTATTACTTTGTGTTGGAATTGTAGATGTTTTTCTGATGTTTACTTTGTTTTCTTGTGGTTGTTGTGTGCAAGCACTTACTTTGCAAACCTAAAATTCCTGACCTTCAACAGTACTGTAAATGAACAACTGATTCTCCAGTTATCCTTGTTGGTGGTTGTCTGTAAGAGTGATTGGTTGCTTTACAAGAAGAGATGTTCTTCTGTGCATGCATGCAAAAATAACCTTTTGGTAAAATGTAGAGAAGGTGTAAAAAGGTACACATCCATAGCTCTCCTTCAAGACTGGAAGCCTCCTGGATGGAAACCAGTACTGGTAATGAGTGCTTTTTATGGTTCAAAATTATTGCAGTTTCTACAAAATGTAGAGGCACAAATGTCTGTATATGTATGTGTATATATATTTTTTCTATAATAACTTAATGTATAATATTCCTATTTAAATGTAAACTACTTGTTCTTTTAAAGTAATGGTCTATTTTGTGGCTATGAGTGCTCATGGGGAGAAATGCAAGAGCT
The DNA here is from genome assembly GCA_013398615.1 of Brachypodius melanocephalos. Classification (NCBI taxonomy): domain Eukaryota; kingdom Metazoa; phylum Chordata; class Aves; order Passeriformes; family Pycnonotidae; genus Brachypodius; species Brachypodius melanocephalos. Next base: position 2,488,982 of record VZSR01000028.1, on the reverse strand, counting down.
CTTTCAGGGCAGTGGATTTTAGGGATGATGAACAACAAGTAGGACAGCTCCTGGGAGACCAGATGGAAGAAGTTGCTGAAAAGCAAGGATCCTGCTGGGAGGGCTGATGGGGGCTGTGCCTGGGGGGCTTTGGGGTTGAGAGTCCAAAGGCTCAGTGCAGCTCCTGAGTCTATCTATCCATAATCCTCTCTATGCCAGTAGTGGATAGCGTGAGTTCATGATAGGAATTTAAAGTATGGAGGTAAAGGGAAGCCTGCCCTGCTCTTAAAAACAGAAAAGCTGCTTGAACTTTGGTGAGCACCAGAGACAGATAAATGACTGCCCATAGTCTGAGGTGCCCATTCTTAGCTTCTGATATGAAGAAGAAACTCCTCTTGGAGCTTCAGTCCAGGGCTGTATACTCTTTTTCTTTACCTCTTACCAAGGAAAACAAACCTTTTCTTCTGAACTGGATTCACCTGCTGCTTTCTTCATCCCACTGACTGCAGCTCAGTATCTGCCCAAATGTCTCTTTCTTCATGTTTACTAAGGCTTCCACAGAAATCTCATCCCCTCAGGCCCTCCAGTTCCCAGTGTTTCACTTGAAGGAGCTGCTGAGTTCACTGCACAGGTAAACACTGGTGAGCTTTGCCCCATCAGTTTTTCTCCCTCCTTCCCCACGATCATAAGTACACATGTTCCTTTCAATTCCATTAAGTTTTTTACTTGCTTGCTTAGGGGTTTATCGTCATTACTGGGATGAATATGAAGGAGCCCTGTTTCACAGACCATTTACATTCATAGCAACTGAAAAGATTTGATAAAACAAGTAGGAAAGTATGGTTTATCTGCCAGCTGTTAGGGCTGGCCTCTCTGATACCACTTGAATTCTGATTCTGGCTGTGGATAGTAGCTGCCTGTTAAGTTGTCTGTCTGTTGGCAAAAGTGCAATTTTCTCCCTTAAGCCTATTCAAGCAGAGACATTCTCAGATGTTTAGGTAGGAAGAATCTGTTCCATTAGGAATAGGAAGTGTGATACAGCTGAGGATGGTGCTGGGAAAAGTTACTGCTCTTTATGGGTCTCTGATGAGAAAATAGACTTTGATCTGCCTTGCCTTTCTGGACAAAGCTTTCATAGGAATAGACTTCAGAGCCTATCCCATCAGTAACAATTGTCTTCTCACAGCAACAATGTACCTCATTAAAGAATGAAACAAGCCTTGTGTAAAACAGGTGGTGTTGATTTTTTTAGGTCAGGAGCTATCCTGCTGGTCTATCCAACAACAGCACCTAAGGTATGATTTGGAGGGAAAAGGAGGGGGGAGCAAATAAGAGTGTATGTGCATGCTTTTTTTTTTTTTTCTCTCTCCAGTATAAGCTCTTACATCTTAGTATCCCATTCCATTTCTGATGCACATGAGAAATGACATGTTTATTTTCTGAAGGGATTTGAAGTGTTTCTGAAGAGTCTTCAAAGGAGTGATCATAAATAGTACTGCTGTATCATACAAACTACAAGTACATGTTTGTCAACTAAGACCTCGTGCTGTTCTTGTACAGAAGGGGTTTTAAAAGCATGGAAAGCTTTACAAGGACAAGTCCTGAGTGTCCTTGTCCTAAGGAGTCTTCCCTGGACAGGAAAACAGGAGCTGTGGGAGTAATTCTCATCAGTAGTCTGTTAGCCTCTGATAGATAGAAGAAACCTTGCAAAAAGCACATATATGACAGGCCCTCACACAAGTTATTTTTGGATATATAATAGTTTTAAAATACATGTGCATACATAAATGTATGTACCTCAACATAAAATGGATACATGACTAGAGTTGTTTGCACATAGTTCTTTAATACCGTTTTAATGACACTTATCTGTAGTTAAATGATGCAGATATTTTAGGGCACATGTAATCAGGTCTTTTAATGTGGATAATTGGAATTCATGTTTTTACTACAACCATCCTTCGCTCTCTGCAGCGCAGCTCAGTTGGTCATTTGGCATGTACTGGCTTTTGTTAATGACATTCTGCCTGTTTAAATAAGAGCATGCTGTTCGAAGTAAATTAAATTTCTCACTCTTCCTGATCTTTTTTCTAATAGAGATTGATAAGGCTCATCATGAAAATCTGTTTGTAATATAGTGCTTTCATAAGAGTTGATTTCTGGGTCCTCACTAGGAAGGAACTGGAGAGCAAATGCTTACATACTATTGGATCTGCCATTTGGACATTTGTCTAATGTACTTGGATTTCTATAGCAGGACAGTGTCTATACAGCATAAACTGCCACTAAAATGCTGTTAAAATTTCAACTCTCTTCCTTGGTCAGGTGTCGACAGTTCAGTGGCTCCTGGAAGGATCATAGGAATGCTTCTGTTCTTTGGAGAACAGTTTCTGTCTGTAGATACTGTTTGAAACATAATTAGGTGTGGTAATCAAATGGCAGTAGGAGAGCCAGAAACAGAGAGGTGTGTGTTGGCAGATCAGTGAGGGAGGGAGTTCAGTCCCAGTGTCCTTGAGCCAGACTAACATTGTTCTGTGCTAGTCCTGAAAGCACCCTTCAGAAACAGTGGTTGTCTTTGTGTGCTGACATAGCTGTTCTTTCTGCTTGCCCACTCAAGAAGTTCTACAAGCCTTCAAGGGACATGGAGAGCACGAAGGTGTGTAAGATCTTACGAGAGGACCTGCAGGAATGAAACAGAGGAGATTAAAGTTTGATGACATAACTTCTATGTAATACACTTTATTTGGTGGGAGGAAGAGGATTTTCCAATAGAGAATAAAAGTAAATCTTCCTTTTCAGAATACTAGTATTATTGCTAACTCTCTCTGGTCTGCTTGACAAGATGCCTAGTTTGGACAGATCTTAATATTTTTATGAGTGTGTCCCAAAATTTTAGTGAAAACTCATTCATACATTGCCGTCTTTGCATGTCTTACTGAAACTGTAGGCCAGTGGCACATCCTGATCTTTTTATTGTCTCTGTGCATTTTCTTAAAGTAAATGAAAGCTTATTTTATGAAGAAACAGCAGAAAGCTTTTATCCAGAGTCCTTTCAGATATATACTTTTTACAGAGTAAGCTTTAACTTAATAATGTTGTATATTTCTAGCCCATTAATAACTTCAAATAACCACAGCCTTTTCACTTTTTTTTTTCTTTTTATCCAGAACATGAAGCATTCCAAACTACCCCTCAAAACCACCATGCTCAGATCCTGAAAGGTTTGGCACTTTTCTTCCTCTTCTAGGTGATCTTTCATCTGTGCTGTGTTCAATGTCTTGCATATAACACCAGAATCCATAGTTAAGACCTATCCCATCACATGAGGGCACTTTTTAATTTGCATAATCTACCTGGTCACTTGACAGCACGTCAGTAACAATATCTGCAAACCACCGTTTGTTGATTAACATCTGTCACATCAGTTCTAGATGTGGCGAATTTTCTTTGTGCATGGAATTTGCTTCGGTTTGGTGAAACCAGTGGTGTCAAAAATGGTCAGGTCTCATGAACTGACAGCCTTCTGTTGTGAATTTGATCTTAATCTGAGCTAGGGACAAATTCTGAGGCTATGTCCCTGTGTTCTGCAGTGCTTGTTGAGCAGAAGAAAAATCTTCCAGCTCCCAAGAACAGCTGCATTTGTGTTACTGCCTGAGGCAAAGCTGCTCATATTAATCTCTTGAAGGATGGCTCATGGAATTCTGCTTTCCAGCTTAAGGGAAGATAAAGTCTCTGTGTATGAAAACTGGGTGGAAAATGTTCAGAGAGTTGAGAGCACCTAGGATGGTCAACCTCCTACTTAATTTAGGAATAGGAGCTGGTAGAAGGAATAAGCAACTGAAGAATATCATAGTAAAAGTAGGCATTCTTGCTCTTTACATAGCATTGCCCTTACACAATACTTTTTCTTAAATGTATTCCATGACAAACACTGGTCAGCAGTGAGAGGAAAACAAATCTCAATTTCTCCCCACTGCCAGCTTACGGTTTAACAGTGCTTCTGCAAACTAATCACAAGTTGGCCCTAAAAATCTGTTCTAGATCTAAGTTCAGTTTTGCTTTGTCAGGTCACTGTTAAGTTATATAAATTTAACTATTTGACTTTTTTGCTTACCTGTTTCTTTTAAAGCTAAAATTAAATGTGAGACAGAATTGGAAATCTTGTTTCTTACAGAGGACACTTAAGTTCTCTGAAGTGTGCAGGTGTTTCCCCCTTGTCTTCCATTTTTATCTCTCCGTTCACTATGTATTGGCTGTTTTCTCAGGATCACTTACCTCTAAGAGTACTCCAAATAACTGTCAAGAGACCAGAGCAGAGAACAGAAGAGGAAGTTTTCAAAAAGCTGCTTGCAGGAGACAGAAAGCTCTCAATGTTTCAGCTGAAGATTGCAATTTCTTATGGCTGAAATGGCTCACTTTAGATGGTAATTTTTTTTTAATATACTACTTCTTAATTGTTGATTTTGTTACTATTTATCTTCTGAGCTCACATCTAATAAAAGCTGGAGTGGTAATTATGCATTTTGCTTTTATCTTCAGCGCACTAGTTATCTTCTGAATGCAAACTGGTCTGATAACTCCATGGTTTTGGCTGTTGACAAAGCTGTTATCACATCTGAGGTGTTCTGTACGTGGAAGGAGATGGAGGAAGTGGGAAGCTTCTTGACCTTACTTCTACTGAGAACAAATGATCTGTGGAAAGAGGGTTTTACCAGTTTAAGATCAATATCCTCACAATAATTTGTGGGTGTACAGGTTTTTCATGTCAGGTGCTACTGCATGTCTAACTTTGTATATAATACAAAGCCATAACCTCTCACTGGCCTAGCCATATTTTTTGTTGTCTCCTACCACTGTACTCATTGCTTTTTGGGAGTGGGGAAATCATTTTAACATGTTCTCATTTTCCACTTTCCTGCCTTTCTCCTGTTGCCTCTTTCTCATACCCAGAGCAGCACAGAAACAAATTTCTCATTTTAAAAAAAAACTTCTCTGTCCTCAGTTTCCCATGTTTTGGGGTTTCGTCTTTGCTTTATTGTGCTGGAGTTTGATTTCTTACATGACTGAAATGTAAGATATCATTGCATTTTGCTTAAGGAGTGGGGAAATACTGGGGCCTTTCACTCCAGAAGTCCTCAGAGGAAGCACCTGCCACAGGTTCTGCTCGTGCACCTGCATCTCCACAGAGGTCAGCACAAAGGCAGGACTGTGCTGATGCCAGCAGTGTCTTGCACTTTGTGTACCAGCACGTTATCAGTGCAAAGTTATTGCTGTGAATCCAGATCAGTCTGTGAGTCTGCCCCACTCTGTCCCCACAAATGAGACTTTGGGCACAACTTGAAAGAGAGCACAGGAGACAACCAGGAAGTTCTTAATGTTCAGCTTTTAGTTTATTCTTCTGTATTGAGCTCAGGTGCCCTGGTGTGGGCCCGAACCCTAACCAGTTCCTTGGAAATCAGGATTTCTCCCACATGCAAGCTGCCACAACTCTGAAACCTGGCTGGTAGGTTAGGGTAGGGTAGGGTTGGGTATTGTAGGGTAGGTTTGGGTAGAGTATGGTAGGGTAGGGTAGGATAGGGTAAGATGGGGTAGGGTAAGGTAGGGTATGGTCGGGAAAGGTATAGGGTAGGGTAGGGTTAGGCAGGGTAGGGTAGGGTGGGTTAAGGGTTAGGGTTAGGTAGGGGAGCATAGGGCAGGGTAGGGTAGGGTCAGGTAATGTAGGGTAGGGTTGGGTAGGGTAGGGCAAGCTGCCACAACTGTGAAACCTGGCTGGTCTTGGGGTGCCAAGCACGCCCTCCAAATTGACATCTGGCACCTGGCCCTGTGCAGGACACAGCTGGTTCCAGGCAGCTCTGCAATGGCCTTGCCACGGGACACAGCTGAGCACATCAGTGAAGGTGTCACCTCTGGGGAGGCGTCTAGGAAAGGGCAAAATGCTGCATGACAGAGAGGAGTGAGCAAGAAGGTGAAACAGCCCTCTGAGCACCCAGGTCAGAGAAGGAGAGGGAGGAATTGCTTCAGGCGCTGGAGCAGGTGTTTTCCCTGCAGACCACAGAGGATAACGTGCCAGAGCAGGTACAGATTTTTCTGAAGGAACTGCAGTGCATGGAGAGGAACCATGCCAGAGCAGGCTGAAGGACTGCAGCCTGTGGAGAGGACCCATGATGGAGCGACAGAAAGAAGCTGATACAGACTGACTGCAACGCCCACATTCCACTTTACCCTGTGCTGCCTTCGACAAGGGGAGACAGAGAGGATGGGGATTCAAAGTGTGGAGTTGAATCTGAGGAAAGAGGGCAGCAGGAAGGGAATGTGCTGTTCTAATTTGCTTTTGTTTTCTCAGTGATTTAATCTGTTTTAATTGGCAATAAATTATCTTTCCTCATATTGATTCAAATATTGAAATTTACATCTGGATGCAAGTCACGGTGGAAAATCCTGATTTCTCTTTGATCACTGCAAGTCACTATTGCCTTTAATTTTTTAAGTAATCAAATTTTAGTTTTTAAGAATTCATTGTGTGTGAAGGAAGTAGTGTACCTTGTCTGAATCAGGAATTGCATTTCTGGATGTATTCTGGTTAGGCCTTTCAGCATACTCACCTCTTCACTAGAGTAGATCTCAGGTGGAGAATTAACTCAGGAACATGTCTAATCCATTACATTTCAGCTGGAAAACAATTCCAGCCATATTTTTACAGGTTTGAGCATGGGAGAGTCATTCTGAGGAGAGGATGCTGCAGCAGCAGATTCTACTTTATCTACTTTGGTAAATCTGTTCTTACAGGTGTTAAGGGTGTGGCATCTTCCCAGTGTTATGTGTAGCAGTGCTTCAGAATGGGGCAAAGTTTGTGGTGAGTGGCATCTTTGGTGAAAGTGCTGTTAACTTTGGGAAAAGAAATAAGCAGAGTTTGGGAGTGAGATTTATATTCTTGTGCTTTTCAGAGATTACTTTCCTGAAAAAGAAGGGAACTTCCTTTAGAGGGTAAGTTTTATACGTATGTTCTTACACCACCTTTGGAAAATACTGGTACTGGATGCCAGGGGTATCTAGACAGGGTACTACGTGACATGACACTCTTACTGGTTTATAATGGAGGTACTGGAATATAAAATTGATGGATAGCTTCCTAACATTAGCTAAATTAACCTTTTTTTTTTTTGTCCTCTCTTCACATTTCACTGTAAAGGGAAGAGTCTCTGTTAAAGGGAACACAGTGAATTGTTAGTTTTCCATGAAACCATTTATGAACAGTTGGATGAAAAGGACTTCTTTGATAATGAATTTAGATGTGCTTCAGAAAGAATTGCACAGCCATTGTAAATTCGAGTATTTTCTTCCAATGATATCACTCACTATTGATTATTGTCTTACTGTTTATTTGCTGTAAGCTTTTCTGGCCATGTCAGGGCCATAGAAATAATATACATGGCAATTCTCTTTTCTCTTGAGGTTTTATGGAAGTGAAAGAAATCCTTCATTTTGTATTTAGCCACCAGTTGCTCTGGAAAAGTCCCTGATTATCTGTGTTCCATAGCTACCAAAAATCTTTTGTTGAAGTATTCCTTAAACTTGTGGTTTTTACTTGGATCAGGCAAAATGAATTTGACATCTTAAAAAAAAAAAAAGGCAGACTACACTGGAACCAAATTTAGCATCTTCAGGAGCTGTGACCTAGGGTTCATCAGCTGCAATTGTAAAAAGGTTGATGTTTTCATAGTGAAATGTTTTTATTCATCTAGTTTAATCTATGAACAAAAGTGTCTCCATTCCACTTATTTCAGACTTCTGAATTCGTTTGCAAAATGAGAGATGGCTAGTGAGATTAGCTAATAACTGCAAAAATGGAAAAGTTTCACTGGGGACAGGTGCTAACAAAATGTACCATGAAGTCAGCCAGCATAATTAATGTTAGTAAGGTAAGATCTTTCAGAGATTAACTACAGGCTAATACTTTTGGTGGTACACTGATGTTTATTCTGATCTTGCAAACAAAAATAATGTTTATGAGCCATTGAAGAAAGAACTGGGAAATAAAGCACTTTGTAAAATGCCAGTCTCTGGTGGTTTTGGTTTCTGTTGGCTTTGTCAAGCTTTTACTTGATGTTCATTTCTTTGTGTATCCATTGTAGGGTCTGTTTTATCTGATCTCTTATGGAGAGTAAGTTAAAATAAGTTAACAGTTAGAGCATAAGACACAAGTACTTCATGGCAATATATGATATTTCATATATTTTCTAATGAATATTAAAAGTTGAATATTCTTGCTAATTATCAGAAGATATTTGAGACTTCACATGCTGTATTCATTCTTTTTGTCTGTGTTTTGGAATTGATGAGTTTCCATTTTTCTGAGAGTTGTCAAGAGATTTTAGCAATGAAATTACTATTTTGAAATGAACTGTAGGTTTCTGACTGCAGTTAAAATGGTTTCAAGTAGGGAAACCAGGTTTGTATTTAATTTTGATTGGCCAGAATTTCCAAAAAGAAGAGACACTGGAGCCACCTCTGCACTCAGAGAAACACTACTTTTTGGGCATAATGTTACGAAGATTTCCAGAGAAGTTTGACTGGCATCACAGCCAAGGATAGCATGGTGTGAGGCAGTGATACTGCCTGCTCTGAGATGCCTGGAATACTCTGTGTTCATTATTCAGTGTCTTGCTGCTGACACACCAGTGAGATGATAAAAAGATGAGAGTCCATGATAAATGTTTTGTTTAAACCCAGAAACAGAGGCAACAGCTGGCATATTTAAAATTTTTGCACAGGTGAGTGTCTTGAGATATTTGAGGAGTGAAAAACTGTTGGGTTTTTTTTTTCTCTCTCTCTATCTAGTGTTGTCTGGTAACAAAAGATAATATGTTAAGCTTATTTGGAGAGTTTCCTAGGATCTAGGATCAGGTAGTGCTAACAATATTACAGACTGCTAACAGTGCTATTTGGGTGCTTTTTCAGAATTCTAGTTGCTTTCACTTGATTTCTTCAGGGAATTTTTGTCAGTACATTCCAGTGGCACACTGTCTACACTATGTTGAAGTAGTATTGTTTACTAAATTAGGAAAAATTTTCTTTCCCATTACTGAGATGATTTACCAGAAGGTTAGCTGAGTTGGCTGTCTAGATAAAACATGGTCTGCTGGAGATGGAATTATTTAAGGCTGCTGAGATTGCAAAACTGGCAGAATATGGTGAGTACTGAGATTTTGAGGAACCAGGGGAACAACTTTTTGATGTTATCATTGTTGAAGCATAGCATTCACCAAGGCTGATACCTGAAGCAGAAATTCTTTTGCACAGTTCAGCCAGAGTTTACCATCCTTGCCCACAGAGTAAGAACTGAGCTAGGTTATTGACTGCTTGACCAGCACTTACTCCAATTCCCTCTCACTGTTTTAGAATGAATGGTTAACTTTTGGCTACTTGAGAAGTGCAGTTTCACAAGACTTTAGCTGTCTGAGGTACTCTAAAGGATTATTTCACCCACTTATTATCCAAGTTCATTCTGTTTTCTCTTTTTTTTTTTTTTTCCTTTTTTTCCTTTTTTTCCTTTTTTTTTTTTTTTTTTTTTTTTTTTTTCTTTTCTGGTGAAATGCTTGTCTAAACAATGAGCACATCTTCAAGGCCAGAATCATCATCATGCCAGTTTCTATTGGTCTCCTGTGAAAGCTGATAACCAGAGTGGACTTGTATAATCTGTACCTGTATTTCATGGATCAGGATGTAAACTAAGATCCTGCCTTTTCCTGTCCTGTGAGTGTGTTTGCCTCATCATTCTTAGGGTGACAGTGTTAGCTATGTGCACATAACTAGCTTAAGGGATTTTGGTGGGTGTTTGTTGTTGTTGGGGGTTTTGTTGTTGGTTGGTTGGTTTGGGGTTTTTTTTTTGTCAAAAAAAAAAAAAAGAAGAAAAGGGTCAGACTTCCTTCATCTTACTGAAATTTCCTTGTATTTGCTCTGTGTTCCTTTAGGATTACAAAGATACCAACTGCATTAATCCTTTTTGATGCTAGAGGGAGCTCGTGGCTTGAGCAGTCAGAATGAATCATGATACCTTGCACAATTCTGGAGGAAACACAGATGGAAAGTAAAGTGCTATTGATAACTATAATGCACCTTTTTCCATCACTGGCAAAATTAGAGGGGCTGAATGCATCTGCTTAGGAAATTACACGTGGCTTTCAGAGACACTCAGATCATGAAATGCTGCAGCTGCAGTTTCTTCTATATCTGAGCACCTCCCTGTTGTGACTGGATTTATCTTCCCACCTTTCTCTAAGAAAATAAGTTGTCTCTCGTATCTCTATGAATACATGGGAACTGTAACACCGGGAGTACTCGTGTTACTATGTGTGTGTGTATATATACATGATATAGTCGTCCAAGCATGATTCTCCAAAGCCAAAATTCTCCAGGAGAAGACTTGAAAGCACAAGGTAACACAGTAAAGCATATTGAGTGACCCTATTGCCATCTCCTCACTGTTCTTCACTAGGGATCTGTCACTGTAACAGTGCAGTTGATAGCACATTAGCAAACAGAATTTAGCGTCTTTGGTGGCTGAAATGCAGCCACAGTTGAACTGGCCTAGCTTAAATATATTAGCTAAAGTAACTTTCCATAATCAGAACAAATTTTAATTTACATGACATCCATATGAGTTCTTGACATGTGGACCTCTAATCCTAGTGAGCACCACCTCTTATCTGCTTAGTTATATTTCAACAAATCCTTACTCCTTCAGAAGAAGCTCAGCTGTCACATTAGTGCTCGGTGAGGTTACTCTAAGTGTCAGGGCAACAGCAAATGGACAATCGTACTGCTCCAGTGCCTGAGGCAAAGCAAGCCCTGGACAATCATACCGCTGCAGTGCCTGGGGCAAAGCAAGCTTGCTTGCTGTGCGGAGCTTTGGCAAGCCGGGCTTGGTGTTCGTGCTGGGGCAGCTCTGCCCGGGAGAGGGCAGCGATGCCCGGCCGTGTGCTCTGACAGGAGCCGTGGTGGGGAAAATGTAATATATCGGACAGGAGGGTCCATATCCAAATCACTGACATGCAGGTCACGGTATTTCAGTGGCATGTTACTGCCAGAAACATGCTGTACAGCTGGACAGGGATCCTGTAAAGGAAGCCAGACAGGGGGGCTCTTGCAGAGGGCTGAAGCTGGGAAGGCATTACAATGGCATTGACTTCACAGATACCTATGCATAAGTACTGCAATTTTGATTTGCAGCTCAGTCTGATTTGTGAAATGGAAGATACTTCAGCCCTCTTCAGGGTATACTCAGATACAGAGTGCCTAAGGTGTTCTCCTTGGTATCTTGTGACACAGTTGTCTAAAGCTTGATTGTTTGGGCTTTTCTCTTACAGAATGCAGTAGGTACTAGAAACTGTTACTCTCTTATAGGTGAGAGACTCCTCTGCCCAAGGCAAACTTATGTTCCTTTATCACCTAAGAGGTTCATCTGCATGAACACCAAGACACCATTTGTATTTACTTGGATTCCCTGTTAATTCTATCAGCCTTTGTCCCTTCTTTTTATTTGTGCCCTAGCTTTAAAAGTTAAAATGAAAAAGGCTGAGACTATTATAGCACATAATATTGAGGCTGACCATATTCTTGGATGTACTTTGAACATGAGTCCCATGATGGATAGATGGAGTAAAGAGGATTTTAAGTCTCAGGATAGTATTTGTATAGCCGTTGTAGCTATGGGGAAATTTTATACCATTATACCTATGGGCCACATTTATGGGTTTTTATGGTCCTTATACCAGAGAGAAAGAGAGCCCTGAGGGTGCTCTAACTTCCATGGAACTGCAGCTGCACCTGAAAGGCTAAAACATCAACCAGAGTTCCCTCCTCTGCTACTTGCTAATTAAATGACATTAAGATGAAGAGTCACTGTAGAGAAGTACAGTGGCAGACACTGAAAGTCTGGCTGTAACTTCATAGGAGAAAATAATAGCAACTTGATAGCAGCAGCAATCATATGCAGTCAATTGTTGTAGACTTTTTTTTTTTTTTTAAGATAGAGTCAACAGATTATGTTCATTAAAGCTTTGGCATCTCAGACTTCTTCTAGGTGGGATCTGGGTCAGGGCTCTCTATCCAAACCTTTCCAGGGGAATTGGGGTGGAAGTTATTGCTGTATAACATCTGTTCACTCATCTGACTCCAGCTTCAGTATTTCCTTCCCACAGCATTTCCATCGCAGCAAGGAGCTCACATAGGCTGTATCCACACTGAATGCAAACAGTGTCTTGTGAGACATCCCTGAATTGGCTGGAGGCTCCACATGGTTGTGCTGCTTTGCAGAGGAACTGGCCCAGGCTTTGGGTGCAGGATGGCTGTTCACAGGGCTCCACAGGCAGGTGAGTGAAGTGTTGCACAGCACTGAGGTGTCAGTGTTCCTCCCAGTCCCAAAGGTGGAAGGATTGGTGCTGGATAGGGGAATCTGCACTGAGCTGCCTCCCATGGTATAGATATTCCTCTCTTCTGCTGTATTAAAGACCCCACAGGGTGAGTGAGCAATGTCCTGACAGCAGAATAGGGTCAATGCCTATGACTGGGAAGCTGGAGAAACCATGGACTGCACCAAAGCAGCCCACAAAAGGCCAAGATACTGGGTGGGGCCAGGACCAGTAGAGAGATGAGCTTGGAACAAGGGTAGGCAGGTAGAGTTCATAGGCAGGCAGAGCAGAGCAGAAAACATGTCAGGAAATGAGAGTACTGAACATTCAGCTGCATCCCTTAAGGCTGCCTATACCCCCATAAGATAGGAAGGCTAAACATGGTGCAGGGATACAGAAGCTACTCCTGGTCAGGACAGGAGTTCGTGAAAACTTGATTTCTCACTCCCTATCAGTGTAGAGTTTAAGTGTTCTCAAATGTACCCTTGCAGCACCATTCCCCTTTCTGGACAGGGAAAGGGAGATGTGGAGACTAAAGCAGTTTGCTTAAACTCACACAGGAAGCCCATGGCGTACCAGAGATGTAAAGGAAGAAAGTCACCACCCTAATCTGGCATTCCTGCCTGTAAACCTTTCCAAGTGGAGGTGCATGGACAGGCAAAGATGTCACACAGTGTCTACTGTCCCCCGTGTTCTAGTGGACCCTTGATCTACCAGGCTGCTGAGTGAGTGCTTCTCTGTACCACTCCTGTTATCCAGGAGAATGGCCTGCAGGAGTAAAAAGGAGGTGCAGGAAACACCAGTGGAGGGCATTAGATGGACAGGATTTTGCTAAGCTGGCACAACAAGATCTGTTTAGTAGAGAAAAAAGAGTTCTAAGGATATAAAGACAAAGCAGGGAAGTTGCATTGAACTAAACCAGGATGGCACTTGCAGAGATTAATAGCTCTTTCCTGTCCCATATAGTATCTGTTCTCCTTGCAAACATACACAAAGGATTTTCTGGAAATGCATACTTTACTCCTCCTTGCTCCAGTCCAGTTTCCCCTGGGTTTCAAAACACAGGTGCAATTGAATAAATGGCTCAAGTCTACATTAAATGAGATCAAACACAATTTGAGGCACAATCCAAAACTGTGCAGCCAATGAAGGCCTTTTCATTGTTTTAGTAGGATTCAGATCAGTTCCCAGTGAGATAGTTTATTTAAAATGTAACATGGTAACAGCAGTAGAGTGAAGTAAAACAACCTGGAGAAATCCATTTACGTTCATTGTCTGTTAGCTTCAAATGCTAATAGAATTAATAATAATAATAAAAAAGGGGGGGGGAGGATGGGGAGAGAATCACTCTGTACTAAACTATAGGTGTTAATGAGCAAGTCTAAATAGAATTGATGAGATCTGATGTAGCCATTCCCTGCTTGCTGCAGGAACTAGATCTGAAGGAGAATAAATTGGACAGAGACTTGCAGACAAGATGGTGGCTCTTAGAGTGAAGCTTTGCTTCCAAGACCTTACTTGCTGAGTTTACATCTTTTGTACCTGATGCCTTACCTTCAGCTGTCCTGGTCTGGCTGAAGTTCCAAGAAATAGATCCACCAGTCTCTCATTGCCCATCCTATCTCTGTCACTGGGAGATAGGATACTGTGAGCTCCCCTCCTTTCTAAAGAACCATCTCATTTCAGCCTGCTATGCACAAGCTGCTCACTGAGCTTTCCTTCATGCAGGGTCTCAAGACTCCCCCTTCTCATGACAAATCTCTGCTGAAAACAGGATGGATATTCTATATCAGGAGTGTGATCCTGAAGTGCAATTCAAAAGAGGGTGAAGGAATACCAGTGATCTTGATACACTGCAATAAGACTCTGGAGAAAGAACTGTATCGACTTCCTGGCTCTGCCTGGCAATAATGACCTCAGGTGTTATTTAATTTCACTGAGGCTTAGCTCTCTGTATATAAAGCACGATTGTTTTTTCTTTGACTTGCAACATTGTTCTGAGGTGTTTTGATCCTATCCAGACGGTGTTCAGAGGAGCACCTCTGAGAAGTTTATTTTGTTAGAAGAGATGCACTTTGTGGTGAAATGTTGAAAAGGCCAAAATCAGGAACATTTCAAAACTACCACGCCCTGAGGAAACATGGGTAAAATCCTTTGTGGAGGCTCTTTCTCCAACCTGGAGCCATGTGGTTTAAGTGAGGAGTCTGTCTCCATATATCTTTCTTTCTCTGCTTGTGATAAACCTTTAGCACCTGGATATTTGCCTAAGTGGAGAAGACTGGGTGGGTGCCTGTGCAGAGAATTTTGTCATTCCATACCTTGGCTGAATGAAATAATTTATCAGAGCAAAAGAGGCTCAACAGTGAGGTTCCCAAGACTGCTGCCCTGCACATTTACAGGCACAAAGGCATTGCTTTGTCTCTGCAGTGCATGGACTGATTGAAGGGTGAGAGAGTAGCATGGTCTCCATAGCTTGTCTTCAGTAAAAGACCTTCTCATGGGAGAATAATTTCCCGATATTGTTCTTGAGATTTCTCATTGGCTAAAAATCAGTCTAGTAGTTCTCAACCTTCTATCTATGACACCTTGGGAAAGGCTGTATCGTTCATTATTCATATCTGTGTGTACCATTACAGTTCACTCTTTCAGTGCTGTTCTTTGCAGAGACCTCCTGAGACCTCTTGGCTCCGTTTCACTGTTTTAGTGACCAGCATGCATCTGACCCTGCAATATTGCAAATTGCCACAAAAACTGGCCTCTTACAGCTGGTGGTTGAAGATGGGGGAAGTTAGGAGCTTTCTGAAGAACTTTAGCTGCATGCTCCTGAAAGTGGCTCTGAAGAATGTTGGGATAGAGGTTCATGCTTGCTTTTGCCGCAGTCCATCTCTTCATCACCAGAGAACTGCCCACAGTCAGAAGGTAGGAGACATTGGCCCATACTGAATCCCAGCCTGCCTTCTCTGGCAGTGTGGGAAGGGGAGGCTGCTCCAGTCGTGCCTTCCCAGCAGCATCTCCCAGTCACAGCTGCTGGATAATGGACAGCAGCCCCAGGTTTTGCTGCGAGAACTTAATCTGCACTGTCGTCCCTCATTACTGCCACTCAGTGCCGTCGTGTCCAGCCACGAAGGGTCACAAGATGACATGGGAGAGGTCGGGCAGGGGGTGTACAAAAGGGTCTGGCAAGCATCGGGAAATATGGAAAGGCTAAAAAGAGAACAGCTACCCAAACGATGCTCCAAGCGGCTCGGTGGGGATGGGGCTGAATGCGGCTGGGTTCACACTAAGTTTTCCCGAAGGTCACTCTGCAATATGGTAACTCCCAGCCCGGCTGTCAGTGCCCATAAAGGCAGCTCTCCTCACAGCGCGGGGGTGGGGAAGGGAAGGAGGTTTGTTTAGAAGCATTAGTGCGCCCCTCCCCCGGCCCCATTAGTGGCCCTTATTAAACCAACACAGACAAAGAGCAAAGATGCCCTCGTTAATGGAGAGTCTTCGATAATTACTCTGCTCTGCCGCTTCTTTTGGGGCCTGAATAGCCTTTGAATAATGTTTCTCTTGCTGTGGTTGCAGACAATACCCTCGCAGACTGCTTTAAGCGGTGCCAATCCCATTAGCAGAAGAATAGCAGAGCTTTCTGGTTGTGTGGGTGTGTGTGCTCACGGGAGGACAGCGGGCTCGCAGTGGGAACAGACTACGCTGCCCGCTGCTTCGCTCTCCTCACTGCTTCGCTCTCCTCACTGCTTCGCTCTCCTCCCCTGCCCTCCAGGGCCCAAGGAGGCGAAGCAGGCAAGCGCTGGGCGAAACTCCATCTCGGAAAGCATCTCCCTGTTTAAGCAGCCCCCGTGCCAGGGGGTTTGTGAGAGCCGCGCTGCTCCTCGCTGCAGGAGCGCAGAGACGGGCATGGCTGCCCACCTTGCAGAAGGGAGGGGAAGAGCTGCGAGGCAGAAACCCCGCAGGACTGGGAGGCCTCCAGCCTTTCCTCATGTTCCCCAGGCACAGCTCTCCTTGTACCCACACAAAATTCCTACGGGGACGGAGGCCTAATAGCCCCCCAAATCAGAACCAGGCAGAGCTGCTGCTTTACTATACAGAGGAGATGAGACACTCATCCTTCTGCATGCAGTTGATTACAGAGCATGAAAATGGCTATACCACCCAATTTTGGGAGGGTTAATTTTGTACTGCACACCCCAAGCAGGAAGCTAATTAGTGTGTTCAATGGGTAGCTATCAGCCAAACTTGGAAGAGTTGGGATAATTCTACCTGAGCCTTTCTCTTTGATCTCCCCTTCTGCATGATAAGTGAAAATAGTGTATAGCCGGGCTGGCTGTGGTGTTTAATTTAATCATCTGATGATATTTATTTTCACAAACGTGAACTCAAGCAACAATTATCAGAAAGGCTTCATCTTGTGCTGAACGCTCCAGTTAATGGCCTTTCTGTGAGGAAATAGCTTCTATGTAGGGAGTCAGTAATTAAAACGTGTGAAAAAAAGCCACTTTTACAGAGGCAGTGGAAGACTGGTGGGTCTAATGCTCAGCTGGTATGAGCTGTCAAGTCGGTCAATGGCCTCAACAAATGGGCATTGCTCCTTCCACATTATGCCAGCAAAGGATGTGCCCAGAGGGTTGTTGAGGGTTTCCCAGTTTGAGAAGGAGGTTTGGATTCTTGTCAACAGGTGCCAAACTTAGGAACACATGGTGCAATGATCTGGGCTTTGAAAGATGATTCTGGAGTACTCGTGGAAGATGTTCAAATTCAAGGGGCACTTAGTGCTGCAAACTGTCCCACGAGGTAAACAGCTAAGTTAATTTTCTAGTATTACTACTAAACAGAGACAATTTTCTCTCTTTCAACATAGTGTTGGAACTAAGGAAAAAAAATGACATTTGACACATTCCAAGTAGCGGGAAGAGGAGTTCCTTTATGTCTTTGTCATATGGACAAATAATGTACAATTTTTTTACTCATACAGGTAACTACCATATGGCTCCATGCACAGCTCAGTGTTGGGCCATGTGCTGGAGCAACGAGGACAAAGCTGGAAGTCAAGCTGTGTGGAAGGTTCTGATAGATAGCCACCACAATGTCTTTAACCAGTGTATCTTACTGGAAACAGCTTGTGATTACACGTTGGGGGACAATGATACGCTTAAACAAGGAAAATTGCAAAATTTGAAGCTTGCATTCTGAAAGATATATGTACTAATAACAACAAAAATATTTCAAAGGTTCTTATTTCTTGAGAACTAGTGTTTTTCTGCAGCTTTGAAAGATAATGTTGGTAATTGGGTTGGGTTTTTTTTCCCTCTCTCCATTGGCACACAGACTGTGGGAAGAAAAATCTCTACTAGAGAAAAATCAGGAAAAATCCTGACTAGGGGAGTCAGAAGCAAAGAAGAGATAGATTTTTTTTTTTTTTACAGTGCACACTGCCTGCTTTTCTCCCCTGACAGCTGTGTCCCCACAGGTAATAGACCAGCCTGCCCTGTGCACGATTTAGTTGTGCCTAAAAGGAAACGTTTAGTTTGTAACTGGGAGAGAGGCAAATTTCTGAAACATCGTGAGACACAGGAGTCCTAGAGAGTCTCTTTCCTTCCGAGGAGCTCAAGAGATAAATGTCTAAGTACCATTTGAGAAAAGGCTGGATGGTGATAAATAACCTGGCAGGTAATAATACTGCCTTGTCCTCTGTAGGATCTAGGTGGATACAGCTGAATTGGAATAAAAAAAGATTAATCCTTGACTGTTACCCAGTGAAGAAGCCATTCATCTTTGGGAGCAGGGCTTGGAGTGTATGGTGGTCTAGTAATATGCTATTTTTGAAGGCCAAGATTAATTTTCAGCCAGAGTAGCTGGTCTTTTGTGTGCCAAAGGCTCTCATTTATCCCTCCTGCCACTGAAGTGAGATAACCCATACAAATATGACTTCGTTAATTGTGCTAGTTGCATTTTGCAGCATACACTAAATGGCTGATGTGTGAGAAGATGAAAAACTACTGGTGGAAGCTGACCTAAGACCTGCCTTTTGCTGTGGATCGTAAATCTGCTTTATGGATTCAATTCAGCACCACATCTTGTGGTTCCACTCAGCACTAACCCGATCTCTGCCGCTCAGCACAGCACCAGCGACTCGCCTGTGGCACAGCCGGTGAGAGACCACCGCACCCCTGAGCTGAGACCTGTGCACGGTGCTAGTGAGAGGTGCTCTGTGTCCACGAGATGTCAAAATTCAGGTGCACCCCTAATCCAGACGTGGCTATTTCTTGCTGCGAGGTTATTTTTACAGGACCGGTATTGACGGCTGGGTTGCCATGCTACCAGAAACAAGCCATTTGTAATTGTCTTGTAACTCTTTGTTTTCCTTGGGTAACAGATTCTGCTAGAGATCCTTTTGCTGCCCTGTGGCGATACGAATTCGTGCACCACACTGCTCCCTGCAGCCTTCTCGCCTAGGTAAGCGAGCTCGTACCTGGGACTGTTAAAATCCGCTTAGGATTTTGCGTTTCCCATCTCTCCTGAAGTCAAGTGCCCGCTCCCTGAGAATCTCGGCTGCTTTAAACTTGGAGAGGTCCAACTTTCCCCTTGATGTTTATACGGGAAAACCCGTGGTTTTTCTAGTGCTGTGTTTTTAAGGCTGGCGCGTTGTCGGCCGGCTGCAGGCCGGGCCCGCGGTGCCGGCGCTGTGCGGGCGCGGCGCTGGCGGCGGCAGGAACCTTGGTGCGGCGGAGCCGTTTCCCGCGGCGGCCGGGACGGCTTTGCGGCAGGACGCGGCGGCAGGAGGGGCGGCTGGGCGCCGGGCAGGGCCCCTCCCGGAGCACGGGCACAGCGGGGCCCGGCCGCAGGTAAAGAAATCCTCTCTTCGGTCCGCGGGCGGGGCGGGGCCGGAGGGGGCTGCGAGGCTGCCGGGCCGGGCTTCCCGCAGCCTTCGCCGCGCTGCCTGCCCGCCCGAGCGCACGGGGATGTGGGCGAGGGCCCGGCCGCGGCCGCGTTTGCGTTTATAGCACAAACACGCCTGTAGTCATGTGCTCATCTGGAAGGACATGTTCCCCTCTGCATAAAAAGGCCCCGTGCTTTCGTTTTCCCCACTCGGCTCACGGTCTCTGCAGGAATTTGGCTGCTCCTCGAGTAAGTGTACGTGTAGGCACAGGGTGCTGAGATCCCTCTCTGTTTTAATAGCCCGGAGTGTGACATCATGCCGTGGTCTTCTTACCTTGCAGTAAAATTGCTTCTTTTAAGGAGCAGGCACCCAGACACAGCCAGTGGAGTTATACCTTTGGAATCAGATAGGCCCGACAAGAGAGTGTGTTTTATGGGAATGAATTTGTGCTAGCTGGATTGTCAGCAGAAATGCTGGGGTCACTGGCAGTGCGAGGTGAGGTAAGGGAAGAAAGGGCGTCATGACTCACTCCTGATCTGTTCTGCAAATACGCACAAATCGCCCTCATCCCGCAAAGCTTCACAGACAAATCTCACTTTCAGCACTGCATGCCCTACTAACTGACTACAAAAAGTTGCAGTAAGAATAAGAAAGCATCTGAATCTTAGTTAGCCCAATGCCCATACACTTTAAATGACAGCAGTTTTCATCTTGCCGCTTTTATGTCTTATTTGGGCAAAAGTAATGAATTAAATTTGGGACTTAAATCAGAAATCTAAAATGTGAAACAGAGCACTGTGCAGTGGAATGAAAGTTCTTATCAGTCTGTAGTAGCTAGATACATTGTTCCTGCAGGACATTATCAGACTGAAGTCAGATTATTGTTAGCATTTCAATATCATCAGATGCCTTGAGGTTTCTACAGGGCTCCTGCTAAGATTTTGTTTAATGAAGATGTAGTTCAGTTTGGAAAAGAGCAAGCACTTGTGCTGGGTGGCCACACAACTCTGTGCCTGTGGTTCACAGCCATCCCACAGGGTCAGCTGTTGTGGTAGGGCTGCCTTGGATGTCAGGTGTGTTTTTGTACAGCTGTGCTGGGATCTCAGGGAAGAAATGGTCTCCTGTGTTCTTGTGGGAGATGGTGTTTCTTATCTTCTTTTGGGCCTCTGGGGCAATGCAGGCTGTTATTCCCAGCTGTGCTTTTTACTTCTGTTTACAGCTCAACAAAGGCAATTTGAAAATGTCTTAAATTCTGAACTTTAAAAAAAAAAAATAAGTCAAGCATTTAAGGACTGCCTGTCTTTCCCCTTCAACCTAGTCCTAGGAAATGTGGAGTGAGGAGATACTTATAAAATGTCAGTTTGCATTAAGTAGAAACGTTGGGTTTTTTTAAGAGAAGTTTTATTTCACCTGACATACACAAAGTTGTTCCACATCCTAGCAGGAGCCAAGCTGCTCCATAGAGGCAGATACAATTAGAAGTATTAGACTGAGTCATGTTGTTCCTTGTTTCCTGCTTGTCTAGTTCAGTCATGTTTCCTCTTGTCCTGGAGGAGTTTGTATCACCTCTCTTGGACACCCTGTTCCCTGACGATTTCTGTACTCTGTGCTGAATTCAGCAGGTGACAGGCTGTTCAGTGGTGTCAGTGTGCCTGGCAGAACAGGCAGTGTTCTTGTGGACAAGGACAGCGTGTAAAATCCAAGTTATACAACTTCAGACAAAACTGGAATATAAGCACAGAAATCATTCACTCCCTTGGGTTGTTATTTGAGGCTACAGGTGTGTTTAAGACCACAGATCCACATCTTGGGCCAAATCACTGCACTGCTCTGTTCTTTTTGTCCCTGTAGATTTTGCGAGGTCAGGCACCATGCAGAGGGGGAGGTCTGGGTTTCAGTCTGATGTGACCTAAGAAAGTGCCCACGTGCTGATGGGTTTGGCTGGCTGCAGCCTGGGCTGTGTCACCACCAGCTGTCTGCGGTCAGTTTGCTTGGCTTTTTGTTCCTTTCCTTGTTAAAGTCCGTCATCCTTCATCCCAGTCCAGCTGCTGCGATTTTAGATGGTTACTCATCCCCAGGAAGTGACACAGCCCTTCATTACTTGGTGGTGCTCCCCAGCCAGGAGGGATGTGTGTCAGATGGCTGCAAGGCAAACGAGTCAGCGATAAAGATCTCGGGAGAGCTGTCCAGCAGTTTCTGGCAAAGAAATCCTTCTGGTGCTCTGTCCTCCACTCCTGGGTGCTCCTCAGCCTCTGGTCCTGCTTTGTTCTAACGCAGGCTGTTGTGCTCTTTGCAGCTTAGTGTTTCTTGTGTTTTAATCACTGTTTCCAAATGACAGTTAAAATTAAAGACAATTTATACTGTAAGCACTGTTTATTGTGCATTGCTGTGTGCTCATCACTGGATGAGATATTCTGGAGCTGTGATGAGTTAGTTCTCC
This sequence comes from Brachypodius melanocephalos, assembly GCA_013398615.1. Taxonomy (NCBI): domain Eukaryota; kingdom Metazoa; phylum Chordata; class Aves; order Passeriformes; family Pycnonotidae; genus Brachypodius; species Brachypodius melanocephalos. The sequence continues at coordinate 2,467,276 of VZSR01000028.1, read as the reverse complement.
ACACGGGGAGGATACCTGGGGAGCTTCATTGTTAGAGGCACTGGGTGTGACAGTGCAGGGTATGGTATATTTCGTTCTGGTGATAGGATGCATTGTCTCTGTGGCTTAGGTTGCTACATGGTTTCACTTAGGTTCACAGTGATATTCTAGAAAGAAACTGTGCAGTGCTCTGCAGCAGCCTTGTGGCATTGATTTATTTGGCAAATGTCACAGTTCTGTTCATGCAGACAGGTGGGCAAAGTAGCCACTGTAAAACTCATGTTGGTCTCCATAAAATTGTGAGTTCAAGCAATCTTGGACAAAGAGGCAAACTATTTGAGTCTGACTGGCCTGTTTTATGACCCTGTAGTTTATCAACTTTTTCTTAGAGCCCTAAGGGAAACTCTATGAAGCATTCCTTAGGTGGCCCCCTCTCAGTGTAGCTTTCTAAAGCTTGGTTAACAAATGGTATCACTTTGGTTTCCCATCATTTGGTGCCCCGTTCTGCTCTCTGCAGCTTTCAGTTCAGAAAGTGTTTATACACAGAGTTCATAGAGAGTGAACAACAGAAACCACAAAGGGTTTCTTCATACACAATAACATTGGTGCCAGTTGAAGGAGAAAGTTAGAAGAAGGGGATTATGACTGTGAAAGGAGTGATGTGCTGAAACATATTTACCTGGGAATAGACTCTTACTGATGTGATGTTTTTGCTTTTCTCCACAGGTACTCTACATCACTATGAGCTTGTTTCATACAGGGACCATAGCCTACTTGGTCAGTGGGTGTTAGATCTTCCCTCTGAAGACAAATTGAGTTGCTTACTTCCTACCACTATGGGTTGGGGTTGGTGACTGTATTTGCCCACGACATCTAAATTAATGGTGTGCCAAGGACAGATGTGAAGCAGGTCTTTAGCTCCGTATTGATGTGGTATCTTCTTAACGCATCGCAACGCCTTGAGCCCACAGCAGCACAGGATATGGAGGCTCTGGAAGTGGATGATATTAGCCCTGCCTTGGAAGTGACTGAAGACTTTTTCAATAGTTTTGATACTAAGCTTGAAAAGATTGTGCAGCCCTCTGAGGTGTATGGTGTACAGGAGGTCCCCGAGCTGGTTGGGCGTGAGGTATTTGATCAGATAACAGAGAGCAGGAACCTGAGGAACGTCACCTCCTTAGCCAAAAACAGCCTCATCTGGGATCACTGCAAAAATGGCCTCTTGGAAACCAAAGCTCAGACAGCATTCCCTGCCAAAGACCAACACATGGCACAGAGGAGAACAGCTGCTGACAACCTTGCTTGGGCAGGGGAAGGGGAGACCACGGCTTTTAACATCTTCAAGATCTGCCAGCGGCGGAGAGATAGGCCCCGCTCCGTGAATGACATCCTGGTGCAGAATGAGGGAGCCTCCATGTTCAAACCAGGTCACAACAGGTCACGCTCCGATATCAGCCACGTAAACTGGAGAGTGGTCTTCACAGGCACCTCCCTGCAGCAGCCACCTGCACCTGGTCAGGACAGTAACTGTGCACTGCTTTCCTACCTAGCATTAACCAAGGGAGAGGACATCCAAGGAAACACAGGTTTGTGCTGGTGCTTTGTTTATGTTTATATGAGGAGTTTGCCATTTGGTTTTAATATTTGTCTTGAAAGAGGAGCTGGATGTTAAAAAGCACAAAAAACCCACTCAAAACCCAACAGTGAGGTAACTCTTAAGAGAAATCAATATGGCTCTTTTATCTTTGATGTGGCTCTGTGTGTTTTTTGCCTGCCTGAGGATCATTTTTTAAACTTACCTTGATTTCTGTTCTTTTTATGGTTAAAAAAACTAAGCTCGTTTTACTTTTTGCTTCTATTTTACTCAGTTTGACTCAGGAAAAAAAATAATTCATTTGCTGTGTATTTCTGATCATTTCCTTGAATGATTTTCCCAAACTCAAAAAAAGAAAAACCCAAACCTTTGAATGCTAAAGCTATTGGGAGAATGGCAAATACAAACAAAAGCAGTTTTCATAAAGTGAAAGAGCAGCCATTAAAAAGAGGGCATGCAGAGCTTTACTGTAAGGCCTGAGATCTCTGTTACCTTTCTTTAAATAATGCTGACTCTTCAGTCCATAAACAATAAATGAAAACTAAAGCACTCAATTTGTCAATATTAACCTACAAACAAGTGAGTTATTGTGTTATATTGTGACATAGTTGCTGTATCCCAAAGAAGGTTGTTCTTGGTTGACAAAGGCAAGTATACCTGCTGTTATTTTTGTTTAGGGAGATATATTGCTTCTTGTAGAATCTATTCTATATCCTTTCTGTGGAAAGGATGCAAACAGAAATCCACTCACAAGTCTGAAGACAGAGCTCTGTTTATGTCAGCTGTGTCCTGGGCATCTCCTGCGTTTGACTTGATGTGTAACAACTTCATATGCCCACAGAAGCTCCATTAAAATATAGCTGTTGAAGGTGTACATGTTCCTGATAGTGTTTTAAGCCTAATCTGTGAATCTGTGATACAAAATTCCCTTGGATCCACTTCTCAAGGTTTTCAGTGCTTGCTGTGTGCCCTCCAACATTTCTGTATGGAATCTTGGAAGGCAGGGATACCTTCTTTGAGGAACGAGAGCTTCTATGCTCTGAAAATAATGCTTTTTTAACCTGTCTCCTTTACCTGTTTTGTTCAGCTGCTTTGTGCAGGTTTTACAAGGTAGCCATGCTATTTCTTCCCTCTGTGTTTGTGAGAGAGCCTCACAAAGAGTTTGCTGCTACTGTGAGCTGAGCTGAAAAGAAAAGTGCAAAAAGCAAGAAAGTAGGTTTTGCAGACGTGTATGTGTGGCTACTAGTTATTCTCCAGAAAAGATTGAAGAATGTATCTGGAGGTTATATAAAACCTGCTGCAGTTGTTGAAGGGGTCATAGTGGTTGCATCCTTAGAAGACATCCCTTGTCAGGGTTTTAACCCAAATTAAATGAATGCTGTGAGATACTGAGAGGACCTTCAGCAACTCCTGTCAGTCCTCACTGCTGTAAGGGACTTCCCTCTGGAGCCTGCAGAGGTCTCCCAGTCCTCCAAAGCTGTCCCAGTTACTGCATAGATGAGCTCTTCACTTTTTTTTTTCCTTACCATTGTAGTACACCCATTACTGTGGCTTATCTGTTCTTGCTGCTGGCTCTTTTATAGAATCATAGAATCATTTAGGTTGGAAAAAACCTCTAAGATTATCTACTCCAGCTGTTAACCCAGCACTGCCAATTCTACTACTAAACGGTAATACAAATAAAATGACACTGAATCCTTTCCATGTGCTGAGAAAGAAAAGGACCTGAAATGAAGCTGTGCTGTTTGGGGCAGGATCTTAGGCCTGCTGGTAAAAGAGCTCATGTGCTAGAAATAAACCATGTTTGTGCTATGGGGCACAAGTGGGAAGCAGAGCTATCAAAGACAGAGGTTGTAAGCAAATTCAAGGCAGGCTGTTGTATTTCTGGGCATGTGGCCTGGCAAACAAAGAGAGAATACTGCTTCTGTAATATGCAGTGAAGCTTGGCTTGGATTTTTAAAACACAGTGTTTTAAACACAGCATGGCTTGATGGTCATGTGGATGTTATCATTCAGACACTGCCACTCCTGACAGTGTGGGTGCTACAGTACTTTTTCCAGGTAGCTGTTTTGTTTGCCTGATGTGCTTGTGACTCTGGGGAGCTCTGGAGCTGTCACTATTGTTGAGCACCTGAACACATACTGACAAAATGAAAGATATGTATCTGCAGACCCAGGTGGGAAAACAGGTGGGAAGAAAAGACTGTATTTTTTAGGTAGGAAGATGGTGGACATTGTGGATCTGAGGCACAGTTTGTCCCTGATCTAGCAAATCCTGCCAAGAAGGTGACTAGCCCAACCCAGTTTGAGAGCATTCTAAGTCCCAAACATGTTTTGTAAAAATGCTCAGTTTTGTAAAAATCCAAGAGGAAACCTACTGACAAAAGCTCCGTAACTTACCCTCATCACTTACTAAGCATTAGAGAATTCAGAGAGGAGTGCCCCCTCAAGATGCAAATTCCTCAAAAACTAGGCATCTCTGCTTCTGCTCTTTTCCAAGTTACTTGGAATGCCTGTTGTCAGAAGTGCTTCAGTGCTGGAAAGCAGAGTAGGTTTCCTGCCGTGCCAGCTGAGATGCAGGTACAGTCAGTTGTTCCGAGTGTGTCTGGACATGGTGATACAACCTTTGGTCTCTTTCTCCAGGGGTGCTGGTTGCACCAGCTGCCCCAAGTGTGGTGAGTGGTAGGTGGGTGCTGGGCTGTCCTGGTTTCAGTGCTCTGTGCAGGGTTCCAGCTGGGACGAGTGGGCAGTTCCCAAGGGAGAGGAGAGATGCTGAGGAAGGTATTACTCTGTCCCCAGATGCTGAGTTTCTCTTTGTTTTCCACTGCCTTCTTCCACCTCTTTCCTTGAAATTATAACTCCAAATGGCTCAGATGTGAGCCATTTACTGTGATTATTTCCTTTTTTTTTACTCTTCTTCAATTTACCCTGCCTGTCTCCGTAAGGAGGAAAAGAGACGCAGTTTCTGTTTGGAAGGTGGATAAAGAGACAGTATCATTTGCTCTCTGAGTAAAAAGGTATTATCTGGCACAGTGCATGTGGAGGAGATAAAGGAGCAGAGCTGTAGGATGTGTGTGTATGTGCAGCGTATGGATTCAACCTGTCTCTGCCAGCATCTATTGCCCTAAACAATACGAGGCATTTGAATGTTAATCAAGGTGGCTGCTGGTTCTGTCCCAGTTCCAGCGAGAGCCATTGGAGCCAATTTCACAGAGCTCGAAGGGAAGGAGTGGGGTGAAGGAGGGAGAGAGGGGTGCCTCTGTGAAAGACAGGGAGAGATGGCCTTTCTCTAACTCAACAAAAGACAAGCAAACCTGTGTGCAGATGAAGGAGGGGTGGCTGCGGGAAGGTTATGAGTTGTCCTATTATGGAGAAGCTTGAACGGTCATCTGTACTTGATGGAAGCGAGAGAGATTGCAGTTGGAGCTGCAGAAGCGCTGCCTCCCTGATTGGATTAATAGAAAGGGAAGATGACTCTAGAATGGCTGTCCATTATCTGCACTACAAAGGGATTAGTGTGGGTTTCAGAGAAATTAATGGCTTTTGAGTTAGTGCAGAAATACTAATGAATGTCAGGGCCAGAGATGTACAGTGAACAAAATTGGTTCTCTTTTAGTATGTCCATGTGTGTGCACATCTATCCATTTGGGCTATCAAAGTGTACTTTTTCTCTACCATTTTGGGTTATAGATTAGGCTTTTAGTTTTCATATTTAGCTGAAATACTTCTGAGTAGTTTATTGATATGCAAGGTATAGTTATACTGACCTTTTTAGACCTAGTGCCAAAATAGCAATTTTTAAAATTGTTGTTATGGTTTTAGCCATATCTGCAGGAAATCTCTGTAGATGGAGTGCTTTGAGCATGGTGTTAAAAGCAGAGTCCATTCTGAGTATGTGGGTGAATGGGGAAGCTGAGCTGTCAAGGCAAAACTGAAGTACCTCCTTTTTGTTAAGGGGGCTGAAGGTAGTATCCTTCCCCCATTTTTAACCCCCATGAGATCTCCATACCAACATTAAGTATATCAAACAATTAATTTTCATGTATGTTCATTGAGTTTAACTGGAGCTTGTCTACTTAATCCTTATAAATCCTTAAAAGTTGGTCTTTGCTGAAGAGCTGGCAAAAGTTTTTACACTGCTGCTATTCTGCTTCTTTCTCCTGCCCATAGGATAAACTGAAAATTAGCTACAGGAATACTTCCAGCCAAAGGCATCTTCTTAGAATGAAGGTTACAGCCCAAGGTTGCCCCAGCTGGTATCAGAAGCTGGTCAGTAACTAAATTCCTGGAATACTCAAGAGTCCCTGACTCCCCTTGTGCTCCGGGGGGACAGACAGACTCACCCCTTAGCCAGCAGTGGTGAGAGCTGTTTGGCCAACAGTCTGTCACAGATGGGGATGTAGTTTCCGTACAGGCCTGGTTTTGTTTCCAAGCTTCATCCAGTCTAGATGCTTCTGTTCTCTTAGCTCTGTGTTGCAGACATCCTCAGTGCACTCAGAGATGATGTCTAAAGCTTGTTAGAGTGTGGCCTGTCAACATGAGTGTAACTGGTTAAGCTGAGATGCTGAAAATGTTTTATGCCTCCAGCTGTCCCTGTTTCAGAGGCTGTCAGCCCCAGGGTAGGAATCTGGAGTAGACAGGCTCTTGTATCGCTGTGGTCTGTAATGCTTGTGTTAAGGTCAATTGATGCCGATTTTGTTGTGACCTAATTATGCTGGGCAGTGGATGAGGAGCTTTTTCGAGGTGGCTACCTTGCTCTTGTGCCAGGAATAGCAAATTCCAAGGGAGATAGACAATCAGAGGCAGAAACCTTTACTTGTGTCTGCTAATTCTGTCACTGTTTGTAAATCAAGACCCAGCACAGGTACCCTTACTGGAAGGGTGAAGTAGACCTCAGATGGGAGTAAGAGTTTGTTCCTCAGGCCTGGGTTGTTTTGGGGAGCCAAGTGTTAGAGTTGGTATTACAGTGTAACAGTGAATGGCTCTGGATTTATGCAGGGACCAACAGAAATGTTGCTGACCAACAGAAAAACAGCTGACCAGATACCACTATTCTCTTTCCCTCTGAGCTGCTTAAGATGGGGGAGGCAGAGGTGGTATGTGTGAAAACATGAAGCTGAGCCTGGGAAGCAGCAGGAAAGAGGGGACAAGGTCCTTTAATTTGTATGTGTTTCTCACTGTCAAAATCTATTTTAGCTGGCAGTAGATTACTTGATAGTATTATCCACTTCTGGACTAGATTCTAGGAGATCTCTAGTGTTCTGTTGCTCTGCCACTGTCCTGGATATCTCAGGAAAATTGCTTTGTTTCTCTCTCTGTTTCTTTGTTCCGTTTTTGTAAGATGTTTTGGTACCTCTGGGTGAAAAAGTGCTCTATTCTCAGTATCTCAAATGTAGAGTTAGTGCCTGTGTTTGATAATTATAACCTATTAGATGAAGATTCTCTCTGTGATCCTATCCTCAGATATGCCTTGTATGGGTAGGAGAGATGTAGAAGCCAGAATGATGTAGTAATTTGAGACAATTTTAAAAAAATAATTGTAATATTCTAATTTTTTTTTTCCTCCAGAACACAAGACAGTGTTCCCAAATCTTCTGAAGAAGGGATACTTGGAAGTTAGAAGAGACAATGACAGCTACTGGCAAACCTGCTACGCTGAGCTCTCCCAGTACAAACTGTACCTGTATTGCTTGGACAGCAGCGGCAACCAGACTCTTCCCACCGTGTATCCACTGATGCGTTTTCAAAGGGTCACTGTTACAGGTGGCATTGAAACCAAGGTGGTGGACACTGTCCTGACAGACAGCTCACAGCTACAGCTGAAGGCAGAGTCCTCGTGGGAGACTTTGGACTGGGGACAGAAACTTTGGGAAGCGGTGCGTGCTTCTGTGCCTGCTTTTACAAAACAGCAGGAGAAACTGGAGAATGTGCCGAAGCCTGAAAATAACAGTGACCTTTCTCAAACTAATGGATTATTGGAGAAGCCTATGGAGCTCTTCCTATCCATGAATTTGACTGAAAACACTAAAGAGTACCAAAATATTCTGAAATCAGGGACTCTTTACAGGTTAACTGTCCAGAATAACTGGAAGGCATTTACTTTTGTCTTAAACAGGTCTTATCTCATGGCATTCCAACCTGGTAGGCTGGATGAAGATCCCCTGCTGAGCTACAATGTGGATGTGTGCCTGTCGGTCCAGACAGATACTCAGGATGGCTGTGACTCTTGCTTTCAGGTCATTTTCCCCCAGGATGTGCTCCGCCTGCGTGCAGAGACCCGTCAGAGGGCCCGGGAGTGGATGGAGGCTCTGAAAGCAGCAGCCAATGCTACTCGAAGTTTAACTCAAAACCCCCAGGTCACGCTTAGGAACAAACCTACAGATCGGCCCTTTGGAAATGATCTTAGAAAGACCAAGCGCCAGTCTGTGACCACCAGCTTCCTGAGCATCCTGACCACACTGTCTCTGGAGAGAGGGCTCACAGTTCAGAGCTTCAGGTGTGCAGGTGAGCAGCCAGGTTGTAGCATCTGCACCTACACCCCCTCTGCAGGAAAAGAAAATCACTTGAAAGAGCATGTGTGTGTGTTTTAGCAGCACAGCTGTTCCCTGCCTCTCACTGTGACTGTAGTTACCTCTTCTCTCTGTCAAATGTGGAGGAAAACCCATGGGATATTCAGAGGCTCATCTGCTTTTGATGAGCAGTGCTGAAACATTAGATCCTGCACATACAGCACTACATGGGCCAGGGCTGCCCTGCAGCATGGCTGAGCTGGTTTCTTGATTCAGGACATTGTAAAGGTGGTCCAGAATCAAAGGGGTTTGAATTCATTTGTTGTCTGACTCTAGTCCTATAGGCAAGATCATGTTTTTATTCGGTTTGGGGATGAAGTGAAAATAGAGAGGAACCTGTGTGAATGCAGTTTACTGTCATTACTTTAGCCAGGGCACCTGTGTGGAGCAAATTTGGGCACCTTATGCTAAACTATAGTCTTTGACTTGCTTTAATTACACTCACTTAGAAATTGTCAGCTCAAGCAGAAGCAGCTCCTTTGGAGACCTTTTCCTCTTGTATTATGGGAGCTGTGATGGTCCTGGCCTCCTCCCCATGCTGCTTTGGGATGTGGTTCTCATGTTGCTCTGGAACCACACGTGACTCTGGGAATTATCTATGTGGACCCCAGACCTGGAGGCTGGCCTGAATCCCTTCCAGGGGAGACCTGGGCCCTGGAAGTAATGGACTGCCCTCAGAATTGACTGTGGGTGCAATTGGGTTTGTCCTTCTCTGCTAGTCACCTGCAGGTCATGTTCCTGCTCATCTCTGCGCAGTGCATGGGCACCCACCTGGCAGCTGGAGCATCATGAAGGGTTAGCATCGTTGCAGCTAATGATTTGGTCACAGTATTTGGGCTTCTGCCTGAATTCAGTTCTGTTCTTGGCCACATTTTTATGATTTGATGTAATTTGTTTTATAGTTTGCTTCATCCTCTGGCTGAGGTTCAGGAGAGTTTCAAGTGATTATTTTCAATGACCTCTTCTAAAATAGGATCAGGCCCTGGAATGGCAACAAAATACATGTCTCCAATGTGAAACACGTTTTAGTCTTGCTTTATGTAGTATGGGAGCAGACTTTTCTCTGGGAAAGGTCGGATTCCCTCTCCCAAACATTGCATGATTAATGTCCACTCACTCATGTGTTCCCTGCAAAAGTAAGGTACCCTGACCAGGGTTGCATGATGTTTTTTTCCTGATAACACCTGAGACATTCCCAATACTCCCAGTGGTCTCCTTTTAGTCTGCCAAACCGAACAAATGTTCCTGTGCAGAAAAACTCCTCTTGAGTTGTGGAGGGTCTGTGGGAAGGTGGTCCCTGGGATTTTCTGTCGCCGAGGACGGGCATTCACAGCCCTTTCTGTAGGAGCGGATCCTTTGCCATTCCTGAGACCCTTAGAGCCGGCTGGAACTTGGAGCTGTTAACCATGGTGCAAAGAAATAAATAATTTTCGTTATAACTGGGAGAAACTGGGGAAACTTGTTTGGCTGGGAGAAATTTGTGCTGAGGAGGCCCACGGGCAGGCTGAGCCTCTCTCCTTGTTCCTTGCTCCCTGCGGGCGGTTCTGCCGTTCGGGGCAGGGGCTGCTGTTTAACCTGCTGTTGGTAATTACAGCTTGCAGGCATTGAGAGCGGTTTTCCCCAGGGCTGCTGGGAGGGGTGAGCTTGGAGAAAGATGAGGAGGAGGGGGGGGGGAGGAAGAAAAGTTTTGCTGTGAATTCTTCAGCCATTTAGTGCAAATTCCTGTAATTACCGTCTTTGTGTCCTGTCCCAATGGCACATAATACAGCAGAAGCCTTTCCTAATTGAGACCTTACAGGAGGTACAAATCCCTCCTTTGTTCAGCCTGACAAATTAGTGCCAGAAAGCGGCAAGGTCCGAGTGGGAATCAAAGGCAAGCAACACAAAGATGGAACTTACGGCTACAGTAATAACCCTCTCTAGGTCCTGCAGGGATGGGAGGGAAGGAAAAGTAATGACCAATGAAAAATGATGGGTTTTTTGTTATAAATTCCCTTGACATGACAGCACCTCAGGGCTGCTTTATTTATTTAGGAAAAGCGATTAAATAGTAATACAACAGGGCAGACCATTGTCTCTCGAGCTACCCCCCTTCCTACAGACCCCTGCTGCCTTGGCTAATTGATTGACAATGAACCTCTGATAAAGAAGGTTGCTGGGAGGACCTGATGGGGACAGGCTTTTTAAAATTTATTTTCTCTTTGCAGTCTTTGTGGGGTTCCCCTCCCCGTTTTGGTTTTTTATATTTTTTTTTCCTGTTTGAAATGCTCTCTGCGTACCTCTTTCCTTTTCTCCGTCAGTAAAAGCTTTTCAAGGAATTGGTCCCAGACAAACAGCTGATATTCACAAGCAGGTAGGGAAGAATGTGAATGTCTGTGCCTCGCTATTGACAGGTTTATCTTGGAGGCTGACTAGCACTTTTCAACTCATGATACAAGCCAGGGCAGTGGTGTCAGATGTAGTCGTGGGGCAGGGAGGACAAACTGTTGATACCCTGGAGTCAGAAGGGCACTTTGAAAAAAGTTGTCTTTTGCTTCCTCAGCAGATACAAAAGCTTTTCTCCACATTTCCAACACTATTTTACTGCAGAGGGCAGGGCATTATTTGTTGTAATTTGAAAAAAAAACTGAATGAACAGGCCACTGATTAGCAGTGGAGGGGCAGGGAGTTGATAAACCCTTTTAATTTTGTGGCCATCATTTATATTTTTGGCTTTGGCTAGACAAAGGCTTCTAGAGCAAGGTAGGCATTTCTCCTGGAGGAGTTCTCCTCGAGGTCTGTAAGGAGCAAATATCCCCAGGTGCCCTTCACTGTCGTTATTTGCTTGTCATGTGGCATCACTTTTCCACAGGTGAGGAAGACAAATGGCCTTTGTCCTTGCCTCCTGTTTTTGCATAGCTTCTGTTCTTTTGATGGCTCTCTTCTGTTTTTTTTTTTTTGTTGGTTTTTTTTGTGGTTTTTTTTTTTTTGTTGTTGTTGTTGTTGTTTTTTTTTTCTTCTTTTTTTTTCTTTTTTTTTTTTCTTTTCCCCTGTCCTTTATTAAAACACATTTTTCTCCAGAGAAGTCAGTTGTGTCTGCCAGGAACTCTTGTTACTTAGACAGCAACAGTCCTAATGGATGTGGGAATTTCTGCCTTCTGGAAAATGTGCTCTGCACCCTTTCATTTGTCTATGTGGCTTTCCTTACTCCTCTTCTGGGGTGCCTTCTGTCTTTTCCTCCCTGCTTTCTCCATGTCTCCTCACTTGCCAAAATGATAAACACTGCTATTAGGGCTTGAATGACTTGGCTGGCTGAGCTGAACACTAGAGAAGCCAAGGTTAGTAAATGTGCTATTTCCTGAGCTTGCAGCCCTGTCAAATGAAGCAGCAGGTGGAGAGCTGGTGTCTTTCAAGGAATCATTCTGCACCTAGTGCTGTGATCGTGTGTGTAGCATGGGGATAGCCCAGTGGAACGTGTCCAGGTCATGTAACCTCTGCTCTATCTCAGTCCCTTGGTCTGGAATCAGTCCCTACTGCAGTAAAAATAAAATTCCTTTCCCCACCCCCCTTAACACTATAAAAAGAAAGTGTTTCAATAGCTTGCAAGCTAGCAAGTGTGATTTAAAACCAAAACAAAATAGTCATGTGTGATGTCAACTTTGTTCAACTTTCCAAGGCATCATCAAAAAGCCTTACGGTTGAAACGTCACAAATACAGGCAGTTGAGAAGCATCCTTGAATTTAGCAAATACTTAGTGAACTGTCGTTGCACCCAACACTTATTTGTAGCATGTCACTGAAATAAAAATGCTAGAGGATAAAGCCTAGAAACTGCAGTACAATAATAAAACACCATAAGGTCCTTTGGAAAGTTTTCAGCACTCTTGTCACATTTCAGTTCCGAATAACCATTGTTCTCACCTGTCCAGGGCTTTTAGGATTGTGCTTTTTCTGAGTGCTGTATTTGTTTTGTGCTTGGTTTCATTTCAGTTGATCTCTTTCTTCCAAAGCTTCAGCAGCTTTTTACCTTCCCTTGTATTTGAGACTCTGTAAAATCCCCTAGGAATGTTTTGCACTGTAAAGGTTTTATTGTTTAGATATCTTCACTTTAGGCTTTAGTCTTCTAGTCTTGTGTGTGACTTTCAGGCGCTATTTCTATTCATTTAAAACTTCCACTGCTAGCAGTGGGATTTCTAAACCAGCTGAGCAGAAAAAAAGATAGTCTAAGTTAGTGTTTGGAAAATACACCGTGTTTAAACAAGGTCACTGACTCGTTGGGAGGAGTGGGGGGATGTTTCCAAACAAGGGTGAAGAAAAGGAATTTGTGTAGCAGGGAGCACTTTATTTGCAGTGGACCTACATGCTCCGAAACATGAGGTTGCTGGGCCACAGTGCTTTGCCATATGACAGCTCGTTTTGGAAAGATTGCTTGGGCTGATTAAACCTGTTTATCAATGATCAGTTATGATCACAGAGGCCATTTCATCTTCATTGATAAGATGACTTCTTCAGTGCAGTTCTAGGATGGCATGACTAGAGGAAGTGACAGTGAAAACTATCAGCTTGGTCTGGTAGAAGTTGGGTCCTTCACCCTCCTGGGATTTGGCTGGCACCTTCACAGATTGAGATTTTTGCCTTCATGTGATTCAGTTTGGACTTGGCCTGCTGCTGCCTGGAAGTGCAGTTTAGATAAGTGCTTGATCTGTTCAGTGCCTGTTCTGTGCCCTGATGTGCACTTTGCAATCGACTGGTGTTCAGGTGACTTCTTTGTCTCAGCCCTGCAAGAGGAACCACTGATACAACTGTCTTGGCTGATGAATCTACATATTCCTTCCTCCTGGCAGCCTTGAAAGGAGCCTTTTCTACCTGTATGGGGATAGGTGACCCCATTGCTCTAATCTGCCCCTGTCGACAACTCTACAGGTTTTCAGGGTGTTCTTGTGCTAATTTATAGTACTGTTGTGAGCTCAGTTCTGCTGGGTGTGAACATGTCTCTACTGTCACCGTAGGCTGTTTGTTCTTGGCTATGCCTTGTTTCTTCCTGGCTTGTGGGTGCTAGGTGTGAGTTCCATCTGCAGGCTTAACTGCTATTAGTTTTACTGGGAAGGCAGAATTTAGGGGTGTAAGCTGCAGGATGCCTGTCTGATGTCTTCTACAAAGGACACGTACAATGCAGGCATGCAAAACGTTGTGTGTGCACCCATATGTGCTATCACCTGACTTGTTTCAAACATGGGGGTTTTTTTCTTGATTGTTGATCTTCACAGAGAAAGTCACAACTCTGTGCATTCATCATGACTGCTATGAAGGGGTTTATTCACTTCACTTGCCCCCAGCCATCTAAATATTGGGTGTCTACACCAATCCAATCTTTGCTGATTGAAAGAAAGACTGGGTGCCTAGGGCATAATTCATCTCATGTGCCTTGGAGAGCTGCTCTGAAGCTGGGTGACTGTGAGGCATCTCCAGTAGGGTGGGGTGGGTCACTGGTGTGTCCAGTCTCCCCAGCCCAGAGCCACTGAGGCTACACAGCTAAGTCAGCTGAGCTGGAATGTGTGAGACAGGAAAGACAGGCCTATGCATTGGATCTTTAAAAGGTGCTAAGAAAGATGGAAAATCTGTTATTTTAACACTTAGTCCTGAGCTATAGCTGATAGTCAAGGTTTTCATTGACTTGGAACAGTTGGGCCATCCTTTGGAGTCAGCTGGGGATGTGTGAACCCTTCCTTATTTCTGGAGAAGCTGATCTAGTTTATAATTAAAGTGGGATGTGTACATTGCTGACATGATATGAGTTTTATGTGTTGCTCAAGTAATTATAGCTTGATAGGATTAAACCCTCGTGGTTTCAACGCAGATTTTTTTTTTTTACTTTAATCTGTTAAGGCTTTGTTGTCTTTTTTTAAAGTTAATAAGAAGCTCACACAAAATGTAGGCAAGGTGAGTAGTGTGTCAGACTTTGCTTGGAGGTTTATAAGTTTTTTATTATTTATTTTTTTTTTAATTGCTCTGGAAAGTAATAGTGGGAAAAGGACAGAGTGTAACGCAAACCTGGATAGGCATAAGAGAGAACTGAGTTGGGTTGTTAGTGTATCTTCCTTGTGAATTTGAGTTTTCCCATGGTGGGGTGAATTGGAATAGATGCACAGGAATAAAGGTAAGCAACTGAAGTAATTCTCACCTTATTTCTGTTTGTGCTGAGCTGATAGGGCAGCATTGTACGTCTGATCTAACTCTGCAGATTTGTTGCGGTGCTCCTTCTGCTTAGTCTGCTTTATGCCTTTATCAAGCTGAAAGCCTTTTGAAGTCTGTGGATCATTTTCTTTTCTTTGTATTGTATATTGTTTCTAAATGAATTAGCTTCTAAGCTAATCTGTCACAGATTTAATTATGGCACACAATCACAAGGGACTTGCTTTTTCCTGTTACCGAGCAAGGAACTTTATTGAATAAGGAAAACAGTTGTGTACTTGATTCTAATTTGGTCTTTCACTTTCTGTGTTTCACTGGGGAGCTACTCCAGTCTTTTCTTGCTAAAAGATTAAAGAGAAAGATATTTGGATGAAAAGGATAGTTGTACGTGTCTTCCTTGAGCACAAGAATATGCAGCAATGTGAAAGTGGTGTTTTCCATGCTTCAGAGAGGAGGGATTGTGTTCAGATATCTTGGATTCCTCCTCCATAGTAGACTACCACCTTAAGTTGAGACTTTTGTTACAACTTTTTAACCTCGCCTTCTGTACTACTTTGTTCCTGAAGTCTTTGCACTTGGACATGAACTTCTTGATGCTGATACTCCCACTCTGCTCACAGAAATGTTGTTGAGAGAGATTCATCTGTGCCCAAAAGCATTTCCTTACTGCTATTTTTTCTAACCCCTATTTTCTTTCCTTCATTCCAAGGTTGTTTTATTGTATTTTCTGTGATGAAAGGTTTGGGATGATTCCTTCCCTCTCTTTGCTAGCAGTATACCTTACAGCTACACTTCTTCCCTCTGTAGCTTGCTCCATAACATTCTTTAGGGAGGAATGATTTTAGTTGCTAGCAAATACTTTGGTATTCTCTTTGCATTAGGCTCTGGGCTTGCCAGACCTCTGGACAAATGTTACATAGATAATATTCTGTGTGAGCGTTAGGAAGAGGTGAGAGAGGTTTGGTAAAAGTTGTGCTGCTTTTTTCTCCCATCCTGTGTAAGGTGCTTTCTCTAGTAATGTAGGCAATTAAGTGTTTTCTGTGCAAACATGGTCCCTTCCCAAACCCTAAACTATTTGTTGAATTGTGTGGTCGATCTTGAAGGTGGTCAGCTACATCTGATTGTCCTGCTGGGAGAGCTGCTCAAGAGTTTCAAGCCAGGAATCAGTACTAGCTTTGCTTCTGGTAATCATCATGGCAAGTTGAATGCCCAGGTGCAGGATTTCCAAGATCATTAAGCCAGTGGCCATTCCTTCTTCCTCTTCTTTCTCTCTCATTCTTGTTCTATTTTTTTCCATCTTAAAAAAAACAAAGTAGCATAAGTGGTCTATGCCACAGAAATATGTTTGTCACACTACACCACTTTGAACTGCATAACATCAAAGAAAATCAGTGCTTTGATAACTTGATTTGAAAGGGTTGTAGAAATAGCCATCATTATGAATCACAACAGAGAGGAATGGAAAAGATGGTGATTTTCAAGCAGCAAAGCTTGTAAAGTAGGAGGAAATGTAAGGTGGATGCCAGCGCCACATTATCATCTAACAAGCCCCAGCTACACAACTGTTATGTAGCTTTGCAGAACATATTTTCTTGAGGATATGAAGAGGAATGAAAAATACTAGGTGTAAAGAGGAACAAGGAAACAAATATGGGCTCAGGAAAGAGTTGAAACAAGGGAGAAAGCAGCGCATGCTGCTTGAGTACAAATTTCTTCCACTTTCTCCTCTTCATAAAACCACCCTTCCTGAAGATGAAGGGCATCCAAGATTGCTTGCTGAGACTCTCCTCACCCCAGAGAACTTCAGTTGTTATGGGCTGGACATAGGGAAGAGGAGAGAAGCCCCCCCAGCATTTCTGTGCTTTGTTACTCCTTTCCTGAGAACACTCTCCATGGACTGGAATGAGTTTCTGGCTGTAGGAGGCTGCAAGAAATTAGGCCTTAAAGTGGTGAATTCTCAACTGCAAATGTTTTAATTTAGAATTCTGGCAGTTCAAATTGGACTTTAGTTTATTCTTACCTTCAGTCTAACAGACAGGAGGTAGGGCATTAAGACAAGGTAGCAGCCAGTGGTGTGGCAGGGGATGCATGGTGCTAATTAGGTGAAATCAATAATGTCCTGTCCCATCCTCATCCCCAGACAAGTAAGTGTTGGCTAGTGGGGAGTGTTTATAAGGTTTCAGTGACATTGAGTTGGGAGATTGTTTGCATTCAGACACAGCTTTATCACTAGAACTTCATTAATACTTATGCTCTGGTCTTACGAAGGGTAAAGGAGGACATATGAACATAATTATCTCTTTGATCATCTGACCTGTTTATATATTTACTTCTGCCAAAAAACCTTCATGTTCTTTCTTAAAAAAAAAAAAAAAGGGCTGGGGAAGAGGGAGATGGAAACAGGATGTGTCCCATACTGATTCACTTGGTAGTGTGTATGGCAGAGAATCAGTGGCCAAATGGTTCTGGAGTGTAAAAGAGGAGGGAGTGAGCTAATTGTGTTGCTTAGGTTATTCTAATGATGTTTGTTAGAGCAGAGGGAGACATGGTGGCATCATTTGATGTGGGGAAGGAGGAGCTCAGTTTATGCCTAAAGTAGCTGACCTGCAATCTTTCCTCAAATCAGTGTAACTTCTGCTGGGGAGAAGAGGTGCTTTCAGCTGGAGGAGTCACATAATCACACCAAATGAAATTAATTACATTGGCAAAAGCAATTGGTCAGTGGACTTGTACCTGAAAAACTCTATTTCACCAGTTCTTTTGCAGTTAAAGTGATGTACAAGGATTCTGTTACTCAGTATTTATAACCAGCTGCAGCAGAGACCATCTGAGCACACAGCACATGCCAGAGTGGAGCTCTGGTGCTCTGGCTGAAACTGTAAATGTCATATGGGGACACTGGCATTTGAAGGAAAAGCAGAAATACTGTCATGTGTGCTGTGTCTAGAGGTGTTGTTAACAACCACAGACATCTTGATGTATCTTACCCAAACATTTTTAGCCTCGCTTCCTGAGCAGGTTATTCGATGTGACTGTGCTCTCTGTCTTCAGCCATCCATTCCAATATTATATGAACTTTTGGCTCATTTTAGTCACTATTGAAAGACAGAAGTGTCAGGTCCGTTGAGTTTTTGTGTTTTGTGAAAACAGGTGGTCAGGTGAAGGAGATGTCTGCATTAGTTCTTTACAACTAAAGCAGCAGCTTTTGAATACATTGTTTTACCCCAGGGACTCTACACAAGAGGGCATGGGAAGAAGCAAGGGATCTAGCTGTGAAAAAAGTGTCAGGCAGACCTCAGACCTTGTAAGACACAGCAATGCAATCATAAGGAAAAAAAAAGCCCTGCTGGAAACTGAGCTGTGTCACTGCTGCTAGTCAAGAACTACTCATTCTCAGTGTGACTGCTGCTCAGTTATTATTGATGATCTGACTGTGGTTTGCCTTGGCTGTGCTAATTCTGTGGCTGAGTCTTACCTGCCAAGTCAGCATCCCTTCTGGCTGTCAGCAGGAGCTGGCTTGCACTCCTGCAGGCAGGCAGTGCTGGCCCGTTCTGTTGTGGGGAAAATGGGAACTCTCTGGAGCAAGCATACAGCAGAATGTGGCCTGGCTAAGCTTCAGGCCATGGTTTTCAGATGGCCATGACTTTTAAATGCCCAGTGCCTCACAGGAAAGTCTTCTGCCTTTGTTTCTTGAGAAGTGCTAAGTATCTTTTGAGTGCTGTCTGAACTATTTGTCACGAACAACCAAGTTAATGTGTGCTTTTTCAGTGCTAATCTAAGAATACTGATATTTATTTCTCAATTTTTTTATGGAATGAGAAATGTCTCTTGGGTAAGATAAAGAAAATTTAAAAGGATCTCAGATGGAGGAATACTTTTCTGACTCCATCCTGAATGCATATCTCTGGCTTGGTGTACAAACCCAGACTTTTGCCCTTCTCTTTTCTCTAGGCTGTCAGCGCTCCATAGGTTTGTCCAATGGGAAAGCCAAAGTGTGCAGCTACAGTGGATGGTACTACTGCAGCACCTGCCATGTGGATGACAGCTTTCTTATCCCTGCACGGCTGGTTCATAACTGGGACACTTCCAAATACAAGGTAATCTCCCTGCAGGCTGGAGTGCTAGCAAGTGAACTGAATTGCTGGTAGAAGCACAACAGCCCAAAGGTTGCAGGCATTGACTGCTAATACTGTCCTCTTCGTCCCTCTTGACCAAATGAGCCACACTCTCTCAACAAGACATGTT
Organism: Brachypodius melanocephalos; assembly: GCA_013398615.1. Taxonomy (NCBI): domain Eukaryota; kingdom Metazoa; phylum Chordata; class Aves; order Passeriformes; family Pycnonotidae; genus Brachypodius; species Brachypodius melanocephalos. Next base: position 2,448,718 of record VZSR01000028.1, on the reverse strand, counting down.
TTCATCAGTTTCCTTGGCCAGATCTAAGGTGTTCCTCCACAGGAGCAGCCATGCTCTGCTTCTTGGTGGCATCTTTTTCATCATTGCTCATCTGGCTGTTCAAGGGACAGGGAGAGGTAGCACACAGCAAACGCTTTTAGCTCTAGTCCCTGCAGTTACTGGGCCCTTGAGGAGTACCTGTTTCATGATCACCACAGACTAAGGATTGGCACTGCTTAGTGATGGATGCCAAAGTGTGGAAATGCCTATAGGAAACTGGCTTACCAAGTGCAGTGTTTGGGAGGCCCAGTATGTCCTGTCTCTTGGCATTTTGAGGACATTGGAAGGACATTGCTGTAGCACTTGCTTGAACTAGACAGATGGAAGTAACATAATGAGAAAATTCTACAGTTGTTCACTTGCCACACAAGAGCTTTTCTAAAACTTTTATAATCTGCTATTTGCTGCTGCCTCGGTGGCTGCTTGCTAGATAGGGGCACTGATTACATGCCTCAAAGCATTATACCAGCAAACACAGTAACAGTGTTGTTTTGCCATCTCAGGCAGTATATGCTGAAAGAATAACAAACTCTTAAAGAATCCAGATCATGCTAGAGCTTCAGACCTAGCAGCCACTGTTAGGAGAGGCTGTTTGATGTTTTGTGTCTGCAAATATTATTATTATGTGCTATTTGTAAAGGAAAAAAATAGCCGGTAAATGCTCTATTAGAGGAAAAGCAGGTCTCTTGAAGAAAATTTGTCAGATGGGGAGATTATTAAAAGGTAGCCAGAGCCTGCCATCAGGAAAATGATAGTCTTGCTCTGTGAAGTGCAAGATTCTTCAAAGTTGCAAAGCTCCGAGGTGTGGAGACAAAAAGCCTTCCCATGCCTAGAAGTTAGGAATATTTAAAGGTTCTTTTTTTGCATGCCAGGCAAACACAGTAGGAAATTGTGGACATGATTTTCTAAGAGACTTTTGCCTGCTGGGTAGTTGCTAGTTTTTCCCTTGGGAAAAACGATCAACAACTAACTTCTCTCAAAACAAATTCAGAAAACAAGCTGCAGTTTCTCAAAACAACCTTCGGCAGACGGTGTTCTGTCATTTCTTTAGTTTAACCAATGGGACTGGGGAGGTGTCGTTCCTATTCACCAATGCTGTTAGTCTGTATCAGAACACCTTATAAAAGGTGTCAAGAATTAGAAAATAAAGCCTTCTGATTCTCTTCTACCTGCTGACTGGAGTCAAGCATCTTTATTTCGTGTCCTGTTGTGACAGGAAATGAACTGCCTGTGCCAGAAGGTTTCAAGAGAAGCTGCCTTATGGTAAATTGAATTTTGAACTGTAAGTTTGCAGACTCTAGAAAGGCAAGATCTGGAAATGTTAGCATTCATCCTTGTATGACATTTAAAGCTGAAACCCTGTTGCACTTTGCATCTTCTCGCTCTTTCTGGCTGATTTAATAGGATTGTTCTGCTGCCCAGTAAAGCTGGAGGACTGTGAGTATGCTGGGATGCATGCTAAAATATTGAATTACTGTGGCTGCCCAACCCTTCCCATTTGAAGACTGTGTTTCAGCCTCTTGTAGCATTGCTGTGTTTGGCAATGTGAGTTAATGATTTACAAGATCTGTGTGCCTGTGTCAGCCATGCAGAGTGGACTGACACCTGTCTGTCAGCCAGTGATGCTGGGCTAAGCTACTGTTGCTGCAATCAGCGCTCCATGGGTACATTGGATTGGCAAGGAGAGGGAAAGGAAAGGTTTGCTTTGCTTCTCTCTCCTCAAAGGCTGCATTCAGACCGTGCTGCACAGTCATGCTTGGTCACCATAGTGCATGCACGTGGCAGAGGTACTCAGGGGACCTCAGTTGTGGCATCTCTTTGTTCCTATCCTCCTAATCCCTCAGGAGAGATGCCCAGCAGAGGTACAGGTGAGCACAGGTGTGAGTGTAGTGTTCAGACAGGAACCACCCTCCAGTCCCCAAGGCAGCAGGGCAGGTGGGTGAGGAGCCCATCACTTCAACAGGAGCTTGAAGCAAGGAGATGGACAGCACTGAGCACCTGGTCCTCCTGGTGGGAGGAGCTAGTCACCGTGCCAAGCATTTACACACCTCCCAGGGAATCATGGAATACGTGCTTTAATTTGCTAATTGGTGGAAGAGGACTAATAATTACTATAGATACGGAAGTTGCCGGGGGATTGCTGAGATATTGCAGTCAGATGGTTAATGATTGTAAAAGCAGGTTGTTTAACTGCAGTTTTAAAATGTACTGCAGTAAGGATAATAAAGTATCGACATTGCTAGTGTTAAAAAACTTGATAAGTTTGTAGTTTATAGGATTTTGTTCTACAAAATCTGAGGTGCTTGTGTTGTAATATTAGCTCTGATACCACTCAGAGGGCACGGTTCCTTGTACATACAGGATATTAAAAAAAAGAAAAATTAAATGAGTGGAGTGTTTAATGTTAATAGGTGGGATGTTTAATACAGCTTCAGGGCTTGCAAAACTTGTGGAGTTATAGTCTCCTGTATTTAAAATTGCACATCTTGTTATTTGTGTAGTTATTGGTGGGAAGGCTGGTCTTGGCATATTTCTTAGATTTGTATTAAATGTTGTGAAAAGATTACATCTAGGGCTAGCTTCCCCTGTCAGCAGCCAGTTACTCTTGCTGGTTTTGGAAGTGGTGCAATTTATAAGGATGTGTATTGTTCTTACCTACAGCACCAGAAGGGAAATAACTTCCTAAATCTCAAGAGGCTGTGGCATGTGTGCCCTTTCTACTTTTGTTAGCCTAACTCATCCCTCCCTTGTCGCAGTGTAAACATCGACTTAGAGGTCCAGGGGGACCAGCTGAATCGTGGAACCAGTAATAATTCTGTACCAGAGTTTCAGGTGATTTGCAGCTCATTTCATGTAATCCCATCATCTCCTTTCCAGCTGTGATAAAATGCAGAAATCAGGAATGAGAGGGAATTTGGCCTTTTTACTTAAGGAACAGGAGTATCTTTTCTAATGGAACAGGAGTCCCATTCATTTTTTGAGATGACAGTAGCTTTTTGCAGGTGGAGATAAAACAGGCCACTGTCATGAAAAATGCATGAAAAACTTTTTGCAGATAGAACTGTGGGAGTAATAACAGTAAGATTCAATTTTATTTATCTGTATTTTAAAAAGCACAACAACTTGCTTATTGCCAAAAAGAAAGCAGTGAACAAACAGAAGAATATTAACAGGGAAGAAACTGGTTATTCAGATTTTAGACTTTAAAAAAATCTAGTAAGCCATGTTACCACAAACAGCAGCAAAAGCTTATATGACTGCAGATATCACTGTACCTCGGGTAAGTAGCTGTCTCATACATTAAATTTTGAAGGGCTTGATGAAGTTTGACATAGCTATAAGCAGAGAGAGTTGGATCTCTTTCGACTCTGTCTCCATTTGTAATTGGTAACAGAATAAGTTTTCAGATGCATAGAATAGCTGACAGATTACAGAGGGGGAGATCTGCTTAAAAAGCGTTGGGAGAAAAGCCTGACTAAACTGTTTTATTTTTTAGGTATCAAAGCAAGCCAAAGAGTTCCTGGAATATGTTTATGAGGAGCCATTAATTGATATCCAGCAGGAAAATCCCATGTTGTACAATCACGTTGAGCCTCTGGCAACCGTCGTCCGCCTGAGGCAGCAGCTAAAATCTCTGCGAGCCTACCTGTTCAGCTGCAGAGCAGCAGTGGCTGAAGATCTGCGTAGAAGGTAAGAACCACAGCCAACCCACAGCACAAGGATGGAGCTTCCTTGGCGTGTTGCCCCTCCTGCTGCCTGTTTTGTTTTTGTCTCACACTCTGGTTCTGAGGGCATTACCCGTTTAGAAAGATGTTGTGCGTGTATCTGACTTCCCTGGAAGCTGGGTTGTCTTCTGTCAAAGAAAATGATTTTATAGGGTCTGAATATCTGAAATTGTTCTTGAGGTATTAGCCCTGGGGCATCACACATTGTGGTGAGCATCTTTTACTCCTCCTCAGGCTTTCTGGCTGTATTTTGAGGCAGATCTGCTACCTCATGACCCCTGCCATGGCATCACAGTGAGGTAGCCAGTGCTGGGACCTTTAAAACACCTCAGCCCAAGGAGGGTTTGGTTTTGTACTAGGGAAGCATCTCCAGTTCAATAGAACTTGCTGCAAGTGTAAAAGCCACTGAAGGAATGTCCACTGCACACCTTAGAGTCCAGCTCCTTCTTGCTTTGCAACATCTCCCTTGGGGTGACACTTTGGTGCTCTTGTTCCCTAAGACGTGCAGAGATGAGAAGAAGGAAGTTCTTTTCCTGTAAGGATTTATTCCTTGCTCAAAATGCTCCAAATAGCTTTGCTGCCTTCATCTAGTGTCCCAGTGTGCAGATGTTCACTACCAATGTGATGACTTTATAGAGCACAGCTGCAAAGTAAACAAAGAAAATATGTGATTTAAATTTCCCTTTGGCTCATCACAGGGGCAAGCTGCAAGAAAAGGAGGAGTTTAAACAATATGGTGAGACAGCATTCCTAAATTTAGTACTGTTTCCTAATTAAAAGTGAAAGATGGAGAGAGAATCCAGTTATCTGTCCTGCTCTAAAAACATTCTTTTTCTGCTTGGTCTTCACCTTAGTATGTGAATAACTATTAATCACAAGAGAGTGAACACAGCATCTTGAAGACCTGTCAGACCCATATAAACAGACTGAAACAAACTGTTAATATTGCTGTCTACAGAGAACTAAAAACAGACTGATTAATTGTATTGGCACCTTGCTGCCTCTGGGACACTGATAGAGCCTTCCTTATTAGGGAAAAGCAGATCACTCTGAGGTTTCTTTTATTAATACTATTTGCATTATCATCTACTTTAAATCTATACCTGGCTCTTCAGCCCAGATCACAAAATGAAGATGGCAGTGAAGTTGGAAACTCTTGGTGTCCTCTGTGAAGACAAAACTGTTTACAATGCTTGCAGTCACTTTTTCTGAAGAATCCCAGATGGCTATAAACCAGGTTAGCTCAGGATCCAGTCAGCTTAAATTTGGAAATGTTATTTATAATGTTTGGTGTGCCTAGAATAGGTACTTTGAGAACTTTGAAACCTGGCATCTAGCAGGGAACTCAGAACTGAAACCACATTGTGAACCTTGAAGACACAAGTGACAAAGTAGAAAGAAAGGAGGAAAAATAGGAAGGAAGGAAGGAAAAAACAGAAGAGATCCTTAAAGTAGCTAAAAGGCTCACAGTAAAAATGGTCTTTGTCAGTTATAGTGATTTATTCTCACCTATTGCTCCACTGGATTCTACACTTTTGTTTTTGCAGGGGGAAAAAATAAGGAACACGGGCTTGGCTGGGAGGTGAAATAAGGCCCTCCACCGGCACGTATCAGCAGTGTTCCTCTGATACTAGCCAGATGAGATTCCCAACCTGTTGCTGAGCTCCCTGTTTTATAAGGGATATTGTTATGCCAAGTTAGCTGTAACTGTCACCTCAGTATTGCAACACATCATTTGCCTCAAATGTTTTTACTGAACAAGTTCTCGCTTGTTTTTGTTGCCTTGTTCGTGTGGATGCTGTTCAGGCAGAGGCATACAGGACTGAAACCTAGAGCCAACACAGAATTAGTGCAAGTGGAGCTGTACAGACCCCACCACCACCTGCAGATGGTGAATGAATGGCCCAGACAAACCAGGATGCAGTCAGTGAAACTGATGGCTGGGAAAGAAAGAGAATCTCTGAGTCCATTAGATAAGGAGGGTATTCTGTGAAACCATGCTGAATGATGCAAGTTCTGTTCTGTTCAATCATGTCATGATTGAAGATTCTTCAGGTCAAGGAGCTGTGAGAATGATGTTTGGGATAATGTTGAGATGCCTGTATATCTAGTGTGGGGCAGGGTAACCTAGGCCAATCTTGGAGCTCCATCTGGGGAGCCCTCTGGCATCTCTGTTCTCTCAGCTGTACTTCTAAACTTGCAATTCAGGTGCTGCTTGATGGCAGTGATAGGAGGTAAATGTTTTGCAGCACATTCCCCTATGCATTAATGCTTGTTATGGGGCTCTTGTTCTGTAAGTAAATCTGAACAGTAATGAGAAACTATATGGAAAAACTTTCCTCTTGTTACTGATCTCTGTCTGATACCATTTGTCTGTCAGCTCCAGAACAGCAATACCATCAGTTTTACCCCAGCAAAACTCCAGTGCTAGCTACATCACTTAGCAGGCTCTAGTTTGGTCTTCCTGTATAGCAGCAGGAGGTTAAAGGTGCACCTCCAGTGCTGCAGATGTGTGGTCCTGGCTGAGCCTGCTGCTCTGTCAGCACGAGGTGAAACGAGCCCAAATTGGGTTGTGCTGAACAATAGAGTCCTGTCACTTCCTACAGTGAGGCCTTAGACATATCATTTCTGACACAGGAGTAGATTACTTTCAAAATATTTGCGTGGCAGTTGGGGAACCTGTCTAAACACATCGCAGGAATCCTGATTGATCTAATGCAATCACTATACCTCCACATACCTCATGTATGTGAAGCTGGGGCTGTGTCATCTTTCAGACCAAGGACAACAGAAGGTCATTAAGTCACCTCCAGGCTGTCAAAGGAGACTTTCCATTTGGGGAGTGGGAAATTCCAAAGCGGGAGAACAAAGATACGGGTTCTGAAAGCAGTAAACTGCAAAAAGAAAGTTTGAGCAGGGAAGAAACATAAGGATGTAGTTTTGGAGCTCTTAGATAATGGCAAGACCAACAGAAGAAGAAAATTTGTTGCATGGGTAGTTGGAAAGGTGGTAAGAGAGAAACTCATTCAAAGAGGATCTACACATCCTGAGAGGAACCAGTGTTAAGACCAAACAACAACCCAAAGTGAGGAAATGTGAGAAAATAAATGCAGAGAAGTATGCACAAGTAATTTGTTGTTTTATTTAGATCCTGGATGCCTGTAGTCATTGCAGTAGGTGAAATAAAGTTGCCTGTTGATGGAGCTCATACAGAGGGACTACCTTCACCTCTTTGCTTCAGCTCTTCTCTCTTTTGGAAGAAGTAACCATGCATGGAGGATCTTTTCAAATTAGCATCTTAAAAAGGGTTTGGCTAAAACTGAGGGGATGGTGTTAAGGTGGAATTCGAGCTTTCATTTCAACTAGGGGTAACAAACAGCTGAAACACTGAAATGTGTGCCAGGGCAGCCAGGGTGGAGGCAGTACTGCTGTCTGTTCATGTCAAGGGAAGGTCAAAAGCACAAGCTAATGCTCTACCATGGTAAGCAGCCAGCTGAGGAACCTGCCAGAGCTTTCCATGGGAAGTCTTCCAGAACACAGGTGGGTCTTTCAGTTCACGTTAGCATTTTATGGTCTGGGGTCACACCTTTCTCCTTGTCAAAGAGATGAGTAATGTTACATCTCTTTCACAATGGTAATATCCATTCACCTTTTGAGACCAGGTTGCTTTAAAAAAAACCCCAGATTTAAAAACAAGTTCCTGTTAGATGTGGAGACCATGTTAAATATGACTTGTGCCATTTTTATCCCTGTGTTTTTATATCAGAACTTCCAGCAGCAAAGTGCAAAGGTTCAAGACTGCCTGACAAAAGCAAAGACCATTTTCTTATTCCTAATTTCAAGTAAACTGGGGGATCTAAACTATTTTGATTTTAAAATGAAACTGTCTCTAATTCTCTGTTCTACTTTTAGCAGCAGTGTTACTTGATTTGTGAGTTAAATCTGTAGTAATTTTTGTCTTTCACAATGTGACCGTAACCTTGCTCAAGGAACCACAAAGGAGAGAGAGAGAGTTGGTGTACTGCATTTTAGTAGGAAGTTTATAAACTGGTTCAGGATTGCTGATGGGTGATAAGAGTAACTGTTTCAACATAGGGATGCTCGTGGGGAATTTCATAACAACATGAAATAATACCTTACCTTGACATGTTTGCTAATAAATCTAGCACTTAGTGTGGGCTGAAGATATGTGGGAGTGACTGTTCCCAGAACATAACCAGGAGTATTCATACTTCATGAATGTGAAATGATTAACAAATGCTTTTTTGCATAAACTCATAGAATTCGGAAAAAGAAATTAATCCATATATAATGCCACAATAATTAAATGAACAAGTAGTGTTTTGGTTTGGTTTAGACTCATTAATTTATTTTTACCTTTTGACTTCAAAATCACTAGTTTTCCCAAACCCCTACTTTTCTGAACAACTTTTTTTGGCTAGAAAGTTTGGGTTCTTCTCTCCCAGCAAAATTCCGGGAGCTAAGATTTCCAAGGAAATACAAAATCAAAAGCCTGAAAAAAATTACGAGAATTAGCAACGCTGGAAAAAATCCTACTTTTTCCCCCTCATCTCTGATGCCATTCTCTTCCTTAAATTGACAATGTCCACATCAAATGAATTGCAAGAGAAAACCCAGCAAGCAACGTTATTTACCTTGCCATGTATATTAGGGATAACTGGCCATTCACTGGTACCTCTCTGTACTTTTAGAACTGAATAGCGCTCTGAAAAATTGGAGCTGCTCTCTGTGAGATCAGAGTGCACGCAGGTCCTGCCCATGTGCTCCACACGTGGCTGGTGCTGGTGCATGGCTGCAGGGACACGACCAGAGAGGGCTCTTGCCTCTTGTTCGGGGCCAAAAAGCCACGGGAAGAGCAGCGATCAGCGAGTTCTGACCTTCTGCTGCTTTGGTTTGCAGCATGGTGCGGCAGCTCCAAAGGTGTGAGCTGCAGTGCCAGGGTATGCACTGTGCTGGATGAGGAAGCAGCCTTGGCAGCCTGGTGCTGTGCCAGCTGTGGGTGTAGCAGCTTCCTGCAGAGGGGTGGAGAGGAGGCTGAAGGCAGCGCTGTGCTGGACCGGGTCATCTGCGTCCCCTGTGAGTCACAGCTCACTCGTACAGTTCTCAGCCTGCTCAAACCAGACGCTCCTGGCTGCCACATGAAGCCGTGGTGCCAGCTTCCCTCCCTTCCCCCCTTCACATCCTAGATTTTAAGAGTCTTTTTGGTATAAAGGAGACTTGGTTGTGCCCACCTGCCATCTAACTTGATTTCTTTTGATTGCACTGTAAAAAGAAGAGTTCTCCTGCTTATCACGTTTGTACTTTGGTTATGGTGTCAAGCACAGGCAGATTAATTGGTTGTAGCTTTAGCAGAGCTGTCAGGGTATTTAACCCATTGAAGAAAAATTACCTATGCTGGTGATAAACAGGCTTTAAATGCAGAGCAATTACTTAGTGCTAAAAAAGCACCATGACTACACGCTTTACCCAAATGCAAAAGGCAAATTCTTATCAGTGGTTCTGTTTGCAGGAGGACACTAAAAGATAACCTTTGTTTGTGCAAATACTTACCTGGTAAAATCATCCGAGAAGGAAAAGATGAAGTTTCTGACTTGCCCAAAGGTTATCCTTCAGGTTACAATGTATCGAACAAAAAAGAATGATAATCAGAAACTGAGACTGCTCTCTTCTTTTAGTTGGATCAAAAGTCTTGGATGGCATGTTTCCTTTCTGCTTGCATTGATTGTGTTTATATCTAGACATAACAATAAAGCAATTTAGAGACCTTTAACCAACAGGACTTTGGATTGCATTGTTCACAGTAGCTGGCAAAGCTAGAGGCTGGTTAGCATTGAACTTGGTTTGTTCTTTGCAGGCTAAACCCTGACAGGTAGCCAGGGTTTACAGCACAGCAGTGCTGTGACTCACCAATGCTGAAACTGCTCCGGGAGTTTCCAAACTCTGGAAGCTTAGGAGGTGCTTTTAGTGGGACGTGCACTTGATACCATTTGTCTCTCAAGGGTCACAGGTCACATTCTGAAGCTGCAGAGGTTTGAATTTTTATTGTGATGAGTCTTAACATCTTGTGTTTGACCTCTGTCTAGTTCACTCTGGTTTCTTTTCTGTGTTAAGATTTGACTGAAAGGCTGCTGTTTATTGAATGCTTTTAACTGACCAACTTTTAAAAAAAATCTAGTTAGTTGTAGCACATCAATCAAAAGATTTACAAAACTGACATCTTTTATTTTGCTTTCAAATGACTAATCAGAGATTTCCCATTTGGTGTTTGTAAAGAACCTTTATATTAAGGAAAAAGTAAAATTCAAGCACATTTTGGTCTTCTTGTATCAAGGCCTTGTATTAATCCAAGCGTGCTCAAAGCTCCAGATGCAACCTCGTGCAGAAATAAATACATGTTTTCTAGTAAAATATTCCAAAGTGTCATTATCTTAGCCTGCTTTGGGTCTCTGTGAGATTTTTGGAGTGTGATTTTAGGTTGATCTGGATGCCCTGTAGTTCTTTGTCTAGATGCTAATACCATGGCATGGTGTTTGTGTCAGCCCCATCTCAGCTGCTGTTCTCTGCTGACTTTGATTTCCTTTGAACCATTCCAGTTGTAGCTGACAGAGGGGCAGAGACAGCATAGGCACTGCTTTCCTGCTACTTACATGAGAGGAGGCATGTGTGTTGGGAAGCAAGAGGCTCTGAATTAGTCCTGTGTGCCTCCTACTGAAAAGGATTTTATGTAAGCCATGACCTCATTAGGCTCAGAGAACCTGTGCAGGCAAGCAGGCTGTGAAACCGGCTATCAGTCATTTTCTTGCTCGCTGTAGTACTTGGTCTCTATGGGTTTCCTGCCCCAAATGATTTGCTTGCATTTTATGTTGAGTTTCTTTGAAAACGTGTTTGGGTTTGGTATTTTGGTGCCTGTTACGCTCTTGTTCCCCACCCTCTAGAGGCTGACAAAAACTGGCAATGAACAGATGCTTTTTGGGAGGTAGCTGCACCACTTAAATTAAGGTAGCTGTTGAGCTTTGGGTTTTTCTTTCCAAATGGGACTAATAGAAATTTTCTGGAGGAGAACTTACTTGCAGATATGCAGCACAGCAAGACCTGGTTTTGAAGTACAGGTGTGGTAAAAGCACTTCATTTATATGAGTGGGAGCTGAGCTGAGCTGAGCTGAGCTGAGCTGAGCTGCCTCCTTTTGGGCCATTGCAGGGTTTCACAGCAATGGAGCTGTGTGGTTTCCACCTTTGGTAGTGTGAGCAAATGCTGAAGGAGTGTTTTGCACCTCTGCATTTATTGGCAATCGTGCAGGGACTGGCCCAGTTGCTCCATGACTTCTGTAACTGCTGTTGCATTTGTGAGTTTTGGCTGCCCGGCTGTTTCTCTGTGGCGTACCTCAGAGAACCACTTTTGATTTTACAAGTCAATAGGAGGACTGCAGATCTGAAGTTGGACCAGCCTTACTTACTGAGGGGGTTTTTATGCCTCAGTTTCTGTAGCCATGGAAATAATCACTCCCCTCACTTGAGTGCTGTGTGTGTGTGTGTATATATATATATCTATATATATATATCTATATATATATCTATATATATATATATATATCTGTGTGTGTGTGTTTTGCATAAAACTGGGAGGGCAGTGCCTACTTTTTTTCCCTGGAAATAGATTTGGAAGGGAGGAGGTGCGTTGGATACCAGCTCTGCAGATCTATTGCTGCAAATTAGCATGTTTTAAAGAAGGGGACAGCAACAGGGATAAGATTTGTCACCAGGGCCTGTGCTGGCTGAGACTCGCCTGACAAAGGAATTTGGTTGATTATGAGTTTGCTTTTTCCTGCACACTTTTTACTAGGAGTTAGAACTTGCAGGAAACAAGGAAATAAAATGCCATCCTTGAAGGCAGGGGAATGTGATGTTAGTCATCAGTACTAGTCATTTACAGTTTTTGCATTATGAGCTATTCAGGCTATTTCCTGAAAAAGGAAATGTTTCATTAGCTAATTGTTTTCCTTAGCAGTGCTGGAAGGGCATCAGCAGACAAAACAATTTCTGGCAAAGCTGTTCAGTGCCTGCCTGTGTGATCAGGGGAGAATGATGGGTAAATTTTAATGGAAGAAATTCTATCTAAGCTGAAAAAAAAAAAGTATTGCTTCAAAATACTGTTCAGAGTGGACTCCTTTTAAAAGGTCTGCTGTGTGTAAATGAGCAATTCCAGTGTCATATGTTGTCTCATGTCTGGATTTTTACTGTTTCCCAGTGGTCTTTGCCATTGTGCCAAATGTATTATGAAGGTGTGATGCAGCAGAGCCACTGCAACAGTCCCCTGAAAAAGGAGCCATAGTGCAGCCTACAGAGCTGAAAGGGAAAATGCCAATGCCCTGGTGAGATTGGAGCTGAGAATTGGGTGGGTAGAATGGATATGCTTTTGGTGAGTGAGAAGGAGCAATGGCACAGTCCAGCTCCAGAAGAGTGCCATAAGATGGGTGGTGTGCAGTTCTCAGTGCCTTGCTTGCAGGACTCTTCTCCTCCTACCCCAATAAATCTTAAATTTTTTTCAAAAGTACAAAAGGAATTATTTGTACTTTCCACCTTAGCAGCAGTGAGAAGTCCTAGTCCCTTCAGTACATACAGCTTTGAAAACTATCAGTGTAATGCTGTTGTTTAAGACAACTAATGGAATACCAGAAACAGAGGTATTTTCATTATTTCTTAAAATCTGTGTTCTGTGGGAAGATTGCACTGCTTCTCATGATCTGTGATTTATCTGGTTGTGTTGTTGCAGCTTCTAAAATTTATTCTTTGAGCTACTGTGTGCTTTCTCAATAGTCTCATATCAAGATTTTATATAAGTTCATATTGGCCTTTCACTATCTTTGGGGTGGTTTTGAACATGTGCAGTGGTCTCTCTGTTCACTGCCATTCAGCTCTACCATTACAAACTGGTCTTTGCCAGAGCTTTGTTCATACATTTAATAATATAAGGAGTTTTGTTTCTGTATTGCCTTAAAACAATGTGATTGAGATTTAGCAACAGGATTTAGAATTTCTACTCTGAAAGAGAACATACAGTGGGAAATAGTTTCACTTCTTAAGATCCTTGGTTGCTTTTTTTGCAAGAGTAATGTTCAAGTGGGTACTTCCCTCTCCAGGAGATCTGAGTGTAGTGGTGTACTTGTTCTGTGTGGATGGAAAGTAAAGCTGGTCAGATTGTTGTTTCTCTGTGCCTGCACACAAAGATAGATGTACTTTTTCTGTTCCTGACATCTTTATAGCAGATACATAGGTTTTCATAAACTTTTTTAGTTAATATCCACTTAATGTTCCAATGCCCTTTTTTTTTCCCTCTGTGATGTTATATTAACCCAGTTTTTCATTTTACTGCCAATCAGTCTAATTAGGGCATCTCTTCTCTGTTCAGTTTCCTGTAATTTAGCTTTACTTATCATGTCTGTCAGTACATAAGCAATGGTCTTGCCTGAAAATTTGGCTTATGTGAGGTAAATACTGCTTTCTTAAGTAAGTAATTATAGAGTCTATACCAATACATGTATTTCTGTATGGAAAGGGGAATTGATATCAGTCAATTTTACGCTGGAAGAACAGTATCTGCATGGTCTTTCCCCCAGTATAGTTATATCAGTTACAAAACCAGAAATCACATTTGCAACTAAGTGTTAACAGCTTTGTAGCAGACCAGGAATCTTGTCTCAGACCATAAGAGATACTTCTAGTGGGTAGTTTGCATTATTTATTTTTATTGCTGCATTAATTGTTTAAAGAAACATCGTGTGTGGTCAGAAAGAGCTTTCAGGGGCTGTTAATGTCTCAATATATGACCTGACAATTAGAGAATGACACTGGCACAGAAATTATTCTTACTGTGGGACTGTTGTGCCCATGCAGAAAGCTGTAAACATAGCTGGTGATATAATTCCAGTGACTTTCTCTCTAACATCACTGTCCTGCCATTGTTTCTTGGGGAGAGGAAACTTTCCAGTTTCCCAGTCAAAAAAGTGTGACACATACCCTTTTTTTTCTTTTCAGGATCTTTCCCAGAGAGTATCTCCTTCAGCAAATCCATCTTTATTCTCTGGCAGACCTTCAGCAGGTGAGTGTCTTTGGTTAATTCTACCTGTTACCTGGAGCCTGTTCTTGCCTTCAGAGCTAATGGTACATTTCCCTTCTGGCTATTCATAGCATAATTACCTTCACTTTCAGGTTGTGTCTGTGGTTTGTAGTTTAATATAAAAATGGGTTAACAGTGGCATCAGTTAGGAATGAAAGCCTAGAGCATCAGTGTTCAAGTAGGGATGGAAAGAGACTGTGAAAGAAAACTGGAGTCTGCAAAGAGAACTTTGCAATGAGAAAGTTTTCATCTGCTCAATAAATTCTCATTAAAGCCTCAGCCTACAGGTGACAAGTAGTATTTATATCTTTGCTTGAAAGAGTTCAGGAATTTTGACGTTTGTAAAGTCCCTAGTGCAACGTGATTATTTACAAAGTTTGCTGAGCATTGCCACGAGGAGGGGGTGGGGGGGAACTTAACCCCTACTGCCCCCTCTCCCCAAACCTGAGCCAGCCCACTTCACAAAGCTGAGCCCTGCAGCATTACCATGACAGATGTGACCATGGAAGAGGTAATGTGCTAGCAGAATTTACCTTTGCATTGATATGGATTCAACTAAGCAAGAACCTCGAAGTACATTTACCTGAATTACAGCAGAGTTTTATTATGTAACAGATTAAACAAGAAGAATTTGGAAAAAAAGAGCTGAAAAGGGAGGATAGGGTGTCTAAGGTGAATGTGCTGCAGTGCTTGGATGCACAGTAGAGGAAGCAATGAGGTGAGGTGTGTTGCTGACCTGGGCACCTTTGTGTTCACACTAATGCTGTTGTGTAAAACACAGTCATTCAAGCTTCTTTCACCTGTGTTTCCCTTCTCTGGTGGTGCCTTTTGGCAGGATAAGGGTAGCATACTCAGTTCTGGATGTTCAGCTGACACATTAAGTTGAGATAGTTCAGATGCCCCTCAGAGCTGGAGATTGCAGAACAACAGGAAGTGTGGCTTTTGTAGGCTGGTGAAATCACAGGCTAGAAATGATTCCATATATAAATAAAAAGGCGAGTTGCCAGAGGTCTGAAACTGTTTCCACAGCTTTTCAGCATGTTCTGCTATCTCATCTTTAATAATCAAGCCATGAAAAAGTGAGCTACTTAACTCCAGAGCTGCAGTCTCCCTGGTGGGCTTGTCTATTAGCCCCCAGTGCTTTGTAAGCTGCTTAATCAGTTCCTAACATTGGTAGTAGATATTTTAGAAGCAATCAGCAGCTTATCAAGCACCCTGGGGGAGAGAAGGAGAGTAGAAGTCATAATTCATGCATTGATTTAGCACTTTTCTTTAACATGTTCCTTTGTGTTTGTGTTTGCAAGACACCTTCTGTTCCCCTGAGGGCCCCAGTCCCAAACTTATCATATTTAGAGGCAATATAATTTGATTACCATTTCTGCTGGGGTGGGTTAAATTACATTTACCTTTTAATCTAGCTATATCCTTGTTGTCAACATGGAGAGGGTTTTCCACATTTCAGAGGCTCCAAGTTTGAAATTGGACTGCCTGTTTTTGTTGAAGTGGATCCATAGTGGAAAAGAGAGCAGGGCCCTGTTGGGAGAATGAATGCAATGGTCAGATAAATACTAATACCCTTAACCTCCCCTCCCTCCTGTGTGCTTTGCCCCTTACTGCTGCTTTTTCCCTGCTCATCATTTTCCACTGACCTGCAGTTTGGGTAGTTTTAATCCTGGAAGTTTTTCCTCTTTTTAATTCCTCTGCTGCCTATTTCCTCGTATCCATGGACTGCTTTTGCACTGTATCCCGCTGTCATGGAGATTGCATGTGTTTGGGGAATTAACTAAAAGGTTTATTAAAGATTAATGGAAAGATAAGGCGTGGTGAGTGAATTAGAAAAGCAGAGAGGGGTAATCTGCAGATATAAGCAACCTTTACCCTGGTTAGTCCCAGCTCAATTCTGATTTGTTTCCTGGCCAAGTTCCTTTTAAAGATCCTGGAAAACATGGTTGTTTCCTACCAAGCAACTGAGTTTCAAAAATGGGGTTTGAGGGTCTGTTCTTAGTTGCAAAAAGGTTGAAATGCCTGTTTGCCAGTAGATGAAGCAGTTTATAATATTATTCTAAAATAAAAATCCAATATAAATCTCTTCCCAAGGTTGACAGGGCCTAGATATTACGAATCTAGCAGAGTATATACTTGGGCTATATGGTGGTCTGGGGATGGTTGTCACTTGGATCCATTTGGATAGGGCTCTAGTGGGGAAGACTTTACTGTGAGCTTAAAAGCAGATTAAAAAAAAAAAGGAACAAAATGGCCTTAATTTTGGAAATTTCCCAGATCCTGGTGAGGCAGTGGGTTTTGCTGGTACTTGGATCATTAACAAATGTTTGTAGTGCAGATGTGAGCAACCAAAGGGGCAGCAAGCAACTCCCTTTCTTTGTATGTGCACACAAATGCACACATGGATTCCAGAAGGTTTTGCTGCAGACCAAGGCCCCAGGGACTACATTAAAGTTTACAGAGGTCTCTCTGGGCATTCCTGTGGGGTACATGTCCTCAGAATCCTGGTGTCACTGGAGGTGTCAGCAGACGAGATAACTGATTAGGTGTGTTCAGATTGAATAGGCAGGAACACCAAGTGTGATTTAACAGGCACAAACACCACAGCTTGCCTGTTCTGCCTCATTGGCTACACTTGCTTGTCTTTGCAACCTCGTGCCATCTGCCCTGCATCACCCATAACCCTCTGCATCTCTGTTAGGCAGTTTATCCAGGGTTATTCCAGTCAATTAAAGCTTTCAAGAGAGAGATCTCCACTTGTTAGGAAGCAAGCATTCACTCCTGAATTTGCTGGTTTTAGCAGACATAGTACACTGGGAAAATGGATTAGTTTTATGGACCATGATGTGCTATTACACATGAGGGTAGTTTCATCCTAAACCTGCTGGAGGTGTGAACTCTGTTCTCTGCTGACATTACTGATGGGCATATCAGTGCTTTTGTGCATGCGTGAACAGAGTTCATGCAACAGGAATTCAGATTTTACAGATGTGATTATGAGGCTGCTTTTATTGAAACTGACAATTTTGACACTGTTAAATGTTGCTTTGGACCTAAGTTGATTTAGAGAAGAGTCTTGTATTTCTTATGAATAGTAATTCTTGCTACTTACACTACATAACATGTTGATGGGAGCTTTCGAAGTAAAAGACTGGAAGGGGCTGCTGTGGTGATTTCCAAATTGAGGCGGTTCATCCATAGAAAGTTAACTCGTGTATTGCCTCATTCCTCTGTTAAATAGCAAGATACACAAGTGTACAAAGATTATTGCCATGATGCACAGGAAGTTCCACCTGAACATGAGGAAGAACTTTACTGTGCAGTGACCGTGCATGGGAATCAGTTGCCCAGAGGTTCTGAAGTTTTTCCTCTCTGGAGGTATTCAAGAACTGCCTGGACACAGTTCTGTGCCACGTGCTCTGGGATAACCCTGCTTGAGCAGGGAGGTTGGGCCAGATACCCCACTATGGGCCCTTTCAGCCTTACCCATTCTGTGATTCTGTGATGGTCTTTACTGTAGAAACTCTCTTAATCACGGCAATTATTTCATCCTGGTTATACCAAGTCTAAAAGATACAGTAAAATGAAAAAGATCCTCATAAGGGCAAAAATTACTGGATGTCAAGGATGGAAATTGTGAGCAAGATGGGAGATTGAAAAAGATGATAATTTGAAGACTTGTTTATACGGGAACACTCAAGGAAAAATGATGAAGTGATAAAATATGGGAATTAAAAAAGGTGAGTTGAGTCACTTTGAATCACTATGTAAATACTGTTATTCAAAATATAAGTGGCTTTCATTTGGTTTATCTCCATTTACTTTGGAAGCAAAGTGACATAAATTGTATTAAGGCCATTTTTTATTCTGAATGTGTATGTCCCTACAGGGATTTAATGTAGTATCATTTATCCATTTTAACATTGTAGATAAACTAATCTGTTGAAATTTAGTGAAAACACTACTGACTTCAGATCAACTTTCCTGACTACCTGTAGATGAACCAACAAATATGTGAAGAACAGTGCAGAGAAAGGATGAACGGGAGAGCCCTGTTCTCAAAATAATATGGCACAGTGGGTATTAGGGATGCATAAAAATCCTTAATGGAAATGCTTCTTTTCAGAACACAGTGAGTATGAGGAGTTTAATGCCACAATAGTGTCACTGAGGCCAGAAATGTATCATCTTGGAGAGGATTAAGAATCCATAATGAGAATATCCACAGTTACAGTACATAAAATAAAGGGATTATAAGATTTCAGACTAGACATACTATACTGAAGGGATTAGGAAGATGTCTCCCCTACTGACAGACAGATCGATGATTTCATCTTTGTCTGATGTTGGTAACACTGATTGCATCCAGCACTGATTGCAGCTCCTGGGAGCATTTGGGGCTTGCTGGACTCTTGGTCTCACAGAAGATTTCCTCACTGGGAAATCTTAATGTTTCTGGTCAAGCTTTTCTGCATATAAGACTCCCTAACAAGAGGGTAGGGAATAAAACTGAGCTTCAATGAAACAAAAGTTCTACCTAATTTGAGCCTAATACATTGTTAGATTAGGATTAGAAAGTCTTTGAAGAGCAAAGAAATCATTAGGTCTCCTTCACTCCTCCAGGCTTTTAACCCATGCTGTACTTTCATTGCACCTCCTAGACAGAAGTGAAGGAGGAGATCAGAGATGCTCTTTCTACGACTCTTATATGTGCAAAACTTTAGTTGATTTAAACAAGTTGTTTCATCAATCCCGACAATAGCAAAGAATGCAAGATGTGGACTTCTTTAGCCTTTTACTTGTTGGTTTTTTCAGAAGTAAAACTTCTTTTTTGATAAGTCAGTCCTCTTACAGTTGCTGATAGATGCTTGGTATAGGTTTGTAACATACAGCCTGGTGAATTCCAAGTCCACCAGTGGTGGTGTCCTTGCCCAGTAGTTCCTTTTTATTCATGCAGGAAAAGGATGGGATGTAGCATCTAACCCACCCAGAGCCCTGTGCATGTGGGTGTATTGATTGAAAAAAAGTGGGGTTTAGCTAACATACTTTGGGGTTGCTCTAGTTTTAGAAGTATTACTGAATTGAGTACATGACATATGCCCTCCTACTCTTAGTGTATGTAGCTGAGCCTGTGAAATCATGAGTGCAAACTCAGTTATATCAGTCAGAAAGTCTACTGCTGTAATTTGTGTCATCCAGTGATTCAGTATAAGCTGTATCATCTTAAACTTCTATTTACCAAAAAGGTTTACCTATGTAGCTGTACCAGCAGATTCTTTTAATTATAGGCAAGCCCTTTTTCTGCTTGAGGGCCAGGAAGAGGAAAACGAGAAGAAGAATTAGGTTTTGGGCAGGCCTGGCTATTCTGAGATGACTGAAGATTTGTCTGTCACAGTTCTCTGTGGGAGTTGACTCAACAAGGGCAGCAAAATGCCAGGACATCATCTGTGCCGTAGCTGCCACAGTTCAGAGTTTGGCACTGTTGGTAAAACAGTGATTCACATCCCCAGCCTCCCAAGCAAGGGTTGACACAGCATGTGTGACACAGGTGTGAGCCCTGCCGTGTGTTACTACCAGTGTTATAATACCAGATAGTTCTCTACATGAACTGTGTAAAGATGCATCTTGGACCACAATGCCAGAGTGTTAATAGCTGTCTTTGTGACATCCTTTATGATCTGTGCCTGATTGACAGTGTTCTAAAGTAACTATAATTCTAAAGTGAATAGAATAGAATAGAATAGAATAGAATAGAATAGAATAGAATAGAATAGAATAGAATAGAATAGAATAGCTGAGGAATATGAAAATAGTCCTGGATGGGAAAAACATACAATATACACCTTCATGGATATTAAAAGATCTGATTGCAAAGCAGCAGTTGAACAGCTTGTCTACTTTCCTGTGGCTGTGGTTCCTTTATCACAGAATCACAGAATGGGTGAGGTTGGAAGCACCACAGTGTGTCATCTGGTCCAACCTCCCTGCTCAAGCAGGGTCATCCTAAAGCACCTGGCACATCATTTATTTCTGTCACTCCCTGGAGTTTGCCAGCACTGAGCTGCCTTTCAGCAGAACAGGAAGCTTCAGGTTAGCTGATACTCCCGGTGTGTGTGTAATTCCCCAAAGTGCTGACAGCTCTGCTTACAATTAGTGGTAATGGCAGTGATCTTCCTGGCGTTTCCTTTTTACCTCAGCTCTGCTGGGGAAGGGAGTTGCTGTCATTCAGAGTGGCTCATGGTCAGGCAGAGAGCATGGCAGAGCCTGCCAGGCCTGGGGGTGAAGAGCTGGTTAGCAGCATTTTGGCAGGTGGCTGTCAGGATAACAAGTTCATCTGAATTAGGTATTGCAGGCAAAGTCTAGAGATCTAGCAAGATTGTTAGTAGGTATTTTTAATAGTAGGACTGGTTCTAGCACTGCGTGAAACCAGATTTTTCAACAGGGTCTATTAAATACTTGTAGTCCTTTCCCACCTGAATATGTGATCTAGGCCACTTGGGGTAAGTGTGGCTTTTTAGAATGAAACTCTGTTTAAAATGACCCAGCAGTGGTGCCAGTGATTCACAGGAGCTTTTGAGTTGAGATCTCCTGAGATATTTTAATTTTTTTCAGCCCATAGAAGCAGCAGCAGTAATATAAGTTACTCCTTTTCTGCTGTCTTATGATAAACAGGCTTCTTCTGTTATTTTCTGCTGTGGCAGGATGAAAAGCCCAGTACTGGAGATGTGGGTTAGCAGTTTGAAAAGATTGGGTTCTGAACTCATTGCTCTACTGCACATAAAATGATGATTTGGGAGAGCCAGCTGGGTATTCCTTCAGGATTAACATCCTGAGAAACCAGATTTCCCAAGAAATAAAATACTGTCTCAGGGCTACCTGCTTGGATGAGAGAATTTTTTTTTTTTAGCTTTTTCTTTTAAATATCCTTTGTATTCACAGAGGGTTTTTTCAGAGTAGCCCTAGCCATTTTCTTGGTATGTTGCTTTCTTGTTCTAAAATCCTTCAGAGGACTCCTCCTTAAAATGCCCAGACCCAGTCCTATACAAGGCAGGAAAGTTTCTAATTTTGTGCTATCATTCACGAAATATCATCTTGCTTAGTGGGCATGTCGAGTCAGTTAATATCTCTGCATGCAATTGCCTGCTTAATCTTAAAAAGAAAGCATGTATATACACTCTCTGCCTGAATGCATATTTGCTTCTGTATTTAGAGTTATGTATGTTTTTAAGCTAAGTAAAGTGCTTTCTGTTTTCTACCAGCCAAATTCCTGGTACTCTTTCAACTGTGTTTGATTAAAACAGCCTTTAACCTTTGCTTGAATATCTTTTACTTAAAACAACCTATAATTCATCCCTGCAACAAGATCAGGAGAACTTGGGGTGTGACAAAATGGACATGTCACTGCCTGGAATCCTTGAGGGAATGAGAAAGAAGGAAAAATGAAGCACAGTGAGTGTGAGTCTTGTTGCAGAGCTGGTGGGAGAGCTGGCACAGGTGATTTCCAAGCATGTTGCTTATACTGAGACAATTCCATCTCCTCTTCACTTGTGTCAGCTTGCATCCAGAGACCTGCTGAAATTTCTGGCATTTCTTCCTTTCAGTGAGAAGAGTGGGGGATGGCTTGGAGGAACCTTGTCATCCTCTCTGTCTGCTGCTATAAATTGACTTGAACTGTCACCAGTTTGTTTTTCCTCTCCCCCAGCCAATGTAAAACTCCATCTTCACCTTGCCTCCTGCCTATGTGTGCTTGTCAGAGATTAGCAGTGTTTGCTCTTGACCTTGTATTTCTTCCTCTTCCCAGTGCCTGTTTTAGTTAGGGGCTAATTTGGGGAGTATCTATTTAATACCAAATTAAAGTGAAACATATTCAGGGGTTCACTCTGGAAGGACTGTGAACAGCAAATGGCTCGACTGCCTGATGCAAACAAGCCAAAGGGGGCTCCTGATTTCTGTTTATTCAAATCTCACTCATTTAGTTTGCTCTGCTGTAGTTTGATTTATTTGGCAGTTGGTTTTGTGGGGTTCTTTTTGTTCTTTGCAGTGTTTATTGCAAGGTTTCCTTTCGGGTTGCTCTCTGCCCCGTGTGGGTGATGAGTTAGCGCGGCACGATGCGCGCTGGTGTCAGCAATGAGTGAACCGAGCCCGTGGCCTCGCCTGCTCCTGCCCACCCTGCTGTCACCTGTAGCACAGGCTGAACAGGCTTTTGGGACAGCGAGGGACCTGTGGGGGGTGTGAAGAGGAGGGAGAGGGTGGGGTGGTATTACTCTCGCTGTGGGAGCTGTGACAGGGTAGCGTGTCTGTCACAACCAAAGATGGGGCTCTTCCAAAGTTACTGCTGCGTTCTTTTTAAATTTGTTTTATAGCAGTGCACAGTGACTGATTCTAGTGTGCATGCACACAAATAGTAAGAGGTGATTCTTCCCTTAAATCACCTGTAATTTAAATAAACAAGACAGCAATCTGAAAGAGATGATTGTGAGTCAAAATGGAGCAAGGAAAGCCAGCTGACTTTAGTGTATTACACAAAAGATGGGGCCTGAGATCTGGTATCTGCCTCTCTGTGACTTTTACCTCATGATCATCCTTCCTCCCTCCATTTCCTTTTCCTCTGAGCTAAAGATTAATTGTGCATTGAAATCATAACAAGAATTTGTGGCGTTAAGAATCTAGCCAACGGAAGAGAAAAAATCCTTAAGGAAATTAGCAGTCCACAAGCATTGTCTGTTCCCTAGATATAAATGACTGGGAACTTCCCAGCTAGGGAATGTTTTCCCTTTATTTTCTCTGCAACTTGCATTATCCTTAGCTGAGCATACTGTAGCACACTTGTTTCCAAGTCGGTGTTTTTATCACAGAAGTCCTAACCCCACTGAAATCTTGGTGGGCAGAGACTGCATTTACCATTTCAGCTTTAATGCCCAACTTCCATGTTTAATGAATGCAGAAAATACCTGCTTGTTATCCAGTAAACCACTAGCTAAAGGCAATCATTGTATTGTTCCTGCACCCCAGTCTACTTTTGCTTGTCCTGGCTTGTGACAAAGATTACCTGTGACAGACAAGAGAATTTGTCAGAAAATGGTTTCTGAAATAGGTGTTGCAATGTAAAGATAGGAGGTAGAGTGTAAAGATAGTGTAAAAGAGATTTGAGGCAGGTGTTAGGAACAACTTTCCAGTTGTTCTGAGCATTGGACTGTTGTGGTATCTCTCTTGTGAGAAGTTTGTAAGCAAGTCAGAAAGTCCTTTTGGTTGTGCTGGAGAGTGAGGAACAAACTGGATGTGCCTACAGGTGTTTTTTCTAGACCTGTTTTCTTGTATCATTGGTAGTTCCTTTAAAAGCCTATTTCTCATTTGTCCTGGAGATGAAGAAAGGCTATTGAATGTTTAGTCTTCCTCCACAAAGCTTCTACTGGTGGAATTTGGAGGGTAGTGAGCATCCAAGAGGTGAATTGAAGACAGTCTATTCAGGATATTTTATCTGCCCTTTATTCAGTCCAGGAAGCATATTCTCTGTGGTGCTTTACAGTCTAGGCAAAACTGGAGCTTACCTCTGGATTTGTCAGGAAAAGGCATGATTCAGACTAGCTTTTTCGGGAGAGGTAGAAAGAAAACAACCAATAGGGTGCAGAAACCTTTTCTGTAGAGGATGTTGGAAAGCTGTGCACAATTGTTGACTGCTCCTTCAGGTAGCTTCCTTCTGCCAGACATGCCTGTGACATTATTCCTGTGAATTAAAGTACTTTCTATCTCTTCAATTTACATAATTGGGGATCATGAATGAGTTTCATGTCCACCACCCCTTCTGTTTTCTAAGTGCCTCTTGGCCTTTCATGTCTCTTCTGCGTTGCGTCAGTGCCTCCTGGCAAATCTGTCTGTGTCTGTCTCTCAGACAGAACCAAGTGTGCGTCTGGCCTTGAGAAATAATCATAAATTTTGTTCTGTCAGGAGGAGAGGCCAGGACAATCCAGTTTAGATTTGAACCTGTGGTTCAAGGTGTTTTAGGGATTTCGTATCACTTAACCCATACCCTCCAGGCATCACTTGTGTCTGACATGTAGATCAGACTGGAGGAATAAGAGGAACAGACTGCTCAGTCCTCCAGAAGAAGGTTATGAAGCAAACCTTTGTCTTTAAAGAGAGTGTCTTCTAATAAATGCTATCTGCAGAGAAATACACCAGTCCCTGCATAAGTAGTTAATGTTACTGCTTCAGTGTTGGCTCATAAAACAACTTTATCACCCCTATGACGATAATGATTAACGAGCTGATTTACAAGGGCGGGGTCACAAAGCCATTTGGCAAATTTAGCTTATCTCACAGTGGCAGGAGTACAGAACCTGAGTTTTACAGTATTTTTACCACTTTACCTGGAATACTTAACCCTGGTGGCCAGGCTCTTAGGCAGAGCAGTAGCAGCAGGTTCTCCTTTATGAGGATAATAACCAGATTTTCCTCCAGTGCTTCTGATACCTGAGGAAATTGCAGGTCTCAATCTGAGGATTCAGGAGCACTGGGGATGTTTCATGAGTTCCCATCTCAGTGTTTATTCCCTGATCACTTAGCCACAGTGAAGTGACAGTGTTTCCAGACACACTGTTACCCGATGCCTCTGCTTGATTGCCCCTTGTGCCAGAGCTGGCAGAATATCTACCCAAAGAAGTGTGTAGGTTTATCTTCCTGCTCTTAGATTCTGGATAGCTTCTGTTAAAATATCCTTCACCTGTTGATTCTCCATTATCTTGGATCTTCATAAAGGATTTTTGTTTGTTTGTTTAGACTGTGTCAGATTTTACTTTTATTATCATATGGTAGGAATTACTCAGAGTAGCAAATTTAATGAAGAAATTATTTTAATCCAGAAACACTTTATGTGGTTGTAATATACCATGACACTGTTGAGAATCTAGACTTCTTAACCTTGGCAGTTTCTCACATTGAGCAGAACAGTGTATCTGAAAGCTCAGCAAGCTGTATTCCCTTTACTGTCTGTTCTGACAGTCCTAATGTAAGTGATCAAAGGTATTTATGATCTCCATGCTATGTAAACATCTACTGCACTTTTAGAAGTTGGTAAAAATGCACAGAGTAGAAGTTTTGATGACTTTCACTCAAATTCACAACACAGACTCCTGCAGGGATGGAGGTCTTACTCAGTACCTTTTGCTTCTTATCTAGCATTGCTGACAGGAGCCCTGCCCTCAAAACAAACACTCACTCTGCCCTCAGAAATGTCTGAAAACTGTGCTGTTTTTTCTTTCCTGTCCAGAAAGTTTATCATATCTGATGGACTTCAGTACTGATTTATGTGGCCATGATGCAGAGTTTGGGTATTTCTGGAGCCCAGATCTGATAGGTGGGTGGAAGGCTATTGCAGGTGTTACTTGAAGCACTAGTGGATTACAGCTAACTCATTTGTCCTTCTGTTTCTACACATCTCTCCCCTAGTTCCTACTAAAGTTGCTGGGATATTACATCTATGGAAATGACAGTCTCAGTTAGGAGGGGTCTTCCATACTTGCTTTGTCTAATCAATATTTGATTGCTTTTCAGTTAGTCCCAGCCAGGGGCTTCTATTAATGTCTTTTGTAATTTGAACAACTCTGAAGTACTGGAACAAACTCTAATTCTGTAAAAGGGTTTTTTCATGCCTAGTTTTTTTGTCTTGCTCTGTTTCCCAAACAGAAAGCTATTACAAGTCATGAGTTTAGGTTACCATATTTCTGGGCTCAAACTTTCAACAGACTTGAGAAGTTCTGCCACTGTTCCCTTGGCCACTTTTCTAGTTTGGTTTTTAATATGAAAGCATATATTGCAACACCATGTTCACTACATTGCTCTCCCGTGGGACTGGTTTGTGCAAGCCTCCTTCATGCTGGTGAGGAGGTTCTCATACAAGGAGCTCTTGTTGGCTGAACAGGGAAGATGAAGTGACTTCAAGATGATGCTGTGTGTAGTGGGGGCTGGGGGTTTGTGCTGCAGAGAGGCACAGCTAGGTCTGGGCAGCAAGGCCTTCAGAGGTGAACTTCTGCCAGTGCTGTGCTTGGCCAGGGAGCTGGGATGAGGGATGGAGTGAGGACAGAGCTGGAACTCAGCGTGGGGCAGAGATGAGGGGACAGCCTCTCCTCCAGTGCAGGGCAGTGTTGTGAGCTCAGACGTGCATTGTGAAGGTCACACACAGGGACACTGGTTACAGGCGCCTGGGCAGCACCTGCTGCTTCTGAAAGTTGTCTGTGAACAAGAGCCCTGTTGTGCACATAGTGGGCGATTTTTCTGGCTTGGTGGATGCTCTGGTCTATGGCCTTTGCAGTTCTTGTTCTCTGGGGATGGCTGGCTGCCCGTTTGTGAAAACATCACCTTGGTAGAGCAAGGGAACTATGAGTAACTTGGTCTTTGAATAGAAGGATCAGGAAGCCTCTGGGGGCGAGCAGCCCTCCTGACAAATAGTTAAACTTTGACTGATCACACATTGCCCGCATAATCACATTAATGTGATGTATCCAAAAGGACTTCAACTTGTACCATAGCCACTGCTGCCTTTTGTCTTCTGTCTTCCTAGTGAATCAGGAAATAACCCAGTGCATGTGTCCTGTCTTCCCACTGCACGAGACTCTTGCTGCCTTTGCCAGCATTGGCTTTTCTGCTGATGTTTGGCAGTCCCTGTATTTTCCTCTCACCTCACTTATCCTGAGCAGTTGTTTCTTCAGCATTATACTGCTCCCCAGCTGAACATAAAGATACACCAAGGAAGTTTGATTTACTTTTGTTCATAACATTGACTTGTATGACAAACCTCTATTTCAGAAAGCATCTAAAATAATTGTGCCACCACCCTTTCAGCACATGTTCAGATACTTGTACCCCTTCTGTTTCTCCCATTGCTGCAGACAAGTCTCTGCCTTCCCCTCTTGCTCTTCAGTACAGCTTGAGCTTTCCCAAGCCGGGTGCAGGATGCTGGGCAGTGGGGCAGCTATCTGCTCCTCCTAGATGTCCTGGTTTCTCCTCTCTTCCTGGCAGCCCTGGCACCTGCAGCCAAACTCTGGCCTGAGGGATGCTCTGCAGAGTGGGCAGGGAATTTGGAGGTTCCTCCAAAACACAGTTTGTCCCGTTTCAGGTGGGGGATATGTGGCAGTTACTGTAAAAAGCAGTGTTTGCTTTGCTGGTTTAAATCGTGAGTGCTTTGAGGGCAGGGCCTGGCTTTTATGTATGTACATGTGGGTGTGTATTTTTATACAGTTCTCAACGTGACACAGGAGCTGCTGTGTGCAAAGCCACGGCTTTCTGTCTTGTGGAACTTAGAGAAATGTTTTTCCTGATCCAGAGAGATGAACACAGATTCTGATTGGAACACTGGGGCTATGCAGAGACACAGCTTGCTTTGGACCTCTGGACACAGCTGTTTTCCTTCTGTTGTCACCAAGTAGTGTACCCCCATGTATTACCCCAATGTATTCCAGGTACAGCAGTGATAAGCATGGCCCTGTGTCCAAAATGATGTTGGGGTGGATTCCTTGACCAGTTAAAGAAGAAAAACCTGCATTGTACCCTCTGTCAATTGCTGGCTGGGATGCCATCATTAATCACCTCTCACCTGCAGTTTTGACCAATTAAACAATTGCTTGCTCTACAAAGAGTTTGGATTAGAAACAGCCCTTGCTCTTTATGTGTGCTCTAAGTAGAAAGGAATCTTAACTCAGCAAAATTCTAATTTAAGCTTGATACTTTTTTCTTTTTAAGAGACAGGCATATATATATATTGTCAGGTATATGCTGAGACATCCCATATGTGAAAGAGATAAGTCAAGGGTGAAAATTTTAGTTTCTGTTCCTTTGGCGTACTCTTAACTTAGTTTTGTGCTAAACTGCTACACTTCTGAAATGCAATGTACTTTTCTGCAGCTTGTAGTGAGCGATTTCGCTGTTTCTCTGTTTTGTAAACTTATTTTGTAAACTGAAATGTTCTTAGGAAAGGTTCAGGTCAGAGCTTAGGAGTGACTCCAGCAGTGAGAAGGGTGTGTGCTGGATTAGACTGCATGGGGGCTGTGACGTTTTTGTCACTGAAAGGCTTTAGGAGCAGATAGAGCTGTAAAGAATGATATAAATCTCTGTGTATATATATATATATATATGAGTGATATCTGTAAAGAGTGATATAAATATTAGTGGCCAAGACAGCTTCTTGAGGTCTTTCTTTTCCTCCCCTAATTTCCATGATACCTGGATAATGCATTACCTTTGACTATCATACTTTTATCCTTTAATCACTTGTGTTTCCTTGAAACTCAAAATCAGGTTTTAGCAACAACTGGGAGAAGATCCTGGGACTCTCCCATCATGGTTCTGGGATGTCTAAACTGACTGATTCTGGACCTCTGGCAGTCACAGGAGAAGTTTTAAAACCTTTGATGATTTGTTCTGTGCTCCTTTTCCCAAGTCATAAAGCACTCACTGTGAAACTGTTACCACAAAACAGTGAGTAAACACCCAGTAGACTTGGGACAGCAAGTAGAAATCTTCCTTTCTGCTTGCCTAGCATAAATGGAGATGAGGATTTTATTCTTATTAGCCACAAACAAGAATGAGAGAAAGCTGCAAGGAAAAATTATCCTGTGCACAGCCTTGAGGTCTCTGATGAAACAAAATAACACCAAATTTACAGATGCTAAAACCAGTGATAACATCGATTTGATGCTGCACTTTGTCTTCCTTCTATATTACAGTAAAATGGGCTGTAATTCACATTGCAAAATTGGCATGCATGGCTCTTTGAAGATACCATCTTCCTTGTATGTCTGCAGTGGCCAGAGTAACAAGCCCACCCACTACAGTGCCATACAAATAAATAAATAAAGAGGGATGAATAACACCATCTCCTCAGGGCAGCTGCCCACTCGATGTGTCCTGCTTAGCTTGTGAACTCTTCACCGCAGGAAAGCTTTTGTTCCTTGTAGTTTTAAATTCACGCCCAGTGCTTAGGAAGGTAACAGATTATGATAATTGTGTTTATTACATGATAAAAAATATTACTTCATTCAGAGATTTAACTTTCACACCGTTGCTGACAGTGACATTAGTTCAGATTTAGAGAGTTTGTTTGCAGTGTGTCTTTAGCCTGGCATTTTAAGCTGAGCACTTGTGGCCTGAGGTGACTGCTATAGAATGAAAATTCTCTGGAAATTTTGTATGCATTGTGGTTTATTTGTTATCTTTGTATGTGCATTTCATCTATTAGTGCCTAAGTGGGTTTTTGGAGGGAATTGCAGCCTTTTCACTAGCTGGGTGGCTTCACTCTTTCTTTCTGTGTATTGAATATTGTCAACTCCGTGTCTTTCCTGTACTCCCAGCTTGTTTGGCTTTCAGACCCCCTCTGTAACTATAAAGTCTGCAAGCAAAATATTTCTTCCTTCAAAATGAAACGCAAACCCCAGCCTAGGGGAGCTAAATTAGCTTCTGACCATCTGTTGGAAGGTTAGCAGCAACGCTACCTTGAACTATGGCTTCATTTTTGTATTTTGTGCAGCAGCTTCTCTGCATTGTTTATATTGTGGTTGGAGGGGATCTTCCTATAGCAGGATGCAATAGGAACGTCGTTTTTCCTCTGACATGAGCAGATGTCCTATCTGCAGCAGTAGCAATAACACTGCTGCTTCCTGTTGTTGCAGATGTTGTTGGCAGGCTGGAGCTAAAGGCAAAGAAGGGGCACATTTCAGCCTGTGGCATTCCCTGCCATCAACACCAGCACTCCCCATGCACCTCCTTTTCCAGCTGTACTTGTCAGTAGTGCCTTTCTTGGCTAGTGGGCAGGAATTTGCCCTGGAACACAATTTCCTTACTACCTGACATTTGGTTCCAGACTCTGTGTTGTTCTTCTTTGCCTTGCTATCTCTGCTTTCTCTAGATTTGTTTACCTTAAACCCAAATTACAAGTGATGTGTTACCATGTTTAGAGAAGAGGTGCCTGAACTGAGTCTGACACTCATTTACGTGTAAAACTCCCCACTTTTGGGTTCCAGGGCACAGCCCTGTGCAAGTCTGCAGTCAGCAATTACTGCATTCTTTTTCCTTTCTACAGGAGGTTGCTATCAAATCCCATGACACATTTCTATCACTAATCTGGCAAGCTGCCATTCAGACCACAGGAAGTCTAGGAGAGAAGAATATACACTTAGGGCCTTATTCCATCTTCATTATTCCCTACAGCAGCAGAATTCCTTAAAGTCTCTAGAAGTTTGAACTGAATGGAAAGTATTTTGCCTGAATAGCACCCCTTATTGAGGCATTGTCTCCAAGTCACAAATTTAGATGAGTGTTGTGATTAGCAGTTTAAGGCTTGGTGGTTTTTTTCACACCAACATGAGGAGTGCTAATCACTTCTAATGGTCTAGCTGGATTCTCTGGGACTTCTTGATTTGAGAGCTGGACACGAAAGGGGGAAAAAAACCCCCAAGTTCCTCTTTAAGACTTTACCTAAGAAGTTATTAATTTGGGCGAGGAGCAGAAAATTATATTTGAATGGTTTTCAGTGGGAAACACAGTCCTGCTAAAGGACTAAAGCCAAGACTCTGTTCACAAAATATATGCTAAAAACTTGTACTTTGAAGGAAAAGAAACAAAACCAAAACTGTGCTATGTGCAGGAAAAGGAAGAAGTAAAAATTGTAAGGCAGTATTCATAGCTGTCAGAGATAATGTGGAAGCCTTAAACTAGTTTCCTATTTACTTCTTTGTGCCTTATTGTATGAATGCATTGTTGTACTTAAAATGACAATTAATATTTTGTTACCGCCATGTAGAGACTTACAAAGAGATAGTGAGTTAGTTTTTGTGTTCAGATCATTGCTGCTTCATTGACTACTATTATCACTTGTGTTTTCGTGGAGCTATAATTGTTGGGATGTAACCTTCTTACTGTTTGAACCAACAGCATGTAGCTGCATTTCTGTAGTAGTAAATATTGTCTCAGTTCTTCAGGGCATTCTGGTTATTTCTGGGAGTTCATTCAATATTGTCTTCTCATTCCAGGTTATTGAAGGAAAGCTGGCTCCTTTCTTGGGAAAGGTGATCAAGTTTGCCACCTCTCATGTGTACAGCTGCAGCCTTTGTAGCCAAAAGGGTTTCATCTGTGAGATTTGCAACAACGGAGAAATCCTCTACCCCTTTGAGGACATTTCTACAAGCAGGTACTCCAATGTGGTAATGTCAGTCATACATTTGATTTGAGTGTTAAAGTCTTGAGGATTCTGAGCCTCATTTAAATAATTAGGGACTAGATTCCACTCATGCACATTTCTGGGCAGCTACAGTAGGTTACTGCTCCAGGGAGGCCACCACGAGCAAACATGGAAACAAAAGAGAAAAGCTACTTCCCAAAGCCCTGTGAGTCTCAGGATGGCTCGTTCAAAAAGGGAAGAGCCCCCAGTATCATCACACAGTGTGATTTATCCAAAGCTCTTCTGAGTTTGCAAAGTGTCCTGAAAAGTGAAAATTACTTTTCTGGGGTGATCACAGACATCTTTCTGTTCTCAGGTATCATGGACCCATAATGTACAGGGATCAACCATTAGAAAACAATAACCATCCATTCTGAAGTGTCTTCCCCATGAAATGTTATGGCTAATTCTCTGCTCTTTGTCTGCTTATTCCTCTGTACACAAGATTTTTATTTTTTAAAAAAATATATTGCTATTCTCAGGTGGCAACTAAGTAAGTATAAATGTATGTGAGTCCTAAACTAAAAAAAAAAAAAAACCCTTTATTTCAGATCATGTAGAGTATTGAATGCCAGGTCAGGAACAGGAGTCACCTCCTAGAAAACCTAGAAGCAAAATGCAGGAAACCAAAGCAGACTTGGTAACACAGCAGTGTTACTACCCTTTTTCAGCAGCCTCTTGGATTTTGAATAAAGGAGTTATATTTTTTCCCACCTTTAACAGAAAGACAGTGTATGTGACAGCACAGCATTCCTCCACAGATAAGTTGAGTTTTTTGGGTTTGGTTTTTTTTTTTGGCTGTTTCAAATACAGACATTGTAGTTTGTTCTCCAGAGTGTTCATTTGAAAGGAGAAGAAAGCAAGGACCCACCTTTCAAAACAATCAGGACCAGCCTGTTAAAAGGGTTTGTTAAGAATCTGGTTCCCTTGTGTGCTCAAAGATGTTAAATTACAAGTAACCAAGGACTACTCTTAAGGGATTTTCAGTCTGATCTGAGTTTCAAAGGTTGTTTGCACATTGTTTTTCCAGAGTCTTATTCTAAAAAATGTATTGATAAAGCAGTGGATAAAAGCTAAACAAGGTTGTAGGGCTGAGTTCTATAAGCAGCTTTTAAGAAAGAATGCATCTAGGGTACATGGTGAGATAGGCTGAGTTAAAAAGAAAGACTAAGATGGAATAAGACATAAGATGTCTGTTGAGACTGCATAAAAGGTGATTGAAGATATTCCCAAAAGATTAATGAGAATGTGAAGGAACATTTGGGAATACAAGTTTACGTTAAAATTTGATTTGTCTGGGGGATTTTTGGTCACAAAAACGTCATTGGGTATATATTGTTTCCCTGCCCTTCAGCTGAGATCAGACATACCTTGCAATTACAGAGTTCAAAACCCTCTGGAATCAAACAGAATTTGTCAGCAGTTCAAGCCAACAGAAGCTGCTCTAGCTCCTGTGTTTATGTGAGTTAGAAGCCAGGAAGGACTTGTGTTCATGTTTCACAAATGTGGAGTTACGGTTGATGTCATGCCAAAGACAGCGGTCTTTGTTAATGGTTTTAATTAAAACACAACCAGAATGCAAGGTTCTCTGCTATTTCTCTTTCTTATTTTATCATTCTGCTTGCTCCTTTTTTATTCCTTATAACTAAACCTTGTTTTTATCCCCAGCATTTTCTGTTTCCCTTCCTAGTTAGTTTTCTCATCTCGTTACTATACATGCATGTATGTGGAACTAACCAGATTATTTCAGTTCCATATTTTTGCTCTGGAGGCAAGTTATGCCAACAGAGGAGCTTGTACGCTTTACTGTGCAGCTCCATCAGCTCCAAAGCAGTGAGGGAGAAGGCCAGGTGGAGGGATTTTGTGTTTGTTTCCCTCTCTTGAAGATGAGAGAGGTTTCTGGAGTAGATGTACTGACCTCTACAAAGACAAGTGTAAGGTGAGGAGGCTGGTTAGAAATAGGGAGATGTACAGAGTAACCTGTGGAAAATGGAATGGCAAGTCCATGTGAAGACTTGCGATTATACCTGAAAATTCTGATTATGTGTTCAGCTTTCCTTGTCAGTTGTCATACAGAGCTTTGAGTAAACAGATTTGTGATTTAGTTGTAGTATTCTGAGTCCACAGTGTACAGAGATAATTGACTACAAGTCCCTTTTCCCCATCCTGGTTCCCTGGAATCGCTATCTACAGCATAGTATTCATATTTTGTGCACAATACTGGACTGCCAGGTACCCCAGCTGAAGCTGTTGAGTTGAGGAGGAAAGAGCTGCTGAACTCTGAAGACCACGTTTTTCTTTTTGCATTTGAACGTTTGTTCACTTTTGAGCTATTAATTCTACCAGCAAACTGGGCTGTTAGGTTAGAAATATTCAACAGTGGGTGCATGGCATCTTTTGCAGACTTCACCTCTCTTCTGCATGTTTGAAACGTGAAGCCTGCTTTTGTTTGTGTGTGTGTTCATGTATATATGTATGTATATGTGTATACATATGCTTATGTATATATATATGTATATGTATGTCCGTGTTGAGCTGGCATTTGGTTTTTTTGGCTACCTCCCTGCCCTTTCTTCCTCTTTGGAGAGAAGAGTGACAGCTGTCAGAGTGGCCATTACAATTCCAAGGTGGTTCTCAGTTGGCTGTTAACTTTCCATCCTCGTGGGCTCTTAGGTCAGCTTTGAGGTGAAGAGATTGTTTCTCTCCAAAATATTCTCAGCCGTTTCTGGCGCAGCGTTCAGCAGGAATTTATGAAGGATGGGTATTCTTTAGATAGATACAGCTGAGAGAAAAAGAGGGCCCCTCTTGAGGGCTGGAGTTTCTCTTTGGTCTGGTTATTTGCTTGAGAGTCATTTTTGTCAGTCCTTGGGCAAACAGAGTGAATACCTGGGTTATGCACTCCTCAGGGTTTGAATACACATATATTACATACCCTTCTCTCACTAATCAGTGTGACACATTCCTTTGTTGGCAAACGGTTCCAAAACAAACACAATCAGTTCACTTAATTAGCGGGTCTGTGGGCTGTGCTTGGCAGGCTCTTTACATCCTGCTCAACAATACAGCGCAACAGTTTGCTGCCTTGGATGCAAGGGTGGGCTCACAAAGTCATAAGCTTTCTAATGATACATCCTTTCTCTGGCTTTTCTTGGGAGGTGGTCATTCTGCACAGACCTTAATGAAAGCTGTGATTCAGTAGTTAAACAATTTCTTAAAAATTGTCCCATCCTGTTGATGCCTTTTCCAGTCAATTTGATCCTTCTGTCCCTTATTTCCCTCTTTTCTGTCTTACTCATATTTATGTAATACTTAATCAGGGTTCTTTCAAAATTTCACAATTTCACCCGTGTTTTTGGAGGCCTTTAAATCATGAGAACTGTTTAAAGCCTCTTGAATTAATTGCACATTTCATGGACCAAATTTTCAGTTAATGTAAACTCTCAGAGCTGTGCTTTAGCTTGAGTTCTGGCAACTTAAACGAACTGAGCCTCTACCTTCTATTTTATTGCTTGGATTAAATTTGTCCCGGGCTTAAATTTAGTGAGTAAACATATAAAATTATCATATTATATCACTTATTTTATATTTACAGGTCTTGTGCAATGACTTTAAATATCCTTGGCTGTAAATTGGCTTGTTAGAGCTATCCTTGCCTATTAGCAAGCAGGCACTTCCCCTTAAGTTGCACTGATTTTGCTTATTCTGTGGAAGAAATTTCATTTCTTTCTCTTAAAATTAGAAAAAGATCCAACAACCAGTCAACAGAACTGAAGTCTGTGTAGTGTTGTCTATAGTAGTGACTGCATTTGTTTTATAACTTAGAACAATTTTTTAACAATTTTTAAATCTTAAGGAATACTGAGAAAATTACCTTTGGAAGGAGAACAGAATTCATTATAACATGCCTTC
Source organism: Brachypodius melanocephalos (assembly GCA_013398615.1). Classification (NCBI taxonomy): domain Eukaryota; kingdom Metazoa; phylum Chordata; class Aves; order Passeriformes; family Pycnonotidae; genus Brachypodius; species Brachypodius melanocephalos. The sequence goes on along the minus strand of VZSR01000028.1, from coordinate 2,413,701 downwards.
TGTCCCATCAGATAATTAAGCAATCACGGTTATGATTAAGATTATTTTGTGTTACCCAGTTAATAAAGTTTTGGTCTTGCCTGTCATCATCCTAGTGATGACTTTCACAGGCAATTAAATTTGTTGTGTTTTGCTGGTAAAGTTACTTGCTTGTTAAGAACAATTTAGTCCATTCCTTTCCTTTTATGTGCTGACTGTAGATGTATGTGAACAGCGGAGAGTCGCTCTTTTGTGCTCATATTCATTTATCAAGGCTAAACTGTTTTCACTTTGCTAAGTTAATTTGTTCTGCTGATCAGTTAAGACATGTAGACCTTTTAAGATACAAACCAGAAGGCCCAAGTTTAAAATAGACGTGCCACAGAACAGGCTTGACTATATCAACCAGCCTGGATGCCTCCATAATCTTTGGCCACCATCCTGATAAGACCTGTGAATGTACTTTGCACATAGTGACAAGGCTTGCTAAAGGCTCTGGGGCTTTGCAAAGTTACCGCTTACTGTGTTATGGATGCTGTGTCCCTGGACAAGTGCAACCTCGAGCATTTGGGAGAATGTTAAAGACAGATGTTAGGTGGAGAGACTGAAATATGTAGGATACAGCATTTGTAGGAAATACCGTGGCAGAGGTCAAAGGCATCATTCAAAGTACATCATTTTCCCTCTTGCTAGGATTGGTTTGTCTTATGCTAGAAAGCCTTTCCCCAGGCCCCCTCACCTGAGCTGTGCCGGTAGTTTAGTACCTCATTTTTGAAAGAGCTTAGCTTATCAGATGCTGATAGCTAGTTCAAAGCACTCTGAAGTGATCTGCTCAGCACTTCTTTGCGGAAATGTAGGCACCTAAGTAGATGTCAAGTTCTCTTGGTAATTTAATTTCACCTGAATCTGTCAAAACAGATCAAAACCTTCTGGCCCACATTGTCTTATTTTTGTTTGTGCAGGGTAGCACAGTAATATTATCTGGAATATGTAAACAGAAAACAATAAAATATACCAGCTTTTTCAACTGAATTAGCTTTAGAGGTTGGTGTTACTTGCCTCATGTCACAGTGGTTTTTAACTAGACTGCTCAATCAATGTCATATTAATGCCAACTTTCTTCCATTCATTTCCTATGTGGGCATCCCTCACTAGGCAGGCTACTTGCATTGGTTCCTAGGCAACTGGAATAATATTGCTGCACGTGTGTGTCAGGCATTGATTGCCTTTGGGGCTTTTTTTGTGTTGTAAGTGAACACAGGCTAGTCCTTTTTCCTTTTCTTTGTGTTCTGCTAAAGGCTCAGAGTTTGAAGGGGCTGTCTGTGATATTCACAGCTGAGCAATTCAGAAATGCTTGCAGACAGGCACATGTGCATAGTGTGGGATGGTGGTCATGCTGGAATCCCCAGGCAAGGCTTCCTTCAGCCAGTGTGGTTTGCTCTTTGGGGTTTTTTAATAGCCAGGTTACAGGTGGTTTCGTGTTTTGGATGCTTGGTGAATGTTTAGCATCATCTAAAGGAAACATGAGTTAACCCATTTAATCTTGCTTCTACTCTGCATGGCAGGAAAGAAGAAACTGAAGAGTTTAGTTAGTGAAGGGTTCAGCCCTAAATCAAATCCTTGCTGAAATTTGTTTCAAGGGATTACTCGCTTGACCAAATGTGTGCAAGGTCTGGCACAAAGGAAGTGAGTTTTCTAAATGAAAAAATGAAAGCTAATATGTAAAATTACAAAAGGCTGATGGGTGAATATGGCACTGCAGTGAGATGGCAGCTCTTTGCCCTTCTCATCCCTGCATTATTTTGTCTGTTTAAGGTGGAAGGTCTTGGAGGCCTCTTTGTGTTGTACCCCACGCTTGGAGCAATGATTCTGCTCACAGGCACTTGATGGTGGTGCAGTGCAGAGGAGGAATACAGGCATAATCAACTGGTTGTGCAGCATCTAGAATTAATTGATTTATAATCCTGGGAAAAATAGGTGGGAAGCATGAAAAGAACATTCCAGAATTTACAATTTACTAAATATTGATACATTTCAAATGCCCAGACTTAATGGGAGATACTAACATCGGCATTTCCTCAGCATACAAGGAATGATTATATGCTTTTAATGTAGAAAGGCTTTTCTTTTGTAACTAGTAATGATAATAATAAGAGCATTATAATGCCTGTCTGGCTGTGGAGAGCTTTGCCCTTTCTCTTACACTTTCTAGTGCAATAGAAATTATTTAGAGACTTGAATAATTCTCTGCATTTTTGTATTCCATAGAAGTAAAACATCCTTAAAACATAAAACACCCCCTAAAATCTCAACAGAAATTGAGTTAGGTCAGGAAAGAGGGAAAGAAAAGAGAAAACACCAAAATAGAGAGGAAAGCTATTTCAGCTGCCTTCTTAGAAGACTGCAAGTCTGTGTGAAAACAACATGCCATGTTCACTAAGTCTTCAAATACTGTTTGAAAAATAGCAAGATGCTATTAATGTGCAGTGTCACAATATCATTCATTAAAGAAGGAAACATGAAAGGCCTGAATGGCTATGGGCTCATCAGCTTATTATCAGTGGTGAATAGCATCCTCACAAAGGATGTAGGGACTTTTTGGCCTCTAGACAAAGAATAAGCCAGAATTCAGAAATAGCACCTGAGCTGCGAATTACCTATGACAACAACAAGGGTTAAGGGAAAAATAAGTAAGTGTAGTGAACTATTAAGTGAGCCTTTTATAGGCTACAAAATATATTTTATTTCTCCAGAGAAATAATTTTGATATACTGAGGCTTGAAAACAACAAAAAACCCCATGAAATTCACATGTGGAGATAAAATTAGATGTCAGGATTAACTAGGAAGCAATCTGTTAGCAATATTTTAAAAAGGACTATAACGTCGGTGGAGTTTTCGGTATCACTGGAGAATCTCTCGCAGCGAGGCTGGAAATGGTCAAGCAGTCAGCATTCCAGGGCCAGTTCAGACTGCATTTGATAGGAGGAAAAGCAAAGCTGTCTAGGTAGCTTGGGGTAGTATAGCTCCACCACTTTAGAAGGAGTAACTTTCCAGTTGCACAAAGGCAGAGGAAGATCAGCCTTGCTCCCCCTGCCTGGGTGACTTTCTTTGTCAGTGAGGGGCACACAAACATGCAGTGAAGGCTGATGTGGGTGTCCTCTCCACTTGTTCCTGTGCAGAGCTAGAGGCAGCTTTGTTCTCCAGCTCAGGTCACCCTTCCTCCAGGCTGCTGCTTTGTTGTCATCTGCACCCCTTGGCTGGGCTCAGCCTTCACCAGAGAAGGCAGAAAATAGAGCAGCACTCAGGGGTGGGGGCACCAGCATGGACCCACAGTGGCAACAGTGGGAGCCAGTGCAGTGACTGTGAGATCAGGGCTGGCCTCTGTCTAGTGCCTGACAGTGTGGGGTCCTGGGCAGAGCTTCAGCTCCTGCACCAGCTCTAATGACTAACAGCACTGACAATTTTTCTCTGTGCTTTCATTCTGAGCAATGGGAAAAAAGTTTGTTAATCTTTTCCACTGACCTTATTTCTGAAAAATGAATTTGTGTTAATTTGAACACCATCAGTCTTTGTTTGCTCTGCTGATGGCCTTTGACTCGAGAGAGCAGGTGTGCTGGCTTCTCTCTCATCCTGCTCAATCCATTTCAGCAGCAATTTCTGATAGGTTTTGTCATTTCCATGCATGCTGTAGAGAAATATTGGGCTAGCGTAGGGAGTGGCGATGTGAGAGCACAAAATTACACTCCTCATCAATCACTACCCTCTAGCAACTTCCAGGGCACTGTAAACTGCTGACTAACGAGGGAGAATTAGCTTGATAAAATCACCATTAGTGTCAGTTCAGAGTGGTGCAAAGTTTTAACGACACTGCTGTCTTCTGTCTCTTCTTTGCCCATTAGTGTGTCTGTTTGTTGAGATCCCAAGCCAGCAAAGCACGTAAGCACACTTAATGGAAGGCAGATCAGTAATCCTAAAGAAATCAGTAGGATCTAAGTCCTAAGCATGTGTGCATGTGCTTCAGTGGATAAGGGCAATAACACACTCTCTGAGTACAGAAACTGTAAATATCTCTGCGTGAGACAGTTTCTTGATTCAAAACCAGATTTAGACTGTAGCTGGACTGAGAAATCCAACAGTCAAGTTTTATTGCAAGAGAGCATGGAAGCCAGTAGATACACTGCTTTCTACTTAGCCTTGTTCACCTGCCTTTTCTTACTCATATTTGAGTTTTATCAGTTTATGCTAGTTAGAAATGTGCCTCCTTAAATCTCTGCACAGACTTCTCAAAGCTCTGCAGTTGTTAAAATTTAGGCCATGTTTGGACCCATGCATAAAACTTCAAGTGCAGCCGGACCAGAAACAGTTTTTGTAAAAGTTACAGGTGAGATGCAGCTGATGTAGCTAACAGGTTGTGTTATCTTATGGACTTCTCTCAGTATTGTCAGGCCACATGCCTTATGGCTTCTCACTTTTTGAGGTTTTCTTTCTTGACGTTGTCAATTTTTCTTCACAGTCTTGAAGACAAGAACCTTATTTCTATGAAAAATAGGTTCAAAGCAAACCAACAACAAACCCCACTAAAATTATAACAATGGGCACTTGGATTCTTATGTAGTCATTTGACTACAATAGCTACAAGAAAGGGGAAAAAAAAAAGTGCAAGGCATTTCAAGATGTCCTACAGAATCACCAAGGGTGACCAACACCCGTTCTTTGTATTTCAGGATTACTCTACAGTTTCATGCTTTGTGGTTTTATTATTTGATTATCAAACTGAAATCTAAGACTTTTTTACCTCCTTTTACTTTTTCCTTTGGTTACAAAGCTGTAGTGACAACTCATCACTAGAGATAGTTGTTTGCATTGAAAGGCTAGGAATGTCCAACTGTTCTGTTGTAGCCCACTCATGATCACCAGATGTTTCATTGCTCGACATCAGTCTGCACCTGGGGCTTGATCTGCCGTGACATTAAGTTCATTGCCTCACAATGCTCCAAAAGTGAACCAGTCATCTTGTTTGACCAGTTCATTTGTTTAAAGTCTTAATGTCACATTTGAGAACAGAATAACGCAGCTTTGAATGCCAGAAGCATAGCTCAGTGTACTGATCAATCATCAACATAGATCAGTTGTGTTCATCTAGTCTATTCCTCCACAGGACACAAGGCACACAGTATCACTTACCTCTGTTACATTTTTTTTTACTTTTGAAATGACAACTTCTCCTGCTGTTGAAGTGGACTGTTCTTCACTGTTTCCAGAACAGCTGACCACTGGAGCTTCAATGAGAAATATGTCATATCATGGCTGCTGCAAATCACAGAATCTGTTTCTGCAAATGCCGAAATATACCTTGCTGGCAAACAATATAGTCACTCCTCATTTACAAACAAAGCAAGACTTGTCTTTCATAAAACAAAGTTGGTGTCTTTTCAGTGACATACCTGAATACTAGTTACTAAGAAGATAAGTATTAATCCTTCTAAAAACCTCTCTGTGAAGCAGAAGCGCGGGGACAGATTCTCAGCAACTGCAAAATGAATGCAAGTCAATTTATTTTAGTGCTCCTGGGTAGCTTTATACCAGCAGAGGTGTGGCCATACCAGTCAGTGTCTTTTACAAGGCCGCTCTAATGAAGCATAATTCTCTTAGAGCTCCCAGAGTGGTGTCAAGGAATACCTACTGCCCGCAGCCCACGTGAAGCCCTTTGCATGCTCTGGTCCTATGTTGTGATTCAATTTTGACACTAATTTGTGTTTGCAGGTGTGAAAGCTGTGGTGCTGTCTTCCACTCTGAGTGCAAAGTGAAGGCTGTCCCATGTCCCAGGTGTGTGCGTAAAGAGTTGCAGAAGAAGCAGAAATCCTTCTGGAGGCAACTGAATATGGACGAGAACTTCGAAGAGTCTTGCAACATGTTTGAATTGTCGTATCAGAACACATGAGGTCCTTAAGGCAGTGGCCAGCCTGAAGAGAATCCCTCTCCCAGCTGCCAGCTCAAACAAATACTCAGCTTAGACAGGCAGAAATGTTTTTGAAAAGTATTACCTGACCTTCTCCATCTGTGAATAAGAGCTGCCAAAGTGGCCATAAAGCCTTGTTGGCTTTGAGATACCAATGGCTAACCTGCATTGAAGTCCAGCCGTTAGCTCTCATACAAAATGTGGTTTATGAGAAATGCTTTAGGTCTAGCTAATTAAGTACCCAACTTTCTTTTCCACCTCTGGAGAAGACTTTATCTCAAGGCAGAAAATATTTGCTGCCATGACTGCATTATTTTTTATGTTGTTCATTTAGAATTGATGAATTATCTACTTATTTATGTGTATTATTTATTTATTAGTAGCCTTGGCAGGGTCTCTGGTGAGGTGTTTCACAGAACCTAACAGAGCAGGAATTATTTTAAATCCACTGTCTCCTCCTGATACGGACATGTGGTTCAATTTCCTCATGTTTTCAGAGAACTATCTTAAAGAATCAGTGCATTTACACTTTAAAGGATCTCCTTGCCAAGGAAAGAAGAGGATCTCCCATTAAACCTTATTTGGGGTGCTTACAAACATAAGACACAGAATAATTCCTTCAGTTATGTTTATATATTTATAACTACTCCATATTCAGATAAGCATGGGACTTGCTGCTCTTTTTGTTCAGGCTGGGCATATCAGTTAAGCTCTGTCACTGAAGTCCTTTGAGATTTGTGCTGGTTACTCTTGATTTATGGGAGGCTGTGTCCTTGTCTGTAGTAACATGATGTTGGTTCTCCTTCTTCCAGTCTCATACTTTAGGGCATTTTAAATGTTCACATCGGTTTTCTTTATATTTCATAAAGTTTACTTCAAATATTTTTCTAATCTGATCCTGTTAAACTGATAGTCAGGCAAGGGGTCTTGCCCATTTTAGTTAGCAAATACCTCCAAAGTTGTGAAACACTAATTTGCTGTTTTCATATGCAATTTGTGTCCTGCTTTCTCTTTGAGCTCCAAGGCATTTATAGTTCTGTAATGACTTCCATGGTGGACAGTGAAGTTCCTCGAGGTATGATTCTGCTCCACACACCTGGAACATAGGGAAGTATTAAACACAGTCAATTATTTTGTAAAGGGAAGTATGTGATAGATTTAACTGGGGAAGTGTGTGTCATTACTGGCAGTATGTTTAATTCATGGCAAGTTCACCTCCAGTGAGCAGTTAGATTGTCTTCCCCCCATTTCACATTCCTGACTCTTTTCCACACCCTACAGTGATATGTGTATTACATACCTATGAAAGCATTCATATATATATATATACACACATGCACACATCTATATACACAAAGCAAATATGGTTTCAGGAGAATAATGCCAGCTGCATGTGTATTTTCCTCTTGTCTCACATAGGTTTGTGAAAATACGGAATACTGATTTTTGCTTCCTATATAATCTACAGACTGTTGTATTCAAGGCAGAAAGCAGTTTTGATTGTTGAAGCATCTCATTAATTGCTGAAGTATGTTAAATGAAAGAACAGAGTACATCATGCTTAGATTAAAAGGTAAAATCCTATAATGAGTTGCCTTGTACTGGAATACAAGTGGTTACCTTTTCCAGCCTCCTGTCAGAGACAAAGTAGCTTTCTCAAATTTGAATGCAACTACTATATATATAGAAGCATGTTTATATCTGTATACAATTAGACAACCAGTGCCTTTCTTTTTCAGAAATCCTTCTTTCATTGGGATTCTTTAGAAGGAAGCGAGGGTTTTTCCATGTTCTTGGCAAAGTGCTGTAGGGATTCCCATACTTAATAAACCTGGTGAATCATGCACCTTTGTCACTAAAATTAATGCTTCCCGTACACAATGGCATCTCTGTGTCAGCTCACTGTTCCTCATGTGAAATGAGTTGCTTTGGGCTATCACCCTTAAAGGTATAATGTTCCTTGCAAATCCATTCCCATGCAAAGAATTCCCTGTGTGTTCAGAAATGCAAACACTGGGGAAGTACTGTGGAATTAGTCAGGCAAACAGGAACTGCACTGGTACTGGCTGAATAAACAGAACGCTCCCATGTTTTTCAGCTTGTGTCACTACAATTACTCTTGTGGCAAAGCCAGTAGCTCTGAAACTGTCAGCATCTGGCAGGTACTATTTAGAATTATCTGTAGACATAATGTTAGGTCGTTAAAGAAAAAATGGTGGTCTTGTTCATATCATCATGCTCTGGTATTTATGATACCTTACAGTGCTGGTTCCTGTCCAGCTCAATTTAGAGAAGGCTGCTTGAGTGAACTGTCAAAAACCATATGGAGTCAAGGAATCAAGGTTCAGACATTGCAAAAATATTAGTTACTTTGACATATGTCCTATCTCCAAAGTACCAGTCATGTGGGTGGTTAGATATTGGAATTGAATTCTGGAATAACAACGTAGACAGCATTGGAGTTGCTCTGGGTTTGTACAGTATTACAGAACAGTTTCTTTGCTAACAGATTTAAAGGATATAAAGAGTATGATGTTGGCAAAACTGCTGAAATTAACCATGGATCTGAAACCACTGCCATTACCAATGACACAGAGGAAGAGTAAGGTATGATATTCTGTCAGTGCCCAGAGCTTTATGTAAAAGGATACTGTAAAATACAGATCATGTTATTTGCTTTAAAATCCAGTGTTGTTGTAAACCAGCTAGTTCCTAAAATGAACAGACATTCATTTCTACTTTGGAAAAACGATACAGCTTCACAGTAGCTCTAGGAGCAGGCTGTAATGTGGAAGATAATGTTCTCTCAGGGATGCCTAGCTCCTATCCAAAAATAGTTATTCCTTATGAATGGGTAAGGTAAAGTATTCTGTCACCAATTTTTGTAAGCATAATAAAAGGCTTAATCCTGCCCTCAGTCGATTTTCTTGCAGGAGCCATCTGCAAGCAGGAGCCTCAGCCTGGGGTTCTGCATGTGGTTTGGGTTTCAGACAGCGCTGTACCCTTGCATGGTTGTCTCTGCTGTACCAACAGTGCTCCGTGCTGGTCCCCACTGCTACTCTCTGCCCACTCTGCTGCCCACAGCCTGCACGTGGCTCTGCTCTGCAGACTTCTGGATGAGCATCAGCTGGTAAAGTTCCTGGGGGCTTTGCAGATTGCACGACTCTGCCTGCAGCCTCCCTGCCACCCCAGGTGAAATTATGTATTAGTACTCTAGTCTTGTCCTACCCACACATGAAATACATTTGAACGATGCCATTTCATTGCTAATCAAAAATAAAATATGCTGTTTGTCTTCTTCAAAGAGAAGATGCTTTCATAGCTGACTGAGAAGGAATTGATCTGTAATCCAGTTACTGCTTTTACTTTGTACAGAACTTGTTATCACTGTAAAAATAGGATGCTTAACTGCAATGGACCATGGCTTCACTCTCTACAGGTACTTATAGTTGTTGGTCTGATAATTTAATCTAGGACACTATTGAGATCCTTATTCAAGTCTTTTTTCTCTTTACCTTAACCATCTACCTTTCCTTTAATGGAAAGCTGGGCCTACCCAGGGGATGCAAAATGCAGCTCTTTTTGTATTATTAATCTATAAAAAGAGAAATTTGTATTTCTTGTGGAGGAATCCTCCTATTCCTTTTCTTGTTTTTTGTCTGTCTTACGTGGTGGAAAATGATGGGTTTGTGATGTGACAAAATATCCTGGCTGGCACATACCACCAGGATGAGCTCACTGCTGGGATCGATAGGAATTGGCAGGTGGGAAGGAAGAGACTTTTCTGAGAGGAACTTTAGTTTTTTGCAGTACTGCACAGGCTCTGATGGCCCTGTTAGGAGTGAATCATCAGCGTGTCTCTAGAGCTCCTCTTGTCAAGGCTTCTCTTCTTGTTAGGATAGTGTGTGTATTATAATAGATTGATGATAATGGCTTGAAAGATTTTTAGAAAGAGCAGAGGATGTCTGTTTACAATGAAATGGGGAAGCTGCCCAGTTGAATTTTGCTTTTTTCCAGTAACAACAGAAGCCGCCGAGTTTCCTAGGCGTCCCAAAGGTCACTCCCTGGATTGCAGCTGACTGTTGATCTGTATAAAAGAAATTAATTAAATAATCATTATAATCTTCTATTTTTTTTTCTGCTGCTCAGTTGCAAGCCAGTCTCCCCTCTCTCTCCACTGTCTCTGTCCATGTCCTCACTCACAGTACTGAGCCTATAGCCAGACTTGGAGCTTCATAGCTCATTGTGTTGCTTTTGAACCAGTTGAGTCCAGTCATTCTCTTTTGTGATTTGCCTTCCAATTTTCCCTTCCCAGTAGGAGTGCCTTACAGTACTGTATATTAGCATCTCTCTTCCTGTTTTGGATTTCCTGATTGCATCTGCTGTTTTATTAAATTGTAAGCTTAAACTAAAACTCTCTTGTGCTGTGCCTGCTCTTTTGCAGGAGCAGCTGAGTAAATCACTTTGCTTGTTCTGCCCTCATGAAGTGAGCTCTACAGGCTTCATATACCAGCTCTGAAGACACCAAGCTATGTGGGAACTCCTCACTTTTGCTCATTTTGGTGCCTTAAATTTTGAGAAGTGAATTTATTTTTTTTTTAGAAATGCTCTGCCATAATGCAATATGTTTGGCATTGGAGCTTAAAACCCTTGCTCATGACAGTTTTCCATCTTGCTAGGAATAGTAACCATAAAATTTGTTTACTGTCTATGCTTTGTGAGGGCATTATGAGAGAGGATAGTGTGGAGATGGTATTGGTTCTTATTTTGTGTGGGTTTGAGACTAGCTGGGCTGCTCAGCCTGAGATGCAGTTGTGCAAGCCCTTCAGAAGCTGTGCATATATAATAATGTCAAGTACAGAGAATTAGAACAAGAGAGGGTTAACCCATTGAAATTTTAGCATTATTTGCTAAAGCATGTGGCATGTGTCAGCCTGGGGCACATGTCCATGCTAACTGTGATTTTGTAAGTCCACATTTGGCACCAGTAGCAGGAATCCTGTTTGACAGCGGCGGTGCTGTTACTGCATTTTAGCAGTACAGTGAGGAGACAGCCTGGATAACAATGTGCAAAGCCCTTCTTTACTTGAAAACCCTGGTGTGGCCATGATGGCTTGAGTCATCCCTTAAAATGCCAATTTCACCCAAATTCCTTGGGGTGGCCATTAATCTAAATTGCAAAGATGCCACTTGTGGTCAGCATCAGAGGTATCTAGGTCTGGGGAGCTATCAGCAGGACCAAAACGTATTAGACTTTGTGCACAAGTGTCAGTGGCTCAATAATTTATTTATTTCTGTCTAATCCACATGTTAAACCATTATAAATCCTTGAATACACAGCATTGTTTTGGTGGAAAAAGGATTTGTTTCAGTTTTGTTTATGCACTTGTCTACCAAGTTGATTTTGCTTAAACTAGGCTGTGCTTTCAGGCTGATTTTTCATTAATACCTGTGATACCAAGTTACCTTATATGAGTCCCTGCTATACTTTAGGTAAGCAAAAGTAAATTCATGAGCAAAATGTGTGTTTCATAGGTATTAAGTGATAAAGGCAGCTTCCAAATCAACTTTAGTTCAGTCAAGGCAGTTAAAAGCCAAGGAAGGAAGGTGTGAGCAGCTGAGCACAGTGGCTGATGTGGTCCCTGGCAGCCTGGGCTTTCCTTCCTGCCAGAGCACCAGCTCACCTGCACCACTTACAATGAATTTTAGCATTGCTGGCAGTGCACCCTGAGTTTTTGGAATACTGTTGTGTGTGTGTGTTACTCTGTTAACTTATTTGCAACATTGTTATGTGTGTTTCATTGTTCTTGTGTTTGCAGTTTTGGTTTGTTTTTTTTTTTTTTTTGTTACTTTTTGACAAGGATTTTTTTTTTAATTATCTGCAACTACTGGGAAATAGTCTTAATTTATTATTGACGTGTAATGATGTTATAATTTAAATCCATTGAGTTGAAGTGCTTGTTGACACTTGAGCAGGGTTTATTTGGGTTCACTTGTGACTGCATCAGAGCACCAGTCCCTCCTGTATAAAGGCAACTCTCAATAAACACTAAAAAAAATCTTACTCATCCTTTTGAATTTGCTTTCTGGTGGGTACTGTATCATGGGTAGGGCAGCCTTTGAAAGAGTGATTGTTTTCTTAAAAATGCTTCTCTGCTGGTTAAAATCTTCTGAAACTAAGAAAATGTGATACTTACTGTTCCCTGGAATCAGCCAGGAGGGTTGATGTCTGCATCAGGCTCTCGGGGTTTGGATTCCCAGTTAAATCTTGGAATTTTGGAAAGCCACAAATTCCTAGATTTTTAATGGTGCTGACCCCTGCAACAAGCTCCCAGGGCAGCTTACTGTGGCTTTGAGGCACCCTTGGATACAGAGCTCCTGGAAGGCTTGCAGGAGGCAGCTGCTTACAGTGTGGCTGCCACGTGGACCTCTGCCAGAAGGGTCCGAGGGTCTTGATTTCCAAGTGAGGCATCTCCCAGGTGGACTAAGGGGACCACTGAGGGACTGGAAGGGCAGGATTTTGCCCATGTTATAAGGGTTCTCACACCTGTGGATGTAGGAGCAGGCAAGACTCTTGTTGTTCTTGTTGTTTCTTCCAGTGCACCAGCTAAGGAGCTTCTGCAGCTCCTTGAATCTGGATTTGATGACTAAAGCTTGCAGCACAGAGCTGTGGTGGAGCTCATGGCATAAACCCCCTGCCTGAGACTCCCCGGAGCATTCCACACCCAGCCCTATGCTCTGGCAGCTTTCAAAGAGGAGGATATATCCCCTCCTTCACCATTCCTGCCCCTCCTCAGAAAGACCAGAAGTCCATCAGGAATGTCAATCCTCTCTCCTGCAGGAACCTTTGGACTTCATCCCTGTGATGAAATCAGCTACAAGCAATGAGTTAATGTTTGACCAGGACCACACAAGCTGCACAAGGAAACCATGTGCAAGACCTTCTCTTCCTCCTTATTTGTTTTACAAGGTGAGCAAATTCTGTTGTGACATCTCCTTCCCCTTTCACTGCCACCTCCCCTCCTCACTTCACCCTGTAAGAGATGGTGTGAAAAAGCATCCATGCAGAGCAGAGACCCTGGAGAGTGTGGAACCTTGGGAAGAGCTTGCCAATCCAAGCTCTAGCTCTTCTTTTAAAGCCAGGTTAATTAATTTTTTAAAAGCTACCCTTCTAGCTCTCAGATCAAAATTAATAATATTTGGGTTAATATGTGAAGTTGACTGAAGATGCTAGTGCATTCTGAAAGAATGGAGCTAGCAACATCCTCCTTTTCTTAGAGACTGAGGGGGAACCTTCTGGGTGTGAGGCTTACCAAACCTCTTCAGTGAAAGCACACTGAGGGCAAATGAAAATACTCTGGGAATGTGTGTACATAGCTGTGGACTGTCCTTTAAGAGTTCTTGTTCAGCTAAATATGCTCCAAAATAGTGGTCCCATCTAGAGACCTGAGTATTACCACTATGAGAAGGTGGTGAAAAGCATCTCAGATAATCAAGTGTTACAATTAAAACCAGACAAAGTCTCTGAGGCAAGCAGGAGTAAATTCCATCCATTTTAAGCATAGACAAATATAAAACTTGGCATTGAAGCTGTAAACATGCTTTAAAAAGTCACTCCATTGTTTACAGTAAGTGACTTCCAATTTTCTATCATTTAGTTCAAGGCATTAGCATTCATTTAGATATTAAAAATTAAGTTGTCAGGCTCATCTGGGAAGCAAGACAAGTCAGATAAGAGCTTATTTTAAGAGCATTGATTTGAAAATTCTCAGGTGTTTATCATGTAGGTACAATATGATGCATTTAGATGTAAGTAAGAAGGAGTTACTAGTAAAGTTAGGGTACTGATTAAAAATAAAGTGCAAATTACCATATCAGTGTAAGAAAGTAATAGATGTAATCAGCATGCATGGAGCAGTTCAGTCCAAAGTGCTTTCCTAGCATTTAAGTTTGTAAATTAATCTCCTTTCTGACTGAACTGCAGGCGAATATCTGAAGTGCAGCAACAAAGTAATGAAACACAAGGAGTGTGCAGGTTTGGGCACCACAGCATAAGTAAGACGTTAGGCTATTGGAGAGCATCCAAGAGGGGGCAACAAAGATGCTGAAGGGCCTTGAGGGGATGAGGAGCAGCTGAGGTCACTTGGTCTGTTCAGTCTGGAGAAGAGGACACTCACTGCAGTCACAACTTCCTTACGAGGGGAAGAGGAGAGGCAGGCACGGATCTCTGTGGTGACCAGCAACAAAACCTGAGGAAATGGCCTGAAATTCTGTCAGGGGAGATTTAGGTTGGATATTAGGGAAAGGTTCTTCACCCAGAGGGTGGCTGGGCAGTGGAACAGGCTCCCCAGGGAAGTGGCCACAGCACCAAGCCTGGCAGAGTCCAGGAAGAGTTTGGACAATGCTCTCAGGCACAGGGTGGGATTCTTGGGGATGGTGCTGTGCAGGAGTTCAACTCTCTAGTTCTTCTGGGTCCCTTCTAACTCAGCTTATTCCATGATTCTGTGCCTCTCCCTCAGTTTGTACCTTCCCCTGCAATGATTTCTGAGAGCAGGGATACAAATGCCCGTGAAAGCAAGACAAGGGTGGAAAACAAATGCCAGCACCATCCTGTCATCAGACATTGTCATGCAATGGCTTGTGACACTGGTGGATACTTTGTTATGTACATATTGCACAATGTCCTGTTCTGGCCTGGACTCTGCACTTCTGAAGGACGCTTGTTTAGGATTTAACAGACAGCATGTTCGATCCTTTCAGCACATCCAAGATCTGCTGGCTCCAGTGAAAGCTGCAATCTGCCAAAGAACCAGAGCTGGGCTCTCAGTATTTAAGGACAGGAGCTGTAGAAGTGTATAAAATTGGCAGATTCCTTGTGAAATACAAGTGCATCTAGCACAGAGTTAACCCTGGGTGATAACAGGTAAAAGAGGGCAAAAGCATAATAAAATACAGGTTTCTACTGTAAGTATTTACACAGTATCGACATTGTTAGCTGTGCTTAGAGATTTATGTCGAGTGTTAACTGCACTGTCATAAAACAATAAAGTACTTCTGTGAAGGGCTTAGGGCAAAGAGAAGTCTCACTGTATAAGGCCCTCCTCCTGTATCTGTGGTAATCCATGGGAATGTTTCCATAGTTGTCAGCAGGAGTCGTGTGGAGGCCTGCTAGGGGGGGCAAGCAGAAGCACATTTACTATGTTTGGAGCAGGTAACTAAGGATTTTGTCTCAGGGAAGATATTGCCACCACCACATTCTAGGAGCTCACACTGCTGGTAAGTCCACCTTGCAATGACAGGAGAGATTAGGGTTCCTCCTGGCAGCAGGGATGTCCTTTGCTGTTTCATAGACAAGGACCCATAAAATCTGAGAGATTACAATAAGAGAACTGCTGTGCTCTGGGTGGCCATGAGGTGAAAAGGGCGAGAGTCCAGTGTCCCAGGATTTCTACACAGTGTACCCTGGACTCTGCACACTTCAGCTCTAGGCTGTCGCAACTCTGCTACTCACACTGGGCTCACAGTAGGCTTCCCCTCAGCATTTTGGCTGCAGGACCAGACCTCTCAGCTGAGTTTAGTGTTTATATGTAGTGGACCAAACTGAAACGCCAGTCCCAATCAGTCAGAGCACCAGGGAGTTTAGATCCAGGCACGGTGCCTGCCTGTCCATGGGTCTGCAGCCCCAGTTTGTCCCTCCCTGCTGGTTGTGTCTGCCCTTCGTGAGATATGGCAAGATTGCTTCTCCAAGCCATGCTGATACACGGGACTTACTAGAAAAGTGCTGCTCTTCCACTAGAGATGGTTTCTATGTAGTTGTTCCCTGTTTAGATGCCACTGTATGGGAAGGTGTTTTCTTGCTTCATTCCAGATGCAGGAGGTAATTCTGCTTTATCAAAACTTTTAGTAGAAGTCTTCCCCCACCACAGCAGTCCCACAGCTGTCCTGAGAGGAGTAGGAGAATTACCTGCTTCATGACCCTGCTCTGGACAACACTTCTCAAAGGTCAGTCAGCTTCAAATAAGAGAAACATCTTTGTCTAGAAGACATTTCAGAGCCCTTCATAAACTTCAGTATTGCTGCCAGCCTGGCTTGCCTTGCTTTCTCTGTCAGGAACCAGTGTGCTCCACACCTGCTGGTCTTCACTGTCTCTGAGGGAGCTGGTAGGAGCTGTTTGGAAAACAGATGGGTAGGTGTTGAACACTTCAGCATCTGATCCCCTGCCTGTCAACTGTCTGAATTAATTTTGAGCCAAAGCAACTAGATGAGCAAGCCTTCCATACTTCTTTCTCAAAGGCATTGTCCATGCCATTTCTTGTCCCATATTTTATCTTAAAAGCTGATGAATAGAGCTGAAATCTGTCCCTCGTTTGTCAGCTACATCAGCTTTCAAACTCCAGGACTTACTTCATACTGGGACAGCTTTCAAAATCTGTAGGTTCATTCCTGCCATATTTCAGTGTGAGACCGAGTTAGTCCCTCCTGAGTCCTGGGTGGTGTCACAGTGGCAATAAACAGTTTCAGTCCCATGGCATCTGTTGTCCCTTTCATCCCTCCAGCACTCAGCTTCGCTGCTGCTGGAGATGTGGCCCAGTGTAATACAAATACAGCACCTCAGCTGTATTATTTGTCCTACTCCACAGGACCAGCACGTACCCCAGCAGAGTGCTGTCCTTGCATCCCACTGTCAGCACAGACACGCTAAGCTCAGTTTACAGCGAGGTGAGCAGTCTCCCATGTGTACCCAGAGCGGAGTGCCCCAACACCAGCATCTTGGCTCTGCGTGTGACCTTCTCCCATTAATATCTCCGTGGTGCCCTCATCACAGGAGTTCTTCAGCCTCTGGCACGGTGAGACAGCCTGGGAGATTGGGATGACCCTTTTAGATTGCACACCTCTTGCTCTGCGTAGCCACGCTTTAAAATTTTTCGCGTTACACTTCCACGTAGGAATACGGGGGGAGCCCTTGGAGCAAACTGCCTGGGACGGGCACGGACGTGTTTCTCGCTCCTCACACTTTTCTTTTTTTTATTGACCCGCCTCAGTGATTGGAAAGGACCCATGTCCCGTGTTCCACCCCCACCCCCGGCCGGCCCCCTCTTCTTCCCCAGCCGCACAATTGTCACCGCCAATTAGTGCATTGTTAGGGCACACAATGGCGCTGTGGCCACTGGAATGGGCCGCTTTTGTGCGTCTCCAGTCGGCTGTAGGGGCAGTCAAGATTCATTTAGGGCCTTACACAACATGGACAGAAAATACTATCAGAAAAGCAAAAGGGGGAAAGAAAAAGGGAGAGGTAGCGAGGAGAGGGGGGAGGCTGCTATTCAGAGGTTAGCCCAGCCGCATGAAAGGCCCAAGAAGCAGTGCCACATTGAAGACGCCCCTTGGAACACAAAAAGGAACCGGGGCTTAATAGTAATTAGTGGGCAAACTGCAAAGCGCACCGTGGCTCTCCAGTGAATCGTTCCTGCACTTACTGCCACGGCTGCCCCTTCCCCCTCCGCTCCGCTCCGGCTGGGAGGGGAGCAGCCCCGGGGTGGGAACTGGCAGCCCTCCTTTACCCACCGGCTCTGGGGAGGCCTCGCCAAGCTCTTCTTTGTGCCAGGTAAATTGGATTTCGTCCTCTAAAGCTCGTAGCCAGTTACAGGGGGTACTTTACAGCCAGGGCAGGGGGATGGTGTCAGAGTCAGCACCGTGCCTGTGTCAAGGACCTTTAAACAGCCCTTTGACACACCTTGAGGCTGGGCTGTTTGCCTGTGGCTTGTCCCTCTTTACCCAGCAGAGGCTTGGAGGCCACTGCTGTTGTTTTGCTTCTGTTGTTTCCCCCTTTGTTCATAAAATAATCACCTGCACGGGTTTTTATGATCTATTTAGGGAAAGGCCTGATAGCACCTCAGCCAGCTTAGTAAAGGTGAGGAATCTGCTCAGGCTGAAGACCAAACCTTGTCCATCCTTCCAAAAGTCTGCACCGTGCAAACAACACTTGCCTGCACCTCTCTCCCCTCTTATCTCTCATATCTATGCCGGCTCTCAGTCACACTAAGGCCTTCATCGGTCTTAAGTCCTTAAAAGAACATTTTGGCCCAGCACACCTTGGGATTGTCTTAGGCTGCTGCATTAGGGTGCACCTGAATGTGTGTAATCCCTGCTTCTGTCGAGATCAGATTGCTGCTGTTATCAGTCTCAGCTCATCTCCTGAATTTCTTGTTCTAGGTTTAGTCAGAAGCTTATGTGCCCAACAGAGTTAGCTGTGTCTTGGTAATATGCCAAATTAAAAGAGCCACAAGGCAGGTTTGACCCTACATAAACGTGGTTGAGTTAAGGAATTGAGAAATTCGGGGCATCTTAGCCCCAGTGGAAAGTACACAGAGGCACAAAACTAAGAATCATTCCTTTTATGTTGTCAGGAAATCTAAATCTGTGGAAGAAAGCTGTTGTATCTGATGGTTAGTTTGTTGGCTTTTCTTAGCTAATTGATGGATGTTTTAGCTGTCCTTGAATACAGGGCTGCTGGAACAGGTGCTCATCTCAAGCACAACCACACATAGTCCCACAAATTTAAACTGGGCTCTTGAAGACTAAGCTCATTGTGGTTAGACACTGTGGTTAGACCAGACACCACCTGACCAAATTTAGTAATCTCAGCTGGAAATGTTTCCAAACTGCAGCGTGTGAGATACACACACACAGTTCTGGACCACCATCTCACTGCTGGTAGAGGTTGAAAATGCCTCCCTGTTTCCTCTGGTAGCTATGAGCACAACATTCTCCTATCTCCTAGATATCCAAGCAAGCCTAGGAAATACAGATGCTCCTCCAATGCCAGTCTTTTTCCATGACCTGGAATCCACAGCCACTATGTATGTCTATACAAAACAGGTTCGGTTAGAACAGTGAAAATAAGATTTACAACCAAGAGTTTTTGTCTGTCTGGAATCCCATCAGGGGTTTCATGTGAGGTTGTGGGCAGCACAGCGGGCATCAAGGGCTCAGCTGGTCTTGCTGGGATGGCTCCTGCAATACAAACACAATCAGGGAGCTCACAGTGTCTCACAGGTGGGGCTGGTTGAAGGCACTGTCTCACAACACAGAACGTGTCTGTCTCTCACCAGCCACAGTACATCCCCTCTCGGCTAATTAGCAACATCCTTGGCAAAGTCTCAGCTGAAAGGATTACGCTGTCTTCTCACCTTGCTCTATCCCTTCCTCCCCCAAAGAGGGATGTTTAGTCCTGTCAGGATGCAGCCTGGCTGGCCCAGGTAAGGAATCTGCATTGTTCCCCTCCAGACTGCTCGTCTGGAGGACGGAAGATGGATTTTGTCTTCAGGACAGTAAGTCTGGCCCTGACTGGAGGGAGGTGCAGCCTTGCCTCCCTGCAGCAGAGAGCCAGAGGTTGTCAGTCTTGTGTGCTCTAGTGGAACAGAGACAGGGAGCAGCATCTGCAGCAGGAGCCAGAATGGTTTTTTTCCAGTTTAGGATTGTGGGGTTGATTTCACAGCTCTCTCTGGCCGTAGAGACAAACCACAGACCTTTTGTGTCTGCAAAAACAAGGAGAATTACCTCAAGGAGATTTTTTTTCTCCTGTTTTTTTTGTGTTCCCTGTCTGTTCAGCCCAAGAGCAGTTTGAACTGCAGGTACATTCAGCACCTGGCACGGGAATTTCTGTGAGTGCACCCAGTAGAATCCTGTCTGCCTTGTGATGGTGTAATGGTTGGGAGTCTGGCAGTGCCAGTCTCTGGGAGACATGGAGAAGGGCTCAGCTTCTCCTTTGTCCCAAATAGTGAGACAGTTTATTCACCAGCATAAGGGAAATATATATCCAGCATGAATTTCCCTGCAGTTGGACAGACTTTTCTAAGCAAAAAGCTGAACCAAGCTACTTCAGCATTTTCATGCCATTAGGAAGATGCTGACCTACCTGAGCCCCATCTTGGCAGCAATTGGCCACCTTTTGTGTCAGCTTGTTGCTTATACAAAATCAGTTTGATTGTGTCTGTTTGGTAAAAAAAATACTGTAAGTACACGACCTTGTCATCAATATTTTTGGCAACCTTATGCTAGCACTTGTGTAATATTTTGGAGCAATTTCTTGCATCACCAGGTCACATCCTAAGCAGGTTAACATAACTGTGGGCTCAATGTTGCTGTACATGGCAGTGAGGTAGAGGATTTGGAGAATGGATTCCTTCTTTTGCCCAGCAAATTTCCTGATTTGTTCCAATTCTGTTAACATTAGTCCCTGCCCTTATGGCCACAGAGAGCTGGGAAATTAACCACTCAGCCTTGAGCTGGAAAAAGACCATTCTGGCTCCTGCTGCAGACTCTGCTCCCCGTTTCCATTCCACTACAGCACATAAGGGTCACTTGCACGTGTTAATCCCTCACATCTGACTAATACCTGAATGGGAAGGTTGCTAGCAACATCCTTTCCAAAAATCACTTTGACCTGTGCATTCTATTATGCCGTGAATGACTTGCAGAAGGAAGTAATCAAACTGTGTATAGTTCTAGCTAGTGCTAATTGCCTTTTCATCTGTTTCTGGCTCTTTTTATTGTGTCCAATAAATGTTGATTATGCGGGGATTTAAATCTGTATTTCAACATAGTTTCATTCACGTGATGTGAATGACATGACTCACTAAATCTTAGCTCCAAATATTCCTCTAGCTTTGTGTCAAGCACTTCAAGGATGTCAAAAGCAGATAGGGAAAATCTGAAGTGCCTGATCTTAGCAAGGATGCCTAAAAGGTCAGGTAGAGGACATTGTTTCAGGAGGTCTCTGGCTTTGATCTTTCTGGTTCGTAGAAACACGAAAACACAGCATGTGTGTATTGTTATGTGAATGTTCTCCTTCTAGGGTAATGTACATCAGTGCACATGCAGGATAAAGCTTTCAAATGCATCATTTTTGATTACTTCTGATCTTAAATGAGTAATAAGTCCACTTTCTGGAAATAAAGATCCCTTAAGGTTGCCTCAAGAGAGTCCGGAATCCCTGCATCTGGAAGGTCTTGATCGCAGCATCTTGAGAGGTTAGCGAAGAAATGCAGTCAAACTGGCTCACATGTTTGAAACTTATTTTAAATAAACCCTGTACTTTCAGGAAAAGACAGACTGAACTCAAACAATTCTGAACACAGACTGAACTTGCTTTTAACAACAGTTGTTGTCATATGTTTTGCACCAATTCATAGAATTTTAAGGCCAGGAGAGACCACCCATAACTGCAGATGTTCGTACTGAGAGCAGTTTCTTTGTAAAGTGTCAGTTCAGCAGAGACAGAAAATTTCTTGGAAACGTTTCTGTTTTGAATGACCAACTTTCTCTGAAAATCAGGCAGGACCTAAGAGACAAATGCAGATTCCTGCCTGAAGTCTGCCCAGTTTGCCAGCAAGATCCGTCACTCCAGGATTTCCGTGTCCACCACTCCAAGTCCTCCCCCATCCTGTTCTCCTAAGGCCTTCCTGGGCAGGGGGCTTCTAGGAATTCTCCATGTTTTGAAAGGAAACCTTCTAACTTTTCCTGATGCTGCAGGATTGCTCAGAAGTATGGGCAGCTTGCCCAGTTTGGAACAAGCTGGTATGTTTTACATTGTTTTTTAATGTCGGAATTTTCCAGAAAACAGAAATCACAAGTTATAGCCGGCTTCACTCTAGGCTGCCTGACTGCTCTCCAGAGCATTGGCCATTACAAACTTGCATCCTAAATCTGAAATACTTGCCACAGAGTTTTCAGCTAGAGGGTCCTCTAACCTATCCCTCTTTTTGCTGGAATAAAAAACTGCTTAGTACTTCTGTCTCTGCAGCTGTAACAGATATGTTAATTTTGGTATAAAACAAGCAAATAGAAACAAGTCTCCAAAAGCAGGGCAGGAAGAACATTTTGCCAAAGAAGAACAGCTTTGAGCTGTTTCACCCTGAAAGTCTCACACAGCAATGGAGAGGGCAGGAAAAAGGCAGAAAAGAACAGAACTCTTTTTGAGATAGCACTGATCAAAATAGCATTGGTCTGAAGATTAGTCAAGCAGTAATTAGTCTATATTGTTATTGTTTCAGAGAGGCACTTGATGGTTCCCATGTATGAGCTGGGGGTTTGTTTTACTCTGTGGTCAGAGTCAGAGCTGGTGTAAGCCAGTGCTGATCTTTGCTGGGCTGCAAAGCTGTGCTCCTTCAGGCCTGCTGAGGAGCCTGGCCAGGGGTTTGGCTTCTCACACCTCCACTGGTCTTCAGAAGCCAACACTGCTGTTCCTGCATGCTGGCCCCCAGGAGGTTGCAGGGAGGTGGTGATGGTTAGAGGTGCTGTGATGCAAACCACAGCTTTGTGGCTCTTAAGGTCACTTTTGCTGGACTTTCAGATCAGACAGGGCAAAACTCAGGGGGTTCATGAGAAATGCCATGCTCTCTAAGTCAGGAAAAGGCCTGAGCTGCTCAGACCACTAGAGTGGCAAGCACTGGCCCATTGGTTGAGAAAAAAAATCTCAGATTCCATGCTTAAAGGCTGCTCATTTTGCAGCTTTCCTGAGAGCTCAGTTCACTTACAGCTATAGGCAGGCATACAAATATATGTGCCATACAATAATCCAGACTGGAGCAAGGTATTTCACTCTGAAAAAAATATTTGGAGCAACTTCTTTGCAATGTATAGAGCAGCAAGAGTTAAAAAAAACAATCTCACTGTATTTAAACAGTCATTACTGCTTTCTGGGTAAATAACACATGTTTTTAAAATGGTCTCTATACACAATAGACGCTAACACAATAAATCCTAATTGCTCTGAAGGACCCATTAGGCTGTATCAGGTCAATACATGGCGGAGCTTTTTTGAAAGTCACTCACCCTGTTGTTACATAAGCCACAAATTGAAAGTCCATAAATAAGTATTTGCCAAATGAAGAGTGAGGGCTTTGCCAGGGCCATACTAATTTATCATGTCAACTTCACTATGGGGACTGTTTTCTTTTCAAGAGCCCATGAGAGAAAAAGAAAAGAAAAAAAAAAAAAAAAGCAAAACGTGATGTGTTTCAAAAACTGCATATCTGAAAAGTTTCAGATGTTTCAGGCTGCACTATACCTCCCAAGAAAGTTAGAGGTAAGGAACTTCACTGCTTCCTCTTTATCTCAGTGTTGTGTGAGTCACAGCAAGGAGATTTGAAGACCATCCTCATCACCACCAACCCTCCTGCACCTCTGTGCCAGGGCCCTGATCCTCTGCATGCTGTGGTAGTGGCATCTCAGGACAGGAACATCTCTTCAGTATTCCAACTGTGGCTCATGGGAAGGTTCCCAGTGCCTGGGGAGGCCAAAGAAAACTTATTACATACAGTTTTTATGCACTTATATGTACAAGTATAGTTAATTAATAAGTGGTGAGTTTGGCAAGATCAGTTTTATGTGCAGCCACTCTTCCTGAATTTATTTTGGTCTTACTTACCTGAACTTTTGGTGGCATTTTACAAACTGCAGCACTTCAGTTAGGTGTTGCTATAATCTGTATCACTGTTGGAAATCAAGTTTTGGATTAATTAACTGAAAAGTTTTCAAGTTCTGTGTAGCTTTTTGGATAAGGCTGCAGTTTGGCATGGTTCTGTTTTCCTGCAATATGTTAAGGTGTGTAATTGCACAGGTGCAATTTGTTTAAAAAAAAAAAAAGTATTGATGTAAGCTAGGATTTTTAAGGGGATTTCAGCAAGGCATGGTGGAAAGCATTCAAGTGATTTAAATCTGAGTTCCTGTCCCCAGGCCACAGCTTTTAATTCATCTGGGCACATGAGAAAGGTTCACCCCTGCTGCTGTTGCACTTCAGTAGGATTTGGGTACCAGGGTCCCTCTGCAAATGCTGGCAGTGATTCTCACTCTGCTCTACCTGCTTGCAGAGGGCCAAGAGTCCCTGTGTCTCCCTGCCTGTCCCTTCTGCCTGTGGTGCATCAAGAACCTTGGTCTTTAGGAGCCCCCTGCTCCAGGTGCTGTTACACCGGGTCAGCCTTGGTGCTGGGGTTGGCAGCACAGGCAGCCTGGAGCTGCAGCTCTTGGCTGGGAAGGCAAACACTGGCCACAGGTGGAAGCAGAAGCACACCTGCCTTGGTGCAGGGTGCAGCCGTGTCCTCGGTGTGGGGCAAACACTGATATCCTTTTGTACCAGTACACAGTGGGCTGCTGCGATGCCAGAAGTGATGTCTGTTCCTGCACTCGTGGCAAGCAGTAAGGCACAGTCTTGTGCTGCTGCAAACCACCTCACGGTCCCCAGCACCCCCTCACTCGAGCAGTTTGTTATCAGGGGTCACTGCTAATTCGAGCAATGTCTGAGCCAGCACAGCCTCCAGCTGGGGTGGCTGGCAGGCTGCCCACCAGCACCGGGAGACCGGAGTCACCTGCACTGGGCCCCCACTGCTCCCTTCCTGGGAGCCGGAGTCCTGTCAGCAGTGCAGACAAAACCAGGATTTGCTGCTTCAAGCAAGAAGGGTCGAGGGCCAAGGGGTGATGTCCTGATCCTATGACAAGAGGGACAGGAGGTTTGTGCCCTGCTTTGGTACCAGCAAAGCCAAGAGCGAGATCAGTGCTCTCTGGCTTTGTCCCTGCCCAAAGCCGGAGCTGAAAAGCTCTTTGCAAAAGTCTGCTGAGTCCTCTAACAAGGGCAATAGCCAGTCTTTACAAAGGAAAATCCCTTAGTCCTTTTCTAAAGTCTTTTAAAAGTCATGGTAACCTTCACAAAAGCAATTTGTCCAGGTAAACAGTGTAAGCTGACAATCAGCAGTGCAAGAACCAAATACAGAAATATTTATCACCTTTTTACTTTCTGCTTCTACTAGGAACCACTACATCCCAGCTGAAAATGCCTCAGTGGGTGGAAGGTATGTCTGTGAGGACACGTATTGTCAATCCATGCCTGCCTCCTCTGGGCTGGAGCCAGGAGCAGGGGTTAGATGAACTCTCAAGCAAACCCGTTTAGCATGGTGGAGCTTCATGGACACTCCTGCACATGGATAAAAGGTAAAGTGATTTTTAATAATTTAGGAGTTTTTTTTTAAACTACAAAAGCATTTTCTTTGGGCCAGGAAACACTTTTCTGTCTGCGGGGTTTGATGCAGTGAATTTTGTGCAGACACATCTTCTGTTACTAATAGTGCTGGATGCACATAAAGCACTGTACTCTCCCCTACTGAAGAGATGACTAACAAACCTACCAACTGCACTTGCACTTATACCATATTTAATCCTGCTCTGGTTGTTCTGCTACATATTCATAAAAAACAAAAGGGAAACAGAAGCACAGAGCAAGCCAACAGATGTCTACCTGGCTCTTAATTGGATTTTATGTGTCCCCAGTGTAGCAAATACAGCATTATTTACAGCCAGGCTCTAAGAATTAGATATATCTGGAGGAGTGGCAAAACCTGAACCAGGCTACAAGAGTTGATACATTAATTGAAATGAAGAGCTGCCCCATCTTCCCCTTCTTATCTTCTCCCTTCCCACTTATATACCCGTTCCCCATTGTGTGTCAAATCAAACTAAGATATTGCCCAAGAGAATGCTTATAAAAATGAAAAATGCCAACAAAAAAAGAGAATTTCTGCTCTTAAGGAGCTTCATCAGCATTTTCTAATTGTACAGCAATGATGATAATAAAAAGGCTGCCCTCTGCTCTCAGCTATAATTTGGATAATCAACTGACAGCCATAATGAAACTGTCTGTGATTACTTTCTGCTGGGCTGCTAGTTCACAGAAACTCATTGTTGGAGAGAATTAAAAGTTATGACTCCTGCTACACGGATATGCCACTGTCTTCCAAAGGAACATGTGACTTGTAATTTTCTTCTGTATAGCTCTATACAGGGAAAACTTAGAGCGTAAAGCAAAGAGGTATTGAGATGTCAGATTTTTTTTTCCTTTAAAAAAAAATCTTAAGCATCAAAGTTGACAGTGCCAAGTAATATGCATGCCTAGGCTGGGTGAATGTGGATTTCAGGGGTGGTTGTGAGATCTCTGGCCTTAAAATCCCTGATGACTTTGGTCATCAGCAGTCAGTGCTCTGCCCATGGGTACATCAGCCACTGGCCTCAGAGCAGTAAGCAAGCCAGGTTTTACTTCTGGGAGAAAGGCAGGAGCTAAGTCATGCTTTGAGTCTTTGCTTTGTGAGCTCTGGGTGCAGTTAGGGGTATTTTGAGTGCTGGTGTTCCCAAACAAATGCAAGCTATTTGTATCTGTGATGTGCTGTTGGTATGCCTTGACTAGTAGATCCAGGGCTGGATCCAAGTGCACTGGTCCAAATTGCTCTTCCCTCTGCATCCACTGATGTGGAGTGAGTAGCTCCTGTGCAAGGGCTTGGGAGCAGCCTTCTGCCTTGGCCAGAATAAGACTCTGCCATAGCAGCTGCAGTCTGTTTCCCTGTGTTCCCCGAAAATGCCGTGCATTCAGGGAAGTGCTTGAAAATCAGGATAGCAATTTCGGTGTTTACGAATGCATGGACTGGAGGATTGGGATTCCGGGCAGCTGAGCGTGACCACCTCGGTGTCCCTGGCAGGAACCCGCGGTCCCAGGGCGCTGGGCAGAGCCCTCTGCCCCGGCACGGTCTCGTTGGTTCGCGCTGCGCTCCAGCGCCTGCCACCAGTCTGGGAGGGAAGAAGGGGCTGGCAGAGAGGATGGTGACCGAAATCCGGGGCAGGAATGTGGTAGAGCAGCTGCCTGCACCCGGGCAGGGGCGGTTTCCCTTCCTGGCGAGGCTCAGCGTTCCGGGGGTCGGGAGCGCTGTCCCGCCGGGCAGCGCCGGGAGGCAGCGGCGGTAGCTGCTACAGTGCCCCTTGTACACGGGCTGATGTGCCAGGGCCGGAGCAAGGCAAATCCGGCTAGGACACTTTCACGTCTTCCCTTCCCCTACCCTGCCCGTTAGTCCCAATCCCGTTACGGCGGGCGGAGGGTCCCGGGTGTCGGGAGGGGCCCGGCGGGCAGGAGGGAAAGGAGGCGCACAGATGCGGAGCAGCAGCGGTTCGGCAGCACCGTCATCTGCTCACTTCACTGCGCCGCCTGCTCGCGGACTCCTAGCAGCGGCGGGACGCCTCCAGCAGCGGGGGCCGGGGCAGAGCGGCGTTTCTCCGCCGCGGGACTCGGTGCCCGGCGCGGGGGCGGCCGCGGGGAGCCCCGGCGGGGCGGGGCCAGCGGCGGGGGCGGTCCCGGGGCGGTCCCGGGGCGGGCGCGGGGCGGGGCGCGGGCGCGGCGCGGAGCGGGAGCGCCCGCCCGCCCCAGAGCGCAGGTGGCGGCGGCGGCGGCGGCAGTCGGGATCCTGCTCTCGCTCCCGGCGGGGCCCCGCTCCCGGAGCGGAGGCGGCAGGTGCCCAGGACATGCGGCGGCGGTAGGACGCGCGGCGGCGATGGGCGGCCGGGGGCTGCCGGTGCCGCTGCTGCTGGGGTTGCCGCTGCTGCTGGGGCTGCCGGCGGCGGGGCGCGCCGCCTCCAAGGCGCTGGTGTGCCAGGAGATCACGGTGCCGATGTGCAAGGGCATCGGCTACAACCTCACCTACATGCCCAACCAGTTCAACCACGACACGCAGGACGAGGCCGGGCTGGAGGTGCACCAGTTCTGGCCGCTGGTGGAGATCCAGTGCTCCCCGGACCTGCGCTTCTTCCTCTGCAGCATGTACACCCCCATCTGCCTGTCCGACTACACGAAGCCGCTGCCCCCCTGCCGCTCCGTCTGCGAGCGGGCCAAGGCCGGCTGCTCGCCCATCATGCAGCAGTACGGCTTTGCCTGGCCAGAGAGGATGAGCTGCGACAGCCTGCCGGTGCTGGGGGACACCGAGGTGCTTTGCATGGGATACAACCACACGGAAGCCACCACCCTGCCGCCTTTCTTTGGGAAGCCCACGCGCCCTGCCAAGGACATGGCCAAAAACCTGACGCCGCTCGATGGGCAGCGCCTCTCGGGGCTGGACTGTGGTCAGACTTGCAAGTGCAAAGCGCCCCTGATCCCCATCTCCAAGGAGTCCCATCCGCTGTACAACCGCATCCGGACTGGGAAGGTACTCAACTGTGCCATCCCCTGCTACCAGCCCTACTTTACCCAGGATGAGAAGACCTTCGCTACCTTCTGGATCGGCCTCTGGTCCATCCTCTGCTTCCTCTCCACTTCGACCACTGTGGCCACCTTCCTCATTGACATGGAGCGCTTCAAGTACCCTGAGCGCCCCATCATCTTCCTCTCTGCCTGCTACCTCTTCGTCTCCGTGGGCTACATTGTGCGGCTGGTAGCAGGGCACGCCAGTGTGGCTTGCAACCCGGAGCACCACCACATCCATTACGAGACCACGGGCCCTGCTCTCTGCACCGTGGTTTTCCTTCTTCTCTACTTCTTTGGCATGGCCAGCTCCATCTGGTGGGTCATCCTGTCTCTCACCTGGTTCCTGGCAGCTGGCATGAAGTGGGGCAACGAGGCCATTGCTAGCTACTCACAGTACTTCCACCTGGCTGCCTGGCTCATCCCCAGTGCCAAATCCATCGCCGTGCTGGCACTGAGCTCTGTGGACGGTGACCCAGTGGCCGGGGTTTGCTATGTGGGCAACCAGAGCCTGGAGAATCTGCGTGGCTTTGTACTGGCACCGCTGGTGGTTTATCTCTTCACCGGCAGCCTCTTCCTGCTGGCTGGCTTCGTCTCGCTCTTTCGCATCCGCAGCGTGATCAAGCAGGGCGGCACCAAAACTGACAAGCTGGAGAAGCTGATGATCCGCATCGGCATCTTCACCGTGCTGTACACCGTGCCCGCCACCATCGTCATTGCCTGCTACATCTACGAGCAGCACAACAGGGAGGCCTGGGAGCAGGCACAGAACTGCTCCTGCCCGGGGGACCCTCACCGCCCCAAGCCTGACTATGCTGTCTTCATGCTCAAGTACTTCATGTGCCTTGTGGTGGGGATCACCTCCGGCGTTTGGATCTGGTCTGGCAAGACACTGGAGTCCTGGAGGCGCTTCAGCAGCCGCTGCTGCCGGGCCAGGAAGCCTGCGGGCGCCTCGGTGTACGGTGAGGCCAGCCCGGCCCTGGTGGGCAGGACGGTGCTGCCCAGTATGGCCTCCTACCACAAGCAGGTCCCACTGTCCCACGTGTGACCGGAGGGAGCCTCGGTGACCCCAGCCGC
The DNA here is from genome assembly GCA_013398615.1 of Brachypodius melanocephalos. Taxonomy (NCBI): domain Eukaryota; kingdom Metazoa; phylum Chordata; class Aves; order Passeriformes; family Pycnonotidae; genus Brachypodius; species Brachypodius melanocephalos. The sequence goes on along the minus strand of VZSR01000028.1, from coordinate 2,384,639 downwards.
AGGGAGAAGAGGGTTGCGAAGACCCTGGGCCACAGAAGAGGGGGTGAAGGCTGGGCCACCCCTGGCATCTTCGGCCCCACCATGGTGGTGCTGTCTGGGACCATGGGCACGGAGCAGCTGCAGCCCCAGGCAGGGCAGGGGGTGGTGCTGCCAGCTATGTGGGGACAGAGGGACAGGGAGGCCTGGAGCCTGGCACTGCCACGTATGCCCCATTTGGGGTCGCACATCCTGGTTGGCATCCTGGGATGCCGCTGCCTGTGGGTCAGTAAGGTGGCAGTAGCCCTCAAGCACTGATTTGTGTCCCACAACAAGCCTCTGGGCAGGTCTTGCTGGTGCTGGGGTGAAAGGCAGAGCTATAGCAGGCAGGGCAGATGGTGGCCCCCAACCCTCGGTGGCACTGCCACTGAGCCGGTCACTAAAGCCCAGAGAGTGGGTCAGAGAGAGCTGGCAGGGGGTGCTGCCTCCCTGGGTGCCCTGGGCAGAGCAGGAGACTGCCCTCAGTGCCCCCAGAGCCCCCCGGCACAGCTGCATATTGAGGAGGAGGAGGCTGGGGGCCCTGCTCGGGCAGCCGCAGCGCACTGGGCAGGAGAGGGGGAGCTGCACGGGCCGGAGGCTGCAGGGCTGGTGGCAGTGCAGGAGGAAGGAGCCGTGGAGAGGATCTATCACAGGGACAGGGTCCCAGCTGTCTGCAGTGCAGGCAGGGACCAGGTGATCCCCTGCGGTCCCTCCTGCCCTGGGCAAGCACATCTGGCTCCCTTCAGCCAGGGGCTCAGGGCTGCTCAGGAGCTGGCTGCGGTGGGCTCAGCTGGGTGGCACTGGCTCCCCGCTCTGCGATGGGCGGCCAGCTCCACTGCCCCTGGAGCCACAGCCCGGGGAGCTGAGGGGCTGCACAAGGGGCCGTGTGGGTGCTGAGGCTGCCGGCCCAGCACGGGGCGTGCAAGGAGCCCTGGTACTGAGAGCAGGGCTCTCTGAGCTGCCCTGGGAAGGGTCGGTGCTGCTCTCGCCTCTGCAGCTCCCCTGCAGCTCCTCCTTCTCCCTCGTCCCGTGTGGGTTATCTGGGACGAGGGAGGCAGGCCCTGTGTCCTGCCTGCCAGCTGTGACGTGTGGCACAGCAGCTGAGCGTGGCACAACTGACCCCAAAAGGGCGGTGGTACCCCTGCAGGGAGCAGTGGCTGCACGGGGATGTCCCAGCCAGGCAGCACGCTGTCTCTCCAGAGCAGCAGCTGGGCTTTGCAGTCAGTTGGCTTCAATATTGTTGCTGCTTTTTTCAAAGCTGTGCCTCTGCTGGAGAGAGTACCAGGTTTGAGAGGGAGCAGTTAATTTAGGAAACCTTAGCAGAGTGCTCGTACCTCTTTTCCTCCAACTTCCCAAGCCTTTTTCACTTCCCTGGATCAGACAGCAGCTGAGCACTGACAGAACCAATGCCTGGCATTAAGCAGGGGTGACAGCTGGGTTTCAGTAAGTAGAATAATGGTGGCGGGGCTCTGTTGTCAAAGTCACTAAATGCAGCCAGGGCAAGGGGCTCCAGCTGTGGCATGGGATGAGGCTGGCTGCCTCTGGCTTCAGGCCACCTGTGAAAGCACCTGCATTTTATTTTTTTTTCCCTGCCCTAAGCAGTGGTGATGTATGTAACTACCCAGCCATTACTCGAGTCCTTTTTGCCCTCCTTCAAGCATGGCACTGTGACCCAGCTGCTCAAGCATTGGAGAACAACTGCTGGCTTTGCTCCTGCAGGACTGCAAGGATCTGAGGTTGTTCTTAACACCTGTGGACCACTTCATTCAAAAGGTTTTCACCTCGTTTAAAAACGAAAACCTGGGAAGTGAGGGAACACTCCAGTGGCACGTCTCCAGATAAAGGTACTGCATGAGTGTCTCTGGGGTGTCCTGGGTAGAGGAGACAGAGGTGCAAGGATGCAGGGCTCACCAGGGGCTGTTCAGCTGCACCCATCCGCACTCTTGCAATAGGGCTCACCCCCTCCAGCATGTTGGAGTGCTTTATTGTGGACAGAATTGCACCATATTGTGTTACAAAGTGTAAATAGTTGTATTATAGCCCAATTTGTACATATATTAGCCGTAGTGACCTTTGATCCAGGTTAGGGCCGGGTGTGTTCTCAGCAGTGAGGCAGGTCAGGCGCAGAGACGCTGCGCTGGGTAGTCTTGTGCTGTAATCCAGGGCATTAAATGATTCCAGCCTCCTCCAGTCTGCACCTTGCTGAACTCCTCTCTCTCTATAGTGCCTTTTGTAGATACAGCTAAACATACATCATGCAATACAATGAACAAAACCATGTCAAGGGTGGTATTTTGCTGTTTTTGTTTTTTCCGAAGTGCAACTGACTGTGTAAAGAAATCCAAGATTAGCTACAAACCGTTGCCTATTGAAAAATGCAAGAGCGTTTTCAGCTTTGATCTGATGGTAGGGTAATACAATCAACTCGTGTTTGAGCCTGGCTTCTCAGCAACAAGTGGCAGGAGGGGGGAAGGAGCCGTTGCCGTGTGCCCTGTCTGCTGTAGCCAATTTGTATGTTGGGTTTGCCTCTTCCGTTACCGATGCTGTTCGATGTTGCTTAAATAACTGTACTATATTATGTGAAAAGCTGAAGAAATTTTATTCAAAGAGAAGTATCAACATTAGTTATTTATGAGGATAAAAAGTACTGTGTATTGTTTTCTTTACTTCTGCTTCTGTTGGAGTATTTATTACCTTAAAAGCTTACCTGGCGGGGCAGGGGGAGGCGTGTGCTGGAGGGGCACGCAGGGCTCTTATCGCTGGGGATCCTGGGGAGCTGGTGAGGCAACCGCATTGTGTGGCACAGGAATAGCATGTTCCGTGTGCACCGTCCCCACGCAGCGCTGCCCTTGGCACGGGGGATGCCACACATCCGTGCCCTCGGTGTTGGCATGCCTGGGCTGGGTGTGCAGCCGGGCTCTGCCCTGAGCCGGGCTCTGTGCTCGGGGCCGGCCGTGCCCGTGACCGCGCTGACAGCGCCTTCCCTGCCGGGCCAAGGTCACGCCTCGCTGCTGAGAGAGGGTTAACTATCAACTTTTATTGGCGTTCTGCAGTTTGCACAGTACGTGTCCCTTGCCCTGTGCCGAGATCAGGCCCTGAAGAGGTGTCCTTTGATGCTCCTAAGGCCAAGCAGAGGACAGCTCCGTACCGAGCAGGATGCTGCACGCCGGCCCATTTGGGTGGCCCTGTTGCCATCGGCTGTGCCACCTCTCCTGTTGAGGAGCACTTGGGGAGGGGCAGCAAGGGGTTAAGGCTGGCTCCGTGGTGACTAATGGTGCAGGACTCTGCTATCTAGTTAGGTGTGGAGGCACACACCAGGTCCCACCAGATAGGATCTCTTACCTGGAAGCAGCATTCCAGCACCCAGTGATAAACCTGACAGTCCCACAGCCTGACTCACCTGATTCTGCAGGGATCTGCCCCTCCATGCTCAAGTGCAGGCAAAACACACCACTGGAGCTGATCCTGTCACTTGAAGGGCAGTGGTTTGGGGCTCTGGAGGGGACATGAACCATTTCAGCATCAGGTTCTTCTCAAGGAGCTGTGGACACTCACTGCCTGCTCCTGGAAGTGACTCCAGCACCTCGCTGGCAGCCTTGTTGTCATTCTTGCCTGCCAGGAAGCTGTTGTGTCCTCAGCTCGTCAGTAAACAGGAGTTTGGCAGCACTGCCATCCACCGCCTACCTCAAGCCACTGTTTCCGAGCAAGGGAAGGGCCTTTCCTGGAGGCAGCGTGTGAGTCACCTGCAGGACTCTGTCCCTGTGAGCACACCCGTGGGACACCCGTGAGCACAGCTGGTCTAATGCTTGGGTGCTCCAGGTTCCACTTGGTCAACCTCAGCCACCCTCGAGGCTGTCACCACCTTCCCTGGGTCTGAACGGGCCAAACACAGCACAAGTTCAGGCTGGGTGGCATGGGGAGTGACGGTGTCTGATGGCATGGGGACCATGTGGCTCTCCAAATAGGTTTTAATATCATAGATCAGAAGCCAAAGTGGTTATTTCACCTGGAAAACGCTTTATCTGTGAAGGCAGACTGAGACTTTGCTAATCCTTAGACAAACAGGCCCCTGCTCGGCCATTTAAATGCTCTTTTGCCAGTCCATTGAGGGGTGGGTGTTAGTAAGGGCACTGCAGTCAGTTTGGCAGCACCCTGAAATTCACTCTGTTGGCAAACAGCTTATTTGGTGCAAGGATGGTCTTCCCAGGTAATGATATGGAATGCCAGTTCTAGGTCATTGTCCTGCACTGTGGGAAATCCCAGGACAGTTTGGGGGCTGCAGCCTGCCCAGTGCTGAGCTCTGAATGGAGCAACTCACCCTGTCCTGAGCACTCCTGCCAACCTCCTGTGCAAGCTCTTGCCTCAATGGCTCTTCTGTGCAATTCTGCTTGCTCAGGGTATGCTTGACACCTATACTCTTGTGCAGGAGCAGTGGTCTTGACATTTACTCCATCCCTCAAGTGCCTGTCCTCTTAACTGCCAAACCCAAACTGAAGTAGTTCTCGTAAAATTCCCTTGGAAACAAAATACACAGTCCCTGTACACAAAGGGAAGGGGCTGCTGGAGCCCAAGGGCATCTTGTAGCCCACAAACACCCCCATGGCCCCCTGCCCCTGCTGGCTGCTGGCACACTCTGCTCCTGCCAGTCTGGCTGCTGCTCACATCACTCTTGCTGGGCCATAACACAGCTATTGTCTCTGCAAACAGCATTTACTGCCAGATGGGGAGTGCTACCCTGGAACTGAAAGCAGGTCACCTCAACATAGATTAAATATTATTCAGCTGTTGGATTAAGAAAGCCTAGTTGCTCTTCCCTGAGAGCAGAGGTAGGTAAGAGTCTCTGTGATTCCAGTATTCTAACCATGATTGTAATTTTTCTTCTGCCTCTTTGAGAAAAGTGTTGCCAGCATATAGAATAGTGCAAATTGGAGGGTATTTCCCCTCCACAGTTCATTGTCCAGCAGAACCACCTAAATGCAATTCCTTCTGAAACACCATTATTGCCCAGCACTTCCAAAGGCAGCTCTGTGGTTTACATGTTATTGTTTAGCTAAGAAATACACTAGCTGTGTTTTCCAGAATCTACCTCTTTTAGGGGTACCAGAATGGTAAATGGAATTGCTATTTTTTTCCCCTCTTAAGAAGCTGAGTTGGAGTTCAGGCCTGCTTAGTATCTCCTGAACAGATCAAAATCCCTTTGATAATGTGCTCTGGGCTACAGTAAAACTAAAGCCAGGTAATATTCAAAGCAAAATTAGGTCCATAGCAGCTGTCTCCTGCAGGATGTATTGCAGAAGCAGCCATCAGCATGAGATGTCATTCACCTGCCATCCAGACCAGGAAGAGTCTCCATCTCATCTGGCAAGAAAGGGAAAGGAGTGCCCGGTCTCACTCAGTGAGTGGCTTATTGGAGCATCCCTCCCAGGCCTCTGCTGCCTGCTCCCAGACATTGCCAGGCATGGGGACCAAAGGAAGGTGAGAGGCTGGTGTGGGGAATGGAGAGGCCTTAACACACACCACTGGGGTTTCTGGGTTTTTTTACTCCTTTTTTGAGGGGCAATGGAATCCAACAGCTATACAGAACACACCCTTCACCTTTAACTTTAATTAAAATAGAGTTTATTAGCTTTTCTTTTAATACAAACATGAGAAAGGAAAACCACCTGAAGATGTAGTGTTATTTTCAAAATTGAATTGTGATCAATACCTGAAGTGCCAAGTTCCGTGGGTTTGGGAGCCAGGGGCTGACAAATTGCACACTGCAAAAGGCTGTATGCATCCCTTGAAGAGCTGAGTGCAGCCACACTGACGATGGCACTCACACAGCCCCACTCCCAAAGGCAGATGGACTTGTTGTTCAGTGTTAAGTTTCTGGGCCTTGGCTGTAAGAGGAAGTGCACAAAACCCGTGTCATTCGGAGGGAGATCTGCTCCTAGGCTACTGCCTGGTATTTGGATCCAAGAAGGGAAGATAACTACAAAGACTTGTAACAGGAAGAGTCTAATAATACTTATCCTGTTTAGAGTTCAGTTTCAGAGCTTGAAAGTAAGCTCTGTTCCAAAGTCTTTGAAAGAGCAAACCCCAAGCCTCTAGAGCAGTTGCACAAGATAAAATTCACTTTGGGAAAAAAAAAATAAAAAATAAGGTTTATAGAAAGCTTTTTGATAATTCTCAGTTGAACACAATATTTTTCCATCTACCTTGATAGGTAGTCCAGGATCCTCAAACTCATTATTGTCTCATTGTGAATGTAACTTCCTCCCAGGAAACTGAAACCCAAGGAGAGCCAGATGGATGCACAATGTCAGCTTTAGGAACTCACTGTATATAGCACAAGAGATCTGCAGTAGAACTCAGAGAAGCAGTGCTGCACACACGCCATTCACCACTGGATTGCTACACTGTTTGGGATGGTGATGATGTTTCCAGACCAACTTTTTCATTCAATGCCTCAGAAAAGTACACAGATTACATCTCTTCCAGAGCAATATAAGTATTAGAAAATGAGAGAAGCACCATAATTCACAAGAAATGCAGCATGGACCCTATACATTTTAACAATACATAAAACCGTATCTCTGCCCCCAGTCAAAACATTCAAAGTCTTTTGACAATCTTTACTGGAGTGAAGTAGTGGGTGCAGAGATGGAATTCCTTCCTGCTGGGCAGCTTCTTGGTATGAACACATCACCAAAAATAGCAGCTTTTAGTAGCCAAACCAGGGAAAAGCCATCAACACGTGTCTATGCTACTGTTTTCAGCTCCAGAGCGGCTTTATACTTTAAGAGTCCCATGTGTTGTTTTTGTTAACACTGCATTGACCTGAAATACAAATGCAGTGAGACTCTGGATGACAGGGGAGAGGAGGGAAGAACATAGTAACTATAGTCATGTGGTTAGTGTTTAAGTTCTAAAATTTAAAACTACTTATTATTAAAAACCTCAAGAGTTCACAGCTCTAGGCCTACATAGTAAGCAAACATCTGTGGGCGAGAGAAGGAGATAAGTTTGTTTTTGCACCTCTGGATAGATTAGAAGGAGGAGACAGTTGATTTGACGAAGGTCTTGTCTTTTGCACCAAGTATGTTCCTCAAGCTCTGGGCTCCCTTGGCTGATGGGCTCTCCTCGTTTCCTCTTGCTGGAAGACACCATCACCTGTGTGCGTGGAGTGGTGGATTCCTCCGCTTGCTGGGGGTGCTGCTTCCTGGTGCTGCCCCTCGCTCTCTCCTCAGGAGAGGATGGCATTAGAACGGCGGATACCAACTAAGTTATCAGCACTGAAAGATCGTCTCATAGCAGCTTTTGACAAGTCTTTGTATTTGTCTTCACACAGCCGGGAGATTGCCTGGACACCACAGACAGACACAGAATGAAAACTCCGCATTAGGAAGGTTTGAACGCTCCAAGGGAGGTTTTACAAGTGCAAGACCAAGGGCACAGGGGCTCTGCAGCAGTGCTGGCTTCTAGTCAGAATGACAATAAGAAAGGACTACTCAGGAGGAAAAATAGTAATGGGCTCTGTCCCCAGGTCAACATGAACCCCAGCCATCAGAAAGGTAAAAATTCACCTAAACAAGGTGAATAGTTTCTATGTGCAAATATCTTCTTTATTTTACTAGTCTCACTATCTAATGAAAAACTTGGATCCATTTCAGACTTACGTTTGTGGAAGTTATGTTGAAAATTACCCCTAGTAGCTGGGTCTGGTGCACACAGCAGCACACAAATTTTATTTTAACAGTGCAGAAACACACACAGGCGTTTCTCTGAGAGAAAAGGTTCAAACTGAAAAGGTTCCTGCGCTCCCTTGGGCATCTTACCCTTGGTCACTCAGGGCAAGCAAGCCAAGGAAATGAATTTCTACTAGGGTGGCTGTTTTGCCTTTACCTTCTCTACGCCCTCACTTCCAACATACTCTTTCTGATCAGGATCACCCCCATCCTGGAGAAAGGAGGGCAGCCATGGTACTTTATTATGGCAATTAAATATTAGCATGTGTAGACAATCTAGTGTTGAGTTGCTTTTTCATCCATTTATTGGCTTGCTTCTGCCCTGCTTTATCTGGCTATTCCAGTAACAACCCTAATTATTTAAATCCCAATAACACAACTGTCAAAAAAATACTGTCTCCTCCCCTGCAAGGCCTGTTTCTGATTGGAGCTTTCAGGCATTATCAATGCAAATTAATAAGGATACCTGTAATAAAAAAAAGTTGAACTGAATTTCAGCCCTGAACATTTACTTCCATTAATAATTTACCACCTATCACCAGATGAACTTTCAGAGTCCTGTGATCAGCTACAAGCCTACACCTTCCCTTTAAGGCAGCACCCATTCAGCACAGCCCAGTGTTCTGCAAGTTCAAAAGGTGAAAAGCACTCTGAGCATGAATAAAGTTCTAAGTGTGTTTTAAAATAATTATTTACATTTATTTCTGCCGACCTTCTGGAGGCATGCATTTGGCTCAAGAGTGGCATTCTTTGAGGCACTGGCGGCATGAGCTCCTGGTGCAAGACCAGACAGACTCTCCATCCTGCTTTAATGCTAGCACATCAATCACACAGCAACCTGTGTTGACATATTTAGCCCCAGTTGCCCATATGGTGTAAATCAGTTTGCAGTTTCTGGAATTCACTAATTCACTGCTTTATACAGGCTCCTATCAGCTGCTTATGTGCTTCTAACCAAAAAGTAGAATTAAAAATTTTCCCAAATAGTCTAAATATTTATCACATTTTAGAACTAAACCCCAAAATGTGCAATATATGTGCCTTAGTAAGTGCATGATAGCAAATTACATACTGTACTGAAAATGACTCTGGTTTTAAATACCAAGCCCCCAAATACTAAGAAAGAAGAAACAAAACAGGCTCACAATCTGTAAATCATCCACTTATGCCCTGGCACTGAGCAGTTCAGTAAACAATTTCCTGTGGACTATGAACTGCCCTACAACCACATTTACAATTAGTGACAGTGTTAGCTTAAAGTGCAAGTAACAAGGGTGAGACAAAGCAGAAGAGCTGCGTTGCTTAACTTTAAATGGAGGAATTCATAGGCATATCATACTTATCATTCCAAAGGACCAGGAGGGATCACACTTATTCCTCAAGTTCAGACACTTATGGGACAAAATAAAATCCCTAGCCCTTGGCAGAATTATTGGGGGTGGACAATGGAACAATATAAGCCAAGAATCTGCAGCACACCCCTCTCTGAAAGGGACTGTGGTATCAGTGTACACAGGGCCTGTGGTAATGCTTTTGTTGAAAGGTCAACAAAACAACATGCAGAGTCATCAATTAAACCTGGACAGATGAAAGGTTGCATTGATCCAACAAGAAATTTCCCTGGGAACCCAGGTAACTGTATATTTTCAAAATGTCTTACATATCTCCAGCAACTAGGAAGACTGACTCTGCAAAAGTTAAAGCTTTTTAAAATGAGCCTTCACACCAAGAAGGCTGAGGGGCCTCCCCACAAGGGCAGCCTTTCCCATGGAGCAGAAAGGGACAGTAATCTGCATTTACACTCCTCTGGGCATTCTGAAGGACTGCCAGGAAGGGGCTATTCCGAAAGTTTATCTTAAAGCAACGTTTCTCTGGAAAGGTGGGAAGCCACAACTTATTTCTGCAGCTGCCCCCAGACAAATTGTTTATTAAACCATGAGAGCAGTAAGAGTGCTGCCTCTAAATCTAAAAGCAGCTGTGCAGTGGGGTGCAGTGGGAAACCTTCAGCTGGTAGTATTTAGATGGGTCTGAGTGTGACTGTCTCTAGGTGCTTGGAATACAGACTGTGACTAGGGAAGGACAGACAATCCATTACATATGACACTAATCCTTTCAATCTTAAGTAGCCTAGCTGAACTACGCCTCCCAAAATAACATCCATTTTATTTTGCTATCTGCTAGACTTTCGTAATCTCTTCCAAAACCCTTCCTTTCCTCAGAATTCTAGCTTAGCCTAGGCATGGTTGTAAAGTGCTAACTGTATTTATAAAGGGGTTAAATTACCCTGTAATACACTAATTTAAAAGCTTTTTAGTTTTTCTAACTGCCACTTAACATGACTCGCAACAGATGCTCTTACTACTCATACAAGACAGAGGAGTCCCCTAATCAGGCACTCTCAGACCATTTACCTCCAGCTTCTGTGCTCTCTCTTTACTGAGAGGCTCCAGCAGAAAGCTCAGGTTATTGTCATCTGCTAGGGAGCGAAGATCAAAGTAGTATTTGGCGTAAACACTGGCAGGAACATTGATATTAAACTGCAGTAGCTCCAAGAAGTGTCTTTCCATCTCGTTCCTAGGAGGCGTAAGGGACAGGAGACAAAGGAAAAAAAAGATTGTTTTAGCTGGCTGAAAACATCGAAGAGACCTCAAGCTTGTTTTAAACCCAGCAGCTTTGAAACAGGTCACTGAGAGCTGTGCATTATTAGTTTCGAGAGACAGGTCATTCCCTGGTGCTCCAAACAAGGTGCAGCTTTTGAGTCCTGGCACCTCCGGCTCGGCTCGGAAGGCAGTGCCCTGTCGTGCACTCGCCGGGCTGAGCCGGGAGGTTCATTCTTCCGAGTTCCATTAGTGCAGCTGTACAATTCATGCGCCATTCTCACTCTCATACGGCCCCACACTATAGTGATCAGATGAAAGGAATGATGTATGCTGTTTATTAGCTCTGAAGAACTTGCAGACATTTTCACCAGGCTGATAACAGGAAGGGGGTTTATTGAAGTAGAGGCGGACTAACAAAAGGAGTAGGCAGATCACCACGGCAACAAATGGATCTATGAAGAGCTGCTGCTATTATCTCACAGAAAAAAGCCTCTTGAAGCAACATGGATTCATCTCCAATAAATAAATAAATAAGCAGCATTAGGTGGGAGAAGGAATTTTCTCCTCAATAGCATTAGGCAGGATAACAAAGTACTATGTCAAAGGGCACTGTCCAGTTTTTACTCTCTTGTCTGTTTTCACCGGGCAAAATATTTGGAGGAAAGCATGGAAAGTGCCATGACATGAAAAAAAACTGCTTCGGCTACTGTAATGTGGTCAGCTAAAGCAGAGATATTCCAGAGGAAAAACGGTGTTTTACAAATTAACCTAGAAAGAAACTGATGGTACCCAAACCGAGCAATTGAGTTCAACAACTCAACAGTCCCTACAGGTAGCAGATCTGTTCCCGCAGAATTTAGCAGCTGCACAGGCCAACTGTGAATACACCAGAAGATGAGCTGCACCAGGTCAGTGCCAAGGTTATTACTGCTTTTTTGGGAGCTTTTAAAATGGATGCTTTGCCTATGAGTGCGGGGGGCAAATAAACCAAGGAATCATCCGTGTTGTGCTGTATTGGGTGGTGGGTCTCAAGATGAATAGCAGCTTTGTGCTTCTTTCTAGCATAGCAGACTTGAGTATCATTGAACCTAGTGCCAAAATTAATTTCCTGTTCATATGGTCATAAGCCTATAGAAATGTAAATCAGATAATGTTTTGATGATCAGCTGATCAGAGCTTGATTTACCCTGTGAGTAAATGCTCTTCACTGCCCCTTTTGTACTCACTAGGCTAATACATTTTAATTCTGTAAAAATACAACTCTTCATTGGATTAACAAGTCTATTAACAGTGGTTTAAAACCTGGGAAAGGATAATGCCCATGTTTTTTCTGTGCCTTATTTACAAATATATGTAGCCTAAAGAATGAACAGCATGTGTCCCCTTACAAACAATCATGGTAAGATTAGCAGCTGTACTGTTAATTTTTCAGCAATTATGGATTCGATCTCATCAAAGCTAGCAAGTTCTGACAAAGGATGACTTCCAAATGTCAATTGAATTTCCTTTGATTTTTTTTCCCCAACAGAAATAAATAAAACAAAAGACTACCTTCCAAAACCTTTCATTAAAAACCCTACTTTTGCCTTGGTCTAATAGAAAAGGGCTTGTGATAGAAAAATTAAGATGAACACTTCAGCTATGTTGAGTAGGATGAGGCAAAGGCAAATGATCACATGTGGCAGTAGCCAGGCCTGGCTCTTGTATCCCTTCAGAACCTGAGAGCCCCCAGCTCCTGCCCTCACAAAGCTGCTGGGGCACTGCCAGCGATGGAGTTTGGTGGGGAGGAGGCACACCCGTGCTGCTTTCACAAGGGGTGCCTGGCTTCTAAACACACACACACAACTGGGTGAACTAAATCAGATATAAAACCTTCTGCCAGTTCCAGAGTGGTGCTGTCCCTGGGCTTGGCTTGCAGTGGTTCGACAAGAGCATCTGTCAGGTTAGTGAGATCATTCTGGATAGAGAGCCAAAAGGAGAATTCAGAGGAGTTCACAAACAAAACCTGCCACCAGTTCTTGTAGACAGGCTGTTCCTGCACAGGAATTGCCCACCCAGGGAGCCATACCTGGCTGAGTCCTGCCAAGCTGGGACTTTAGCTGGGGAACTGCTGGGGTTTTGAGTGGATTTTTTGGCAGCATCACCAGCCATCTCCAACATTAGAATGCAACTGTGACTGAAATCCTTTGCCAATTATTTTCTCTCACTAACTCTTGTATTTGGAATACTCACTGTCAACTGACTGGTTTAAAAATTACTGCAACTATTAAAACTGACAATAACTATAGTACCAACCATGAACTGAAAGTTGACTTGTAAACTTAATTTTGCCAAGTATTTGAAGCAGTTTTCCAAGGTCCCTATAATGGTGATGTTATCCAGCCAAGGAGTGGTGAAGTCTGGCCAGCTGCAGAGCCTGGGATGAACATCCTGTGCCACTGTCAGGAAGGGAGTAGTACAGTGCCTGCTCATACCTAAATTCAAAGGTCTAAGTTCCCTCAGATGAGATGGGATTACAAAAATCCCATCCTCAAATTGGAGGGGAGAAAGAAAAAAGCCTAAATTTCATCTATTTTCTTTACCACCACCACTGCTTTGAAAATGCAAGTACTGACAATTTGAGCAGACCCAGCATTGGCAATAGAGCATAAATATCCTGCTTGATACCAATATTTCCAGTGCTATCAATTTGATTTGTCCCTAATACGGCTAGAAGAAGAGACATCAAAAAGAGCAAGATGTACACTCCAGCACTCCTGGCTTTGCTGACCCCACTTCAGCCATCTCAGAATTATCTGCAGCAATGCTTCAAGTACGTTCCTCAGACAGAGAAGCACTCGGGGCCAGGCTGAGTGAAGATGTACATTGTATAAAATCACTAATTATGCTTTCCCAAAAGCAGGGCTGGCACAGTCCTGCATTTGGAGACAAAGAACTCCCAGGCAAGGGGTATGTATAGAACAAGTAACAGGGGTTGCTGTTTGAGATGTGAAATAATTTGAGTAATAAAAATTGTTTTGGTGCAGAAAACGCCTCATTTTTAGAAATACAGCCCCTCACCTAAAAGGAAGAAAACTAGATATTCCTCCTCCTAAAGAGTCCCAAATGAATAATTACTTACTGTATTTTAAACATTAGTTTGGGTTGAATCCAGGGAAGAGAGCTTGGCATGACACAGGCAGCCTCCCAGTGCTGTGTGCCAGCTCAGTCTGCTCCTGTGCTAGCACTGGCTGTCACTGCACAGGATGGACACATGCTCAGGGCACAGCACTGTCACTGAACTCAAACACACACAAAGCATGCCATGAAAGCAAGGCCAGAAAGCCTGGTGTTTTAAGCTGGACTTGTATCATTTCTACCTGTGATACCAAGAGAAATAGGAGAACAAGCTAGCAAATAGAATTAAAACAAAAATCTTGGCATTTCAAAGCTCTGAGATAGAACTTTGTGAGAAGGAATTTAACAAAAAACCTAATGGGCCAACTACAATCCACATAAACACACCTCCAGCCCATAGTGTGAGGATGAATATCTTCCCATACTGCAGAATGTGGCTTAAAGCTGAGTGCAGCAAGAAAAGACAGCAGATTCAAAATTTCTGAAAAACTGAAATTAACACCTAAGACAAAAATACATCTAAGGAACAGCCTTACAAAAACAAGCAGTAATAAGACTGAGGACTTTGTTTCCAGCACTGGAAGCAAATCTAAGAACATACCCAGAGAGGATAAGCTGTAGCAGCAGCTCTGTGGAACACAGGCAACCACAGCTACCCACACAAACAACTGCCAGCAGCAGCACTACGAGTTCAGACCTTGAGATGTTTAGGCCTTAACTGGATACACAAGCACACATGAAAGTCACAAGTTATGGTTCACCTTGCAGTTCTTCAAATTCTAAAACAGAAAAGGCAGGGGACAAATTTAGTTGACTTTTTTTTTTTTTTTCTTAAAAAATCCTTTTGATAAGACCATAAGTTGGGCAGTTTTGTTCCATGGCTCATCACTGAGATAAAGAAGGTAAAGAAAACTAACTCCGAAGTCACTCACACAGGTCATTTAAACTATTAGTACAGATTTGTCTCAAAGTAGGGTAATTATCCTGTTTCTTGAGGTAAAAAACAGAATGAGGCCAGACACTAAATATACACCTTATATACACATCATAGCAATAGAGAAATATTTTTTCAGCATGATCACAAAAATTGCTATTTAGAAAACCACAAACAAACAAATCACACTCAAAGGAAAACCAAAACCCCCACCACTGTAGATTACCCAAACCTTGCAACTTACATGTCCTCAACAGTAATGTCCTTGAGTATTTGGCAATAATCCACATTCCACACAGCTTGATCATCCCAGACTTTAGAAGCCAGCAGAATAGCTCCTAGGACTATCCTCTTCCAGTTACTAGGGCATATGTCAATCTCTGCATAGGTTAAAAGCCTTTCCAAATAAACCTACAGAAAGAAGAAGGAAAAAAAAACTAAACAACAAACCCCCACAATTTTATGTGTGTAATTAAGAGCAGGAGCAGAGCTGAGCAGCAAACATGCCAGTCCAATATGACTATTTATTACTGTTATGCTGACACACATAATATCAGTGATTACCACTTACACTTAAGAATCAAAATTTCATTTTTTATTATCCCACAAGAGCTGGCCCACCAGGGTACACAACAGCTAGTGAGTGAGGTGTGAGTTGTGAGTGCTCCTCCAGGCAGACACTGCTCCAGCTCTGTCACACTTCACTGGCAGGATCTCCTTAGGATACCTGGATAGCAAATCACTCAGTATCACATTAGCCTGTCATCATGATTAAGGTTCAACAGGAAGTGCTAAAACCTGCACTTCGATCTCTAGTGATGGGACAAAGATGTGGTAATTGCCATCCTTCCACAATGAAAGGCTTTTAGTGCTATTTCTGTTTTACTCTGGATAGAACAGACTTCAATCCTTTCCTCTCCATCACCAGTGAGGCATACCCTTGTCCAAAGATGTGCCTTGGTCTTTTCCTTCCGTGAGATCTCAAACCAGCTCTAGGAATCTATCTCTTCATTGAAATTTCTCTTCTATTCGTATTCCTATAATGATCCACATACTAAGTAATATGAGCTTTCAAATTTGAATATGAATTGTTTTTAATTTTCCATTCCCTCATCTAAATCCAAGTTTCTAATGTAGCTTCAGATAAATCAGTGGGTAAGGGAAGCTCCACCTATTAAGGTCTAAGAGAAGGATTAATCTTTGTCACTGAGGTTTCCTCATGCTTTCTTCCCATCCTTGGCTTGTAGCCTTCAGCCTCAAGGTGTTCCTATAATAACAGGGCCATCTAGTGGCAAAATTCACTTTAAAAACGAACTCCATTTTTTAAAAAAACACTTCACACAGTTTGCCCAGGGTTAGCTGTCATCCTGTTCTGTCAAAATTGCTTCCCTGTCTGAAAAAGCAAAAACCTCCAACTACTTTCTGAGTTTCAACAGCTCTTAAATATTCAGCCTTTAAAATTACTCGTTTCCTTATTAAAGAGAGTCCTTCAAGCTACATTTGCTTAATTGCTATATTGTCTTTTGGGGACAGTTCTGTTCTCCTTTCACACCATCCTTCAGAAAGAAGCCACAATGAAGACTGATGTTTAGTGTGCAACAAAGTGCAGTTTGAGAGACAGTATAAAGTAGCAATTATACCCTGCTGTGGTTTTTAAATTTCCTTTCATATACATATATGCACACACACACATGCACACACAGATATATATATATAAATAAAAAATCATGGTCATTGATAAATTTTTAAATCCATCATGCTTTCTGAAATCAACCAACAAACTGTAACTAGATTATTATCTTAAAATTGTTCTTAAATTCTAAGTACCTCCATGTCACTTGGGGAAAAAAGTTATAGCCTCTTTGGCTTAATTAAAAAAAAAAAAAAAAGTTTGGTAGAAAGGTGGAAATGATTGAAGGGCTTAATAATGAGAAAAATCCTCTCCTAGAGTTTCTATAGGATTGATTCTTGATCACTTGAGGCAACATGACTTGTTCTGGTTAATATGAACTCAAAACTCACACCCCTTCCCCTCCACACAGCTGAAATAAAAAACGTATTTGTGTATGATCTCATCACACCCCACTGTTTACAGCATCCCACTGTTCTGCTCTCCTCAAGCTTCTTCAGCCAGTTATGTATAATGAAACAAACAGGGTCTTATTGGACAAGTAATTAAGCATTACATATTTATATACAGAAAAGGAAATTGCTCTTTTATTTAATCACTTCTGTGACTACTCAGAAATCTCTACTGAACTCACTTGCACTGTGCCTTCACTAACAGGGTTTCATGGGATACTCTTAACCATTTAAATGCCAGTTCAGCCCTCCAGAAGCTGGAGCTGCAGCCCTTACCAGAGTCACTATGGCACACTCCGCTGTCAGCTGGGCAGCGCTGAAGAGCGTCCGGACAAACCGGTAGATGTGCTTGTGGTCAGGGTCGTGCTTGTAGTAGTCATCTGGGACTTCTTCCCGCTGAAAGAAAGTTCTTGGAATTACTGAAAGTCTGCCTTACTTAACACTGATTCTAAAGAACAGGTTGTTTCTTCTCACTGAGGTGTATACACCCATTTCCTGTCACAGAGGCAGAACAGAATTATACACTGAAAGAAGCAGCTTTGCAATATTGCAAACATTCCAAACAAAACACAGTAGCTTTAGCTGGTATCTCTCTTCTGAACTCTTGTGTGATCTGTAGGGCCAACAGGAAAGAACATGAACCACCATCATCTCTGCAGGTGCTAACCATTGTCCATGGAATATTTTTCAGACTGAAAGAGATGTGAAAAAAACCCCAAAATGCTTTTCCTTGAAAGAAAATCACAGGTATATGCACATCAGGGAAACAATGGCTCTTCAAAAGGCAGAATTAACAGACTTAATGAGATTCCTCTTCCAGGTGAGGAAGTGCTGAAGAACATGTGGCAGTAATTCTGTCACAGGTAGAACTAGAAGGTAATTTACACTGTCTTCATAGGACTTATTCTTGAGAGACTCCAGAAAGACAACAAAGCTAATGAACAACTAGATTTAACTCTGACATAGTGCTAAACTGTTTCTAAACACAGGGGAGAAGAAAAGCTCAGAAATAAACAGTCTGTAAAATCAATCCTAAAGTAAATGTTTGAGATATGTTCTGATATTCAGCACTTTTTCTGGAGGGATGAAACTTCAAGAACTCCAACTCTGCACACTGGTCCTGCAAGACTGATACTGAATAGATCACAGCCCAAGTTAGACCTACAGTATAGTTAGGGCAGCAGCTGAGAACAGCATACCTGCTTGACACCAAGTTAGTAGTGTAAGGTAAGCAAAGCAGCGTTTTCCTGTGGTTTTGTAGTTTAAAATAGCTGGGGAGCATTGTCAAGTAAAATGCAGAGCTAAGTTAACTTTGCACTGTCCACTCGGCCTCCCAGCACACCACTAACCAACAGAGGTAAGCTATCTCTGCAAGGGGGACATGCAACGTTAGGAATAGCATCAGCAGGAGCACTCATCATTCCTGTGCTACACACGGTACAAAAGCACATGTGCCAGTACATTTTTGCTGACTGGATGTCCTGAGGTGACCCAAGGATCATGATGGGGTATTGGATTCCCCATCTACCTGTGCCCAAAAACCATCACAGCCCCTTTAGAACCCTGCTGTGGGAAGCTGGGGATGGGTGGGTGCTATCCCAGGTGCTTTTAAACTCTGGAAGGCAGCTGGGCCCTGCTGCTGTGTGGTCTTGGCTTTGCTGACTGCTAGGTCTTGCCTTAAGCACAGGCTTTGCCCTTTTTGGGTCCTCTTTTTGGTGTCTTTTTCCCTGGTCTCAGAGAGACTGTAGTTAGTGGCTTTCTAATCTTTGGAAGGGTATTTCTGGCATTTTGGGTCTCTCCTTGTTCCCACAGGATGTGAGATTCAGCAGGTCAATATTTAGCAGTTATTTACTGTTAGGTTTTGCCTGTTGCTGTTTTATTTGTTAGTAAACTTATTTTTTCACTTACATCTGCTTGTATTCATTCCTTATTGGTGGAAAGGGATTGGTTGAACCTATACAGGGAAGCAACTTATTCCAGAGCGTTCTCCTTTTAAATTGTCTTAAACCAAGATCTGGAACTGAGAAAGGAAGCATCAACAGTGGTATTTGTGACTAAATCCATGACATCAGTAACTGGGTCCCATTAGGGTCAACAGAGCCCGTTGTGGACTCCTTGTGAGTGCATTGTTAGGAGACAAGGTGTTCAGAGATGTCTTCCTGCTAATTAACCTGTTCTGAAGGAACAGTAGGTACCCAGGCAAAACGAAGAAGCCGTGTGTGCCTTTCCTTCAATCAGCCATAACTCTATTCCTGTCTGTATGCTGCAGGAAGATAGGAGAGACCTTTAAGTGTTCCCCAGAGGACACAATCATTTTCTTCTCATTAACAGGAGGTAGGCAGTCTGAAAGGATCAAAGGATGTCAGGTTGTCAAATAAAGAAATTCTCTGATGGAGTCCATCTTACATAAATAATTTTGAATGCAGAACAACAGGTTCAGGCATTTAGAATAGTTTTGGTCCACGCTTTTTGCTCTGAAGTGCTACAGTCCATACAAGAAATCTTGGCTAATATAGCTCATGTCCTGAAGTTCTTTTTTAAAAAAATTGAGTAAAGGGTTGTATTTCTTTATATTGTACAATTCCTAGCAGAATGGGTCATATTGAGGGATATAACAAACATAAATATTAAATTGCTTATTAAAGCTTGTTGGTTAACAAGCGGAATCTGTGAAATAGGTTGTGCTGCATTCACTCAGGTAAATCCCAGAGCAATTTCAAATTTTAAAGCCACTCAATCTTTGCTAAATTAATTTAATATGAAAAACAAAGGAAGTGGTTCTGCAGGACAGGCATTAGGATAGGAGTGCTCAAACTGGATGTGAAAGCACACGTTCTACTCTTGAGCTTCCCTGTACTATGAGGTTTTGCATCTTTAAGAGTGTCTAAAAAGGTGTATCTGGACCAGTCACATTAAAATCACATCCTGAATGCTTCTTGCTGTTACTGCAAGAAATCTTAAGCTTATTTGCTTTAAAATATTGCCTTTACTGTTTTTAAAGGCCAAACTCACTGTTGCCTACTTTGTGTGATGCTTCATGTATTATATTCTCCTATCTGCAGTCATTTAAAACATTAGGCACATCCCTACTAACCATGTCCTCCTAAAGAAACAGAAAACACTTCTAATAAAGCAGTATTAAAGAGGGGAAGAAAAGAGACAGACAAGAAACTCCAGACATGGAATACAAAAGAACTGGGCATATGCTTGTTTCTAATTATAGTCAAAGCACAAAAATCAAACATAGTTTGTAACATTTAGAAAGACTGAGTTCTGTTAATGATCTAGCTGATCTGAAAAGTCACTGTTTGCACTTTGTATTATACATAAGGAGACAATTTAAGATCGGTTTGACTATGGCCTGGTGCTAATACATTTTTATGACTTATACCATATAAATCAAGATGTTACTGATACACACTCAGAGGACAAAAAAAAATTACACTTACTGTGAGAGGATGAGATTTTTCATCAAAAATATCCAAAGATCTGTCAGAATCTCTACAAAACAAAAGTATCTGGGTTAACAATAAGTTAATTTGCAATGCTGTGCTCTACTAAAAATCACTGTTCTTTTAAGAGGATTAAGGGACATATTTTATAGTTCAGCTTTTCCTAGAATATGGCATGGAGCTACCTCATATTTTTGCAAAGCATTCAATGATGAGTCCTTACAATCAAATGTTTTAAGATGCTAAACAATTAATAGCTTTCCATGTTCTTGTATTATGCTTATTGAAGTCCTCCCTCAAAATGTGAAACCAGATGAAATTCATTAATAGCATTTATTTCAAAAAGTCAGCTATAATTCAGAAGCAGATGCTGGAACTAGCTGTAATGGCAAGAGTGATTTGTACATGGAGCGACTGTTCCTGCACTCATCAAAACTAATCTGTATCTCTGTATTCAGGAAAAGCTAAAAAGTCCAAGTCAAACAAAGTCCAAAGGCTGATTTGTGGTGTTTTTTCCTCCCTCCCTGTCTGGGAGTTTTATGTGCCATTGGATGGGTGCACTACTGACCCTTCCACAGCTGCTCAAGAGAGGGTAAAAAGAGAAAATAGATACAGCATAAAGTGCCAGAATTTTCACTTCCTTTGAGCTTCACCAGCTGTCATTGAAGTGACCAAGACCATATTTGACTCTGTGATCTTGAGTTTTTATCCAGTCTTAGTGATTCTATGATTTTGTATCCTTGGCTCAAAAAGAAAGTCATTATCTTTCAGCAAAGGAAGAGTTCACTCACCTGTTCTTTATATGGTAGAATATTGCTAATGTTACACTAAAAAACAGAAAAGAAAAAAAAGATTTAATAAAGCATATTCCAGGCACACTACTCCACTGTAAAAACCGTCATTCAGTGCAAAATGTTACAGATCCAGTTTGCAGTGACTTCCTCTCACATCCCCAAGTATTACACATCACATTTCTGATGTTTAACTGGACAGAAATTGGCCAAATCAAATCTGCCAGCCAAACTATTTTTACATTCATTGTATAGGTATTTGTGCAACAAAATAAGAGTTAAGCAGCATTTTCAACACATACCTTCATTTCCTGATTAGGTGATATTTAGTGAAAATGTGGACTACCCTCAACTAAAATATAAGTTCTCCTTGATGTTACATATACCATTGCAGAGATTCTGCAGATGTTTTAACCCTGTCTGGTTGTCTAATTTAGGAACTGTCTCAAAAAGAGAATAATAAAGATGGGGTTATGCCAGCATAATCCAAGAAGTGGACAAGAACAGATTTCAGTCTTTGCTAAGTGAGGCAATAAGTTTCAAATATTAACACTCATCTACTGTGGCCAAATTTCAGGTTCTTTACTCATGGTGATAACAGGAGTGCTGCCATCACAGGAACCTATCATGACAGTTCTGATCTGCTGTCACTTCAAAATGGCACAAGCCTAGTTTTTTAGGTTTTTGTTTCTCTAGAAAAGGAGAAGTGACATGCTGCATATGTTTGTCTGAAACCAGATTTTAAAGTAACAAATGAACTTAGACATTTCCAAACTCTACAACACTATTAAATCAGTAAAGCCTTCTGGGACTCAATCTCCTCAAGCCTTCTTGCCCCTCAAGCACAATAAAACTCTCTTCTCAGTTCTCAGCTGCTATCATCTAAGTGCAAATAACTGACTTTCTGGTACCCAGAAAACTAACTCCAGCAGCCATTTACATTGGAGAACATAAAAAATAACAAGTATGTGAAGAAAAGGCAGAAAGGCCAGAACTAAATCCCAAGTCAGCAACATGCTGGTTTTCCACAACTAGAGGGCAGACTAATATCACTGGAAAGTACCAAACACAGTCCTGGAACTTTTCTGCAACTCCAAACAAAATCCATTTCAAGTTTTTCCAGGTCAAGAATTTCATGATTTGGCTTTCAGTGTGAACTGAACTCCCCACCTCACCACATACTTTCAAACCCACAGTGCTGACACACTTCTGCACTGCCTCACAATGAGAATGACTTTGAAATAGGACAGTCCATGAGCTCTGTGACTGAAACAAGAGCTCCTTCCAGCAGTTAATTACCCAGACCTCCACACCCCTTCCATGACCAACCTGCAGAAGCAGCGCCGTGGTTCTCATTCAAGGGTGCAGTTGGCTTTGGAACAGACAAGACCCCCAGAAAATCCCAAATACCCCTTACAATGCCCCTCAAGCCCTTGTTAATGACAAGGGTCCTTACCACTTTATTGTGCTTCTAAGGTTAGGTTGACTGACAGTGCTGTCATCTATAAATATTGTTGAGCATGAGCTGTATTTTTTTGTAAGCTGCCCAGGAGAAACCTTAGGGGGAAAAAAAGGAAAAGAAAAGAAAAAAGAAGAAAATAACTGAAATACATTGAAGAAGAGGGATTCTGTAAGTTTTTGTTTAGCACACTGAACACTGGCTTTACACCTCAGGTGGTCACTGCACAGGAGGTGACTGTGGATGGTTCCTGCTGCAATGTAAGCTACCCTGTAGCCATCTAGCTCCTTTGTGTCAGATACATTTATAAACCATCCCTTGTAATACAAAACATGATTTTAGATCATTTACAGCAGAAATAGCTGAGCTAAAACAGCAAGTCCTGATCTTCTCAGTTCTCTCCCATTCCATTCCTGTCAGTTTGTGTCCCAGTCTTCCCTCTCTGTGATGTACTTTGTTAGATTTCCCTGTGACTCCATAATCACCATTTCCCTTCTTTTACATCCAATACCTTTACAGTTTCTGGTTATCCAGTTTAACATTTGGGGTTTTGTCATGTTACAGTTTCAATAAAAAATAAACCTTTTCCTGACTTGGCTCCCTTCACACATGTCCTGTTTAGCATCTGGAATCTGGAAACAGAGTATTCTATTACCCTTATTTTTATTATTATTATTTAGAGCTAGCAATATGCTCCATCATCCATCCTAATCCTGTCCATTCTGTACGTTAAGAAATCTTCCAGTATAACCCTACCCAGGCTTCCCTGAGCATTTTCAGAGAATGCCTTGCACTAGAGACAGGACATCATAATTGAGGGAGAAAATTTAATCTAACAATTCAAGGTTCATTAGTTTTCACCAGAATTTTTTTTTAATGCCTTGTCTAAAACTTGAAAGTCTTCCATATAAAAATGTTGACACCCTTCAAAATTCAACAGCTGCCTGGGAATATCTCCCATTCTAGCTGAAGTTTGCCAGCAAAAACACTCCAATCACCTTGGTACTGGCAGACCAAAGCTGGAATTGTAACAAAAAAAGAAAGAGAGGAAAAAAAGGAAAAGAATCACCCCTACTCCTTGCATAATCATGCAAAACAAGAGACATAAAATACCATTATATTATCAGTACTTTATCAGTAGACACTTTTGATATTTTTAAGCTTTATGTTATTAACTTCCATTCTTACTTTTACTAGTTTACTAGTTTTACTTTTACTAATTTACTAGATTTTTTTAATCCCCTTATTAATGACATTGTATCTTTTTAAGTTTTGGCTGGTTTTTGGTAAGTGAAGTGTCCAAACCAACAAAGATTTGTGGAAGAAGCTCAGAGCATATTTTCAGATTTTAAAACTAATGGAGTATCACTTGTTTATCATACAGATTATATTTGTTCATTATTCTCTTTTCATACTGGATACACTTCTTAAAATAAGTCCTGTAGCAATACTCCATCAGCAAGTCATTCAAGACTTGCCATCTTGGTTGAGAAATCAATGCAGTTTTATTTCTGTTTTTAAAAAATGCAGTCAGGTTGGCTTACATTTTCTTCTTTATTGTTTTGAAATGCTTAAGACTGACAACAAAAAAATTCGGGTTTATTCTTTTGACATCAACCATTCTGTGCTCTGTGATATTGTGCCTGATTATTGCTTAGAGACAGGCATAAGATAATTCAGTTTCACCTTTCTAAGGAGGATTTGGAACACGTGTAAGATTATACACCTAGAACTACTACAATTGTTTCCTTGAATTTGTCTTTAGCCCAATACCCTAATATTATTTACATAGAATCTGGTTTACTTACATGGTTTATATGGTTACTCTTCCTCTTCTCTCGCACTAGAAAGAGGAAAAAAGAATGTGAACTGAAAGGTTTCCCAATTTACATTCAATGGAGTCATTCTATTAACCTAGTTTTCTAAACTATAGGAGTATTAAAAGTTTCAAATTTTACTTTAGGTGTCTGGGAAAGTAGTTTAAGGAAAAAATACCAAGTTTTATCAAGCTAATAAGCCATACTCCTTCTGTCTACCCACATGTACATTTAGGAACAATCACTTTCCTAAGGGGAAAAATGTCTCAGCTTTGAAAAGATGCTGTGTATCGTGAAGAACGGGATGATTTCAGGTAGTTCCAACAGACAATGTCCAATATCCTACAGCAAACAGAAGCAGAACCAGCACACCCTGAGCCTGCCAGAGGCACACCAGGAGGATGGGAAGTGCCCAGCATTATTTATGTGTTCTCTCTCCTCCTACTAGACAGCAGAAGGTGAAAGGGTATTTCATTATACAGAAGATGCTTGCACAAGCTGTGCACCTATTTATCAAATAACTGCAACCATGTCATTTGATCATTTTAACTGTGTTAGTCTTTCAAAAGAGACTGCAAGGTTAAACTTCCAGCTGTGACAGCAGCAATACAACAGCATTAGGGAGAGCTGAGAGCTGCACACATGCACAAAGTATACAAATATGACCAGCATGGAGTTCTAAACTCACATCGGTACCACTCTTTAGCAGGACACATTCTCCTACATATTTAGAAAAACTGACAATTGGAAAAGAGTATCCACATTTTTTAGTCTCTTTGCATAAATCAGAACTCAGATTTATGAGTTATCCTGATAATATCTCACTGAGACAGAACTTATGGATATTAATTCTACTAATACTATGGAAGGTCAACTAAAGAACAAGGGAAATTAGAAAATAAATTCTTCTGCCCAACTTCTCCATAAAAATCAATTTAATACAAACTTCAGAGAACAATTTAATAGTTACTACCTCACCTAGAGGAGTCTTTTTCTACATGAACACAAGTCTACACAATTCAATACATTTCATTTGAAGAAACCCAAATGATATTTAAAAGCAATACCACCCCCACCAAGCCTGCTCACGTCGTTTGAACATTATCTGCAGCAAGGCTGACAGTGACAGTCCATGAACTCTGTCACCGTGTGAGCTGCACTTTCAGCACTGCTCATCTCAGAGGTGTCTGAAATGAGCAGGTCAGACCCTCTGCCTGTTTGAAGACTGACCTTAGAGGCTCCCAAAAAAGAGGGTTTTACATTTCCTTGGTCTCATCTCTTCTGGAGAGCCAGGCTAGTGCTTGTTCCCACTGCTCACAGATTATCTGAGCGCTGCAAAGTTGATCCAACTGACAATTCTACCACTTGCCACAAGAGTGAACAGCAGCAGGACAGCAACTGACAGAGCTGTCAAAATAATTCTTTTCTGTGGCAAAGCTGTGCCAAGTTAAGACATACTGCAGCTTTCCATCAACACAGCCAACCTCAAGTGCATCACTTTCTTAGCAAAACAGTGCTTCAAACAAGAACCAACTATAAAAGGAACAAAAGCATTTAAAAAAGAATATCCTGAACTTTTTTTTAGTTCCAACTTCAAAATGCCCTGTTGTCAGAATTTGCTTTTATTTGTGCAATATAGAAATGTCTCCACTTTTTAACAGCCTTTTGGAATGCACAAGCTATAGCAACTGTTTCAAAATTGAGTTATTATGTAAACACAGGATCTGCAAAGAAATTGAAAACTGAGTTATTATGTAAATATAGGATCTGCAAAGAAATTCAAAATCCCAATACATCTACATAATTAAAACCAGGACTGGAGAATATTTATCTTCTGAAACTATTCTATCAGTTTAAAACGACATATTCAAAAGCAGCTGATACAGTCTAATGGCTTAGGCTTATTATTTGTTACAGAAAACTTTAATTTTTTAAATACAAGTTTTTTTTTAACTTTTAAACAACTTTTAAACAGTCCTTAGTCATTAAAAAACCCATCATTGCTTGAAACTCGAATTACACTAATGAAGAGAGCCTTGCTCCTTCAGACTACTAGGATCTGCACTCTGAAATCTGATACTGAAGCATTTTAAAGATCAAGTGATTTTAAGTGTTAAGTAAAATGGTCTACAAACACATTTCTGTGTAAATACATTAATTACTAATCCCTATGCTTTGAAGGAATTGAAGCACTGTTCTTGAGCTGCTACTTATGGTTATTTTTCCATTTTTTTCCCTGTTTTTTGTTAAATTAGAAAGAACCTTAGCTTACCATCTGTTTGTGACTTGCTCAGGAAAATTGTGCTTGCTCTGGGATGATCAGATGGATTAGATTCCAAGGCTAAATCTGAAATAGGAAGGACAAAAAAAAGGAGATACCATTAATAAAAGATGATAACTGCAACAATTCCCACCCAGCCTCAAAGTGCTCAAGCACAGTGATGGAAACAAGATAAAATCCACATAGAATGGGCTCTGAAACAAAACCATACTTTTGCCAAGATGAATAAAAAATTTACATTTTTCCCTCTGAGCAGAGGTAAAATGTAACAGGAACCAGCAAAAGAAAAGGCAGAGGAAGGTATAAATCTGTCTGCAAACAATTTGACTCACAATCAAGTGTAACTCCTAATACTCCATCCTGGTAGCACTTTTGAGTCCAAAGCCAAGATAAAGCACTTTTGAGGCCAAAGCCCTGAGGGTGAGGTTAAGTCTTGAGCAGAAGCTGCATCAGAAATTGTATGACAGAAAACTCAAGCTTCACAGAAAGCTAACAGAAAAAGAAAGCATGTATGACACAGGAGAAATAGGAATAATCAGAATTCATGAAGGAACAAGAATGAGAGAAATAAGAGGAACAACAGGATGATATAAAAAGCAAGAAAACAGCTACAGAACATTTTTGTTCTTAGAGGCTATTAACTCAATAGAAATCAAAACATTTTCTATCAGACTCTCACACTTTGTGATAAAGAGGTGAGAAGGGAAGATTCCCACCAGAAATTAGGTCAATGAGAGCAGGACAATAATGCTGCTACACAAGGGCCCTTCACCTGTCTGAGAACAGTGTGCTAAAAACAACCTTCCCCTTATTTCTCTGCATCTCTCAGAGCCATTTACTCATGTGTACTACCAAGCTTGTCAGATCAATCCTGCCTCCAAGTGGAGCAGAGAGAGTGCCCCAAATTCCACTGCAAAAGCAGGAACTGGTAATCAAGATGCCCCTAAGATTTCATCTTTGAATGAGAAGGAAAACACTAGCTCACAAGCTAGATCATAGAAGCAACTAACATTTTGTTAGAGATGTGTTCCTGTACTGCATTTAATTTAGGACCATTTAAAGGACAAAAAGAAAGAATTAGTTCTACGCTGTCACATTTTGTTCCTCACACCGACCTTCACACATAACACAACTCACTATCACCAAAGGCTAAAGTCGAAGTCCACAGCTCCAACTTTCTAACTGATAAGCCAAAATAAAACAACAAAACAAAACAAAACCCAAAAGAACACCAAACCAAACCAAAATTTTTGGAACACATTAAGGAGAACCCAAATTTTACAATCTTACATCCATGCTGACAACAGCAAGTGTAAGGAAAGCCTTCCCATAACAACTCCTCACATGTTCTCTGTCTTACTTCCAAGCCACGGTTCAGAAAGCAGAACAGGTGAGTACCAGAAATTCCAGTCTCAGGTTGTGTCTGCAGGTGACCAAAGCAAGACACCCTGCAGTGTTTGCTGGTGTCACATGCCACCTGATGGACTGCCACATGGTACGTTTTTCACCTCTTCCAATCGCTCACATTTGCCAGCTTCAAATGAAGCCTGGACCTTACCTGCAGTTTGTTCTATAAAAGAAAAATAACTACCATGTAACAAAATATGTCCAAAAGCTTTACAGAAAAGCTTTTTTTAGGCTTTGAAAGATACTGGCATTCAGCAGTTTATTATCTGAGCCTGACTGACACATTTCATAACAAGCCAATGTTAGTTTTACACTGGGAAAAAAATCAACAGTGTTTGATTACTGCAATGATTCGAGACCCCTTCAGAACTCCAAACAGAAGCAAAGCTGTGCTATACACACTCAGCTCAACAAACATTGAGGAATGCTACCTGGCTGACAGGGGGATTTTTGTGTAAGCTGTTAATGTAATCCTGATATTCACATCATCTGCAAGGAGGATCTTCAATTTTGTTAATCTGGCTTTACTACACATTTAAATAAACAGCACCAAGTTTTTTTAAGTCAGTACCATCCTCACTTATCTCTTGAAATCAAAACATTTGGCATTTTCTTCTGAAAACATTATTTTTCTAGTGAGTGAAATAAAGTGCACATTCAAACTCTAGATGTAATGAAGAAAAAAACAGGTTTAAAAATCTCAACATGCACTTGCTGGCAAGGATCTACAGATGCAAGGACTGGGTTCTTAATGTTTGGCACAATTTCCCTCCTGCCTCCTGCAGTAACTTCTTCCTTCTCCCTGTATGTGGAAGAAACATTGTTAGAAATGTTAATTTAATGTGCAATATGAATCTGGGAGGAGTAGGGTTTTGTGTTTTGTTGGCTGTGCAAGAGTTCATTCCCCTGTTAGTCAGCTTTTTGGTATGACCTCACCACAGTGATAACACTTGAGAGAACACATACTTCTAGCCACAGAACTTCTGTTGTTCTACAGCATCTACCCTGCAGGTAGGAGGGAAAACATTAGATCTCCTAAAGAAAGCCAGCAGAGGATAAGCAGGC
The DNA here is from genome assembly GCA_013398615.1 of Brachypodius melanocephalos. Lineage (NCBI taxonomy): Eukaryota > Metazoa > Chordata > Aves > Passeriformes > Pycnonotidae > Brachypodius > Brachypodius melanocephalos. The sequence goes on along the minus strand of VZSR01000028.1, from coordinate 2,355,889 downwards.
TAAAGGTAAGTCACACAGAACCAATTAAAAAAAAATTAGAATTAATTGTTTCCTTAGTTCTCAAAGTTTCATCAAACCCCTCTGATTATATATTTCCTTTCAATACCTGTTATGCTGAAAGCCTGAACAAACACACCAGAAACACAAATCAGTCTCCCTTCACGTGAGCTTCATGTACAGATGTTCCTTACCAACTACTGTTAAAAATCTAAGGTTTTTATTTGCTTGCTGCAAAAGTCTCCAAGACTTACTGAAGAGAAAAAATGATAGAGGATTCTTTGGTTGCCAGCAGCATCCAAGCATAAGAACAGAAATACAAATACTATACTGCAGTGATGAATTCTTTTATTTCCAATTCCCAAATCTGTAGATCAATTTTTTTGCTGTTTCTGGATGACTTTGTGATTCAGTCATTTCCACTACAGGTACTTCACAGGTTTTTTTCTAGAGGCCATGGCATCAAGCTTCTTAAGACAACATCATAGAAGGTGTTTCAGGCTTACAGAAAGTCCAATACTTCATATCTGTCAAGATCACAGACTATCTGCAACAGCTACAAATATCTTTGTAATGAATGTCTGGTCAGTTTTGGAAAGGGATATTGAAGTTATGGGGAACCAAGTGTGAGTCCAAGAGGTGAAAAACTCGGTGACTACAAGGAAAAAAGGAGAGGGAACACTGAGAAAAGGCACCAGAGCATCATTTGGTTTTTAGCTCTGGCTTCAAGTTTGCCCAAATAGACAGCAGTATTTGTCAACCTATGTAGTTACAGATTTTCAAACAGAGGCGCAAAAACCAACACAAGATGGTTAAGCCTTTCCTGTGATGAAAACTGCTGGCATCAAAAAGCTGATTCTTTACACCAAAGTGTTTTAACTTAACTAACATTTTAACTAGGATTTAAAAAAAAAACAAACAAAAAAACAACAAAAAAACCCTGAACTAAAAAAAGAAAAAAACCAGGAAAAAACCTCCACCCACATCCCTGAAATAAGCTGAAATTATATAAGAGAAACAAATGAACAGTATTTAGACCTTCTGCAAGGAGGTTTATAGACAAGCTGTTACAGACAACCAGATCACAGACAATCAATATATCCAAGTATCTGTTCATCTTCAACACTGTTTAATAACTGCAGCATGCAGGCAACCTGGAGCTTTCAAGAGTTACTCTAGGCACAAGCCAGGTAAACCTTTCACTACATCCCTATTAACTCTCCTCTTCAAAGCCCCCTTCCATTTGCTTTCCCATCTAACCTGTGTGTGATGGTCACATCCCACTCAGCTCCTCTCCTGATGCCATTTGCTGTTCCCTGTTATCCCTGACTGTCTTTTCCCATGTCATTCTCCAACCCCCAGTTTTATTCAGGTGAGGGTACCAGGTCACTTTGTCCCACCACTTCTGTAGGGCAACACTCTTCCTCTTGGTTTAAGGGAATCAGGCAAACCTCTGCTCAAACTCTGCCAACAGCAGCAGTGCAGGGAGATGTCTTCAAGTACAGGTGAAAAACATCTGCCAAGCAAGGTCTCATTCTATTTTAATCCAAGGATCAAAGGATTTTTGAGGAAATAGATCTATGTTTAAACATAGGGATCTAGCAAGAAAGTGTCAGCCATAAGAAGTTCTTCCCCCAAATAACCAGAAAAAAAAATCTCAGGCAAAAAAAAAAAAAAAAAGGAAGCCCAAAATAAAGATTAGCAGACCCTCAGCTTGCGTGGGGGGAAACCCAAACAACCAACAAACACTAAACCAATCACCACAGCCCAAATGGCAGACTAAGATCAAAGAGCTACCATCACTAAAACTAGATAGGAAAGCCTTTTTGGTCAATTCAAACTGTGCTGAACTGTTGATTTAAGGAACACTTAATGTTCAGCTGAAAAGTCAACCAGCTGCTTTAGATTCATGGCAGACTTTGATACTTAATATTAGCAGTAGGCATGAATCTATCTGGAAGAAACTTCTGTTTTCAAAGTTATGTTTATTCCTGTTTACTTAATCCAGCTTGGCTTAGCATATCAAACCACAAATACAGGCTTATTTCTTGTCTAGAGAAATTGTGCACCAAACAGGTTATGGCTCAGGATCTTGAGAGCCATAAAAATACACGGTCATGCTTTAAATTCTCTTAGGAGAGGATCTGACAAACCTTTCCTGTTTGAATTAACTTTTGTTGAAAACCATTAAACTTTCAGTTTTACTGTGTGTTTTACCTCCATTCCACCTACCACTGCTTTTTTGTCATACATAAATATCACATCCTAATCTGCCCATTTTAAGAAAGTGAGAATTTTCTTTTTTCATTCTGATGTGACACAGACAATCTCAGCAGTGCTGACTGGAAAGTAGTGCCTGTTAAGGAGAGTGCTGGAGAAACTACAGAATAATCCCCACTTAAGACCACAGACCTGTGGGGAACACATTCCACTTGCTATGAAAGAGCAACACAAAGCTATGAAACAACACAAAACAAAAAGTCCAAAGCTCAGTTGGTAATTTCTGCATTCCTGATACAACTAAAACATTCAATTTTAACAGAACAAATGCAAAAGTATTTAAGACAGATTTTAGAACAACAAACAACGTAGAAACAGAGATTTAAGGAAAGAAGCATCGCCATCCCATTTGGATGCTAGTTTTCTGATATATTTAGCTGTTTTCTTAGAAACTCCTAGAACTGAGCAGCATGGACCAAAAATAGCCAAAATGATCTTGACTTTTTTCCTTGCAGCCTTCTCCTTTCTCCCTGCCAAAGGGCAGGCAGTAGGTTCTCAGACTCCCATTATAGACTAAGTTTGCATCTTAGCTATGATACTATACAATAAGCAATTACAGAAATATGTTTTATCCCCCAAATGAAACTAATACTTTCTAGTAGTCAACAGCACAGAAACACGCAGGCTGTTTGCATAGCTTGAGTATGCTGACAGTTTTACATACTAGAATTTAAGAGGAATAAGCGTAAGTATCTGGTCTATTACAGATTTATTATTTCGTAGAAGGTATTAAATTAAATAGACAGCTGTCTCACTTCTAACTTCTTCATAAAGCCTGTATCATAACACTTGATTTCAGACTTCATAATTAGTGCTTTACATTTTGCAGTTAACTGCTTCAATTCTATCCAGGGAGTGCTTCGTAACATTCAAAAATCAACACAAGAAGCTTTAAGATTGACTATCCAGAAATTTATTTTAATAAAGGTATCAAACTTTGATACTTTCTGCACCCCTAAAGAGTTATATCAATCAGAAAACTTCAAATATCATCCATCACTTGCAGCAGATCAACTTTGGAGGGCAAGAGTGAACCACACAGCACTGTAAAAGTGATCTTTAAAATCATCTTAAACATATACTACTTATGCAGTTCTAATTTTAAGATTATCTCCTGCCTCAAGACTAAAGTTTCCATAGCCACAAAAGTAAAATTCGTGATAGACAGCTACTATCCTATTCTTGGACTACACACTCTTATTCAGGCTTGCAAATTCAAAAAATTAAATACTTCTCTACTTCAAGGCCAGCCCTGAAACATGAATGAATTCACAATTAAATCTATTACTTAGCACAGCTAACATGATCACATAATAATGATTCAAACAAATACAACTCTTATTCCTGAAAAGATTTGTTCAGCTTAGGCATTTTTGCCTGGCTTATTAGAATCTTTAGAGAGTTTAGCTCCTCCTCCCCTAATGAGTTGAGAGAGGTCCTGCAAAAATAAAGATTTATTTCTCCTAGGCAGCAAACACAATTTCTAGTACTGCACAGCTGTCTCAGAGGAGATCCAAGGGGCTGACTGTTCCATCTCATTTCTGGAACAGCTGCACCATATGGTTGTGTGCAGAACCCTGCAAGTTTAATAATTCCATTTCTGAATGACTCCTTACACTGTTCCGCAGCGAGTCTGATAGCAAAAAAAAAAAAAAAAAATTAAGAAGAGTATGGATTACAGTGATTATTGTTATTGTATGCATTGTACATTAAAGATGTCAGGAAGGCTATCTTTTTCCAAGTGAATAAATTTCGCATAGGTGTGCTTACGGTTGCGAAGAGGAACAGCAAGATGTTCGTTAATTAAACTAAGTTTTGAATATCGTGAGGTGCTAGACTGCGCCGAGCGGCTGCAAGAGCACCACGGGAGCGCCCGGCCAGACAGGAGCACCCCGAACCTGTTACATGTCTGGGGATTCCCGCAGCACAGCCCTGCAGCTCCCCCGGCTCACGAGGAGATGTCTTACAGAGCCAGTCTGTGAGGTACCAGTGCTCCGGGTGGAGCTGCAAGGAATCTGAGCAGCACACACGTACTTTTCCCATGAGCCCAAGGAAAGCAAATTGGGAACACCGAGAGCGACGCGACAAGGAACGCCGGTGTCATGAGTACACAGTTACAACCCTGCACAGCCAGAGTATAAATTACCCGTGTCCAGCCACGGTGATGTCATATGCACACGATCTTTGTAATTCTTAATACACTTACTCCCCACACACCCTCTTCCTTCCTCCTGTTCAACAGAGACTGGAAATGCAGCAAGCTTTTGCGATCTGCTCGAACGCTGCGACCGAGTCACGACTCCATAGTTAAGGAGAAAAGAGCAGCCAGACTTCTCCATCTCAGCCAGGAGCACCCGGGGGTTCTGCCACGTTCTCTTCTTGTTCCCCGACCCCCTCTTCCGGACCCGGGCAGGGCCAGGCGCCGCCGGGCAGGGGAGGCGCTCCCGGCC